>CM074947.1:19342802-19361168 GCA_037577455.1 Pangasius macronema
ACTCGAACCCACGACCTTCGGGTTCACCTTCGGGTTACAAGTCCGACTCTCAGACCATTAGGCCACGACTGCCCCCAGGTTTGGGTTACCCTAACTACGCCGATTGTGTGGACTGCTCTCTGTGACCACTGTAATGTCACACCAAGGCCTTGGAGAACGCTAATTCATTCTACTTAAGACAATAGAAACTCTCTAAATCTCTAACGCTATCGTATATCTACATCAAAGTCATTTGTGATCATATTATCATACAATACAAAGACAAGTGCTGTTGAACAATGGGCCAGCCTGTTTGCTTCATGCACCTATTTCAGGATAAAATCAAATCAGCTTTATCAAATTATCTCCTGTATGATTATTAAAGAGAGTAAGATACTGTTTTGTTGGTTGAACCTTCAGGGCAAGAATAGAGCAGCTGTTTAAAAGTCACACGGCCTGAATAGTGCAAAAATAATAGACCATGGGTGCGTCCAATTTCTGTCCCGTCCCATCTGGTCTGGGTGTTGCAACTATTAGTCTGAATGTTTTCTCTGGTGTGTTTGCAGTGGCTTATTCCACCACACTCTGTTTTACAAAACAGGATATGAAAAGAGGGCTTTGGTTTTACAGAATACAGCTACTTAACTTATTTTTATCACTAAACTGAATCCCTGAAAAGCTTTAAAGTAAGTCTAATGACACACAAAGCTCCCACATTGATAATGTTTACTACTCTATAACACATGCAGTCAGAGTGGGAATGTGATAACATTGATTTTGAAAAAGCAATCCCTCATCCAGAGCAGCGGTTTTTCCCGTCTTAATGACAGCGCGCTCAGCCCTCGGCTTTTTATAAAGCAGCACGCATCCTCTCTGACCACTGAGCCCTATGTGATTCATAATTATGGAGCAGCATCACTTCCTCTGTAGCGCGATGAGATGTGCCCCTGAGCATTTCCTGTTGTAAAATGGGATGTCCAGCTTATTATTACAGGGTTTTGTTTTTTTTTTATCTAAAATTATATTCTTCAGTAACTACTAGGAATTACAGTGGGTCCAAAAGTCTGAGACCACACTGAAGATCTGGGATTTTTTTCCTTTTAAAATTGGAAATATTTAAAACAAAGAAAGTAAATGTTCAATATCCTGAATATTTAATACTGTTAGACTGTTTCTACCAAATCTGTGATACTGACCATGTTAACTGCTTTGTGCAGAAGGTCAGGTTTTCCTCATGCCTGATCTCTTCTACTGAAGCACGTGTTCAGACGAAACTCCGATGGATTTGATGTAAAATGGATCATAAGGTGTTGCGCAAACTCGTGGAGTCCATGCCAGCTCTAGTGCGCACTGTCATTAAAGCAAAACAGGGGACGTACCAGATACTAAGCAACTCTGAAATTCATGTAAACATTTTAAAGATTGTACTTTTCACTCAAGTTGTTGTCAAGAATATAATTTGTTGTACTAAATTAGAAAGGAATGCAAAATGGAAGCATTTTCGCTAGTGCCCTTAGCCTTTCTGACCATACTGTATACAGTAATTACAATGAAGCAAATAGGGAAAGTATATAGCAACAGGAGTGAAGGTCTGGACCATCTGAACATTTTCAGACAGATACAGCAGTCAGTCTTTACAGTGATAGAAAAGGGATTGCATCCTTCTCAAGTAGGCATGTGGAAACATTTCCACTGTGAGAAAACATTTTCAGTCTCACGTCCTTAAATGTTGGTGTGCTGTTGGATTTGGTTTTGTGTTGCGCTAATTTTGTACATTTGTTACACATCTCCCATGCACCATATTTAATGGAGATTTTCACATGAAAAAATTAAGTACACAGAGAAAACCAAAGCTACCTGTAAACAACTGAATGGTAAACTACAGCATAGATACCAAAAAGTTCAATGTCAGCTCTACTGTGGGTTTTGGTACCCAAGTCTCTCATCTCTCTCGCTCTCCCAACCTCGTGCCATGTTCATACCACCACCAATTTGAAAATAAGGCATGCTGTTTTTACTGAATGTGTACATGAAAGTATGTGGACACCTGATCATCACATCCGTATATGCTTTTTGAACATCCCATTCCAAATTTGGCCCCGACTTTGCTGTTATAATAACCTCCACTCTTCTGGGAAGGCTTTCCACTAGATTTTGGAGCATGGCTGTGTGGATTTGTGCTCATTCAGCTACAAGAGCGTTAGTGAAGTCTGGCACTGATGTAGGGTGAGGAGGTCTGGGGCGCAGTCTACGTTCCAGTTCATCCCAAAGGTGTTCAGTGGGGTTGTGGTCAGGGTTCTGTGCAAAACACTCGAGTTCTTCCACTCTAAACTTGGCAAACCGTGTCTTCGTGGACCTCGCTTTGTGCACGGGGGCATTGTCATGCTGGAACAGGTTTGGGCCTCTTAGTTCCACTGAAGGGAAATTGTAATGCTACAGCATATAAAGACATTCTATAGCTTATACTTGGGCATTCATCAGTATCAAGGCAAGTCAAGTGGGTTTTTATCGCCACATGTTGGAATGAAATGTCGTTTCTACAGGGGCATGGTGCAACATATACAAGACTACATAACGTGCAAATATACAACAGTGTGAGATATGTGCAGGAAAATAAACGCTCAGAACAGTATATGCAGAACAATATACCTTGGCACAGTGCCAAAGTATTAGCTGTGGAAAGGATACATGGTATATTTGCGGGTAGTTTCCTGATCTGATAGTTTTCTGATCATGAAACAATATTTAACTGGTCAATTTATACTGAAGATGGCTCAGGGCTGTGTTATGATGGTGGGATCATGGAGCACAGGGTTTATAACAGTACAGTTCTTAGTAAAATGTGGCAGATTATTTCAAAACAGTAAATTATATTATTTAATTTATATTCATATACAATGTTTTAAAGGATGCAGAAGTGGTGCTATTGCACATCTTTTGTAGGAGGCCTGGCAGGCCAGTAAATGTGCTGTGCTGTTCTCAGGGCCATGTGGTATTTCTGCATCAGCTCCAAATTTGTCTTCTCAGCTTATTCTACTGTAGTAGATCATCTCAGTTTGAGAATCTCTGAGATTGCTTGTGTTTTTGTAACAGATTTGTGTAAGAAAAGTACCAAGGATGTGGAATAAAGGGTCTGTAGATTTGTAGAAGGTCAATTATAGTTATATTCTTTATTAAGGTAACATTGATCATGATATGTGGAAGACTCTTCTGCTAAACAGATATGTATCTTGTTCCGAGGTATGTGTTGTTAAAATGAATTCTCCAAGCCTTTGTGTACAGACAAAGACAGAGATCCTTGAATAGGTCAGCCATTGTTAACTGGTGACACCCAATTTCCCCCCAACAGACTGTAAGCATAAAAACCGGCATAAAAATAAAGAAATTGCCTTTTCTCTTCTGAACAATATTTATGTTTGGAACAGCGATGGAGCAATCTAAAAACTTCACTATGTGTGTCGTGAAGGAGACAGATGGACACAAGTGCAGGTTTTCTAGTGTTAATAAAAACCAATGTAGTAAGCAAAAAAAAGGGCTGGACAAATACTCCGAAATGTGAGGAAAGCAAATTGTCAGGTGATCAGCAAACAGGCATAAACTAGACAAGGCTAAATCAGTAAACATGAAGAAGGTTGAGGTCAAGACAGGCAGCGGGTAGAGAACACAAGCTTGGACTCCTCACACTTGTAATGCTGGTGTGAGACTCATGGTGTAACATTGTCCGTAGCATGGGACAAAGCACAGGCAGTCAGAATTAAACAGGGATAATCCATATCACCAATGAATACACGAGCAACGGTTAACACCAGTAATACTGAGGCTGAAAACAAGGCTTGGAAAGGCATGAAAACAGTTGTGGAGACTTCGCAAGTATGAACAGAAACAGCTGGCAATAAATAACTGAAATCGAGAACCAAAACAAAGGTGCATGGCCAAACATAAACCAAGGGGAATTCGTGACATGTTGTCAAGAACGGATTATCGAACGGGCCTACCAGACACAGCCCAAAGGCACAATTGGCATGGGGAGGTGGGGGTGGTGGAGTGGGGTTCTGGGGGTGCTTTTGTGCATCCATGTCCAGGGGCCCATTGTCTCATAATCCGTCCCTGCATGTAGTCCTCAACTTCGGTTGCGGTCACAGATGTGACAGTATGATAACCATATAGCCAATTATAGTTTTCTCTATATTATGGCATCTCATTGACATTTAATGACATTGCATTTCAGTTAGAAGAGTTCAGTGTCAAGAAGAGAGCAATGTCAAGACTGTCTTTGCACATTTGAAATACCTTTGTTACGTTATTTGTTGTTAATTTTTTTAAAGTAATTAGCTAGATATGACTCAAAGTTACTTTCGAGTCATTCACTTAGAAAGCTGACATTAGCTCATATTATAGCAAGTTATTTAGTTCAGCTGAAAAACCGGAGAGTTGCTGTTGCACCTAGAATAACTTTTAGCTAGCACGGTAAAAACTTTATTTAGTGATTCCGCTACTTGGGCCGTAACTAAAAACCTTTAAGGTCACGGCACCGCTGTGTGTGTCCTCACACTCGCCGGAATAGTCAAGTTGGAGCTTCTAACAAATGTTCTAAGAAGTCCTGGTGTCAGCTTCAGGTTACACGTGTCTGTGGTTATTTTGATTTAAGGAGATAAAAGATAAATTCTTGTTAACACATTTGTCGGTTTGCCTTTTGAAAAATTAACATTTAAGAAAATTGTTGGTACACGCTTGGCTCCAGGGGCACTTACAGGAGTTTCAGTCACAGTTACAGTTACAGTTTCACATTCCAAAATCAACATCAATACAACTGAATAATGTCGTAGTTTTGAGAATTTTTTTTAAACATTTCGTTTTTAAACTTTGACTTGAAGTAAATTGAAGTATTCATTTTACAGTAAATTACATTACATTTCTGGAAGCCGTATGAATAAATACTAAAACAGTGTGTTAAACTGTGCTAAAGAGACAGTGAGCTATTATTTATTTATCGCACTACGTAATAGTTACAGCAACGATTGCAGAAAATTCGACAGTTTTGAAAATATTTGAATCATTTTCCAGGGTTGTTAAGCTTTTAACATTCAGAGGTTTATTATAGCAATATAGAAACAGTATAGAAAAATATAGATTTTCATCTGTTCTTTGAAATGTAGATTATCCTTTAAAAATCTGTGATTGGAAAATGATTTTCCATTTTCATATTATTCCATTATCATAACATCACTGTAAGTGGTTATTTTAACGTCCCTTTAGTTAGTGTGTGAAAAGTGAGTGACACATGGCTGGGTCTTTTATTGCAGTAAAGCTCCTGGCCTTTTATCCAGCTTGCAGCCTTTTAGTTAGAAGTCTACTCTCCTTTATATACCTTCAGCTTTAGTATAGAAGAGATTCATCTAAAATAAGATAAAGATCGTGCTGTGAGAGAAGAGGGTGATAATCGGATTCAGGAGTTGCAGGAGCACACTTCTAAAATCGTAATCTGTTTTTGCGGAGAGAATAAGAGGTGCACGGGGTTTCCTGGTGTAATCATCTGGTAAACATGTGGTAATGACTTGGTTAGAGAGAAGAGTGTGTTTCAGTTGGCATTACAGCAGAACAGTGTAACGTGTTAGACCAAGCACAAGCCAAATGGCTGTTTCTTAGACTTTTTGCCTGGTAAGTGATCCTGATTTCTTTTTGTAGCAAGTGCAATGTTCTCATGTTCTGTAATTACACATACACTACGACTGCTGTTTTCATACAACAGTTTCATACAATAGATAGATAGATAGGTAGATAGATAGATAGATAGATAGATAGATAGATAGATAGATAGAAATAGAGAGATGGATGGATGGATGGATGGATGGATAGATAGATAGATAGATAGATAGATAGATAGATAGATAGATAGATAGATANTGAATTGACAGAGAGACAGACAGATAGACAGATAGATAGATAGATAGATAGATAGATAGATAGATAGATAGATAGATGAAATTGAATTGACAGAGAGACAGACAGATAGACAGATAGATAGATAGATAGATAGATAGATAGATAGATAGATAGATAGATGAAATTGAATTGACAGAGAGACAGACAGATAGACAGATAGATAGATAGATAGATAGATAGATAGATAGATAGATAGATAGATAAAATTGAATTGACAGAGAGATAGATCGATAGATAGATAGATAGATAGATAGATAGATAGATAGATAGATAGATAAAATTGAATTGACAGAGAGACAGAGATAGATAGATAGATAGATAGATAGATAGATAGATAGATAGATAGATAGATAGTGTACTTCATAGATCGGCGAGGGAAATTGTTTTGTCACAGCAGCAGACAGTAAGAAAAGTTGATGCCTGCAGTATCATGTGGAATAAAGTGTCAAAGTAATAAAGTGACAGTGCATTAATAAATATAATAAAACCAGAAGAATAAAGATAAATGTACACAAAGTATAAATGTATAAATCTAGACAATCATCTCTACCTAAAGTAGAGTGATGCAGCAGCGCTTCAGTCCTTTAGTGTGTCCAGCTTTCTTACCTGCTCATCTGTACACTGTTCAAACAGACACAGGTTACAAAGCTTCAGTATCTGTGCTATTACCGACATCAGCGCCATCGTGCTTATCATCTCATAAACCACTAACTGGCCGAGCTGAGTCTCTGTCATAACTCAGTGTAAGCGCATTATATAGCTGCATTGCATCCTGGAACTTTCAATCCGACATGCGCTGTCTTCACTGTGTTTACTCTGAACTTCTCATTAATGTGACGTTGAACATCACTGGTCATTGCTGGACATTTAGTTTTGAGGAGCTAACAGAGAAAGCCTGACCGTTACCCCTTATGTTTGAGTTTGTTGGTTTTTGTGTCCCCGTGTGATGTCCGAGCAGCACACAGCCACCGACTTCTCACAGGAATAACAATAACGCAGCATTAACCAATAACTTAGCACCACAATCACTATGTACATCAATAACAATTCAGTATATACATATTTAACCTGTTTTCAAAAAAACAAAAAAGAGAAAGTTTCCCTTGTTAGCGTGTGTATATGATGTGTAATCATGCAATTCTGATTGCACAGTGTTTCCATCTTTAGAAGAATTACCTCTGTTGAGGGTAACAGAAGATGGAAAAGTCTTCTGCAAGCATCCTGGGTGGATGTATGGTCAAAAACTCCAGGATGGAGTTCTGTATATTTTTGTCATCTCTCCTTTTTTGTTTCTCAAGTTAAAAGATTTTGGGTTTCCTGCAGAACACCTGCTAAACCTCTCGTCTCTGTGATCTTGAGCCCTTACTTTATGTGCATGTGTAAAACTAGGGAATAATTTTATGAATATTCTCAGTAACAGAGGGAAAAGTGCCTTCTGAGTAGAACCAAATCCTGAAATTGAAGTACTGTTAGTCAGACTGTTAAAATCTTCTTTCTTGAAGATTTCTTTCGGCTGCGTGTAAGTCATTAATTATAGTACGCAGAATGTCTCCAGTAGGATATGTTGATCCTTTAAGGGAGTGTGTTTGCTGATACAGGCTGGTATTTAGGGGATGTTAGCTTAGCTTTGCAGATACGGATATTTCCTGCAATCATGCATCACGGTATGAGGTCATGGGGACGTGGACAGTTTCACAGCTGTTACATCATCTGGAGTAATTTTAGTTATGTGGTACTTTCTGAGGTTTCCATGTAGGTACAAAGTAATTATACTATATTAGATTTGGAGAAAGGTAATTCCAGTAAGAACCAGAATATTTTTTGGTGCTTACTTTTAGAGAAGTAATATATATAGTTTATACTAATGTTTAAAGTGATTACTGTCAGTCAAACTCACAATTCCCGGTCATATCATTCCACAGGACAGGTGAGTCAGTGTCTCGTTTCTCTGAAAAGTCTATAGAGACCGAGCGAGGAGTCAGAGCGGATGGAAGGAAGCCTTAGCCACACTTCCTGTTCCCCACAGAGTGCACACAGTCTAAAACAATCTGACTGTTCAGGCTGTGAGAGGGGGAGGATGCACTCTGAGCCAGCATGGCCGAATCACCCTTTCACTCACTGACAAAGCATG
Organism: Pangasius macronema; assembly: GCA_037577455.1. Taxonomy (NCBI): domain Eukaryota; kingdom Metazoa; phylum Chordata; class Actinopteri; order Siluriformes; family Pangasiidae; genus Pangasius; species Pangasius macronema. The sequence continues at coordinate 19,350,856 of CM074947.1, forward strand.
TTGCTCCACTGGCAAGAGCATGACGAGCCTGTAGAATGTGTTGCCAATAAAAAAATACAGTCAAACTTCTCATCCATAATGAGTCTTTAAATATAACAAATAAAACCATCAGCTCTCTAGTTAAGACTAACTTCTAAATCAGGTCTTAACATTGACTCTCATGAAGCCTGCCAAGAAGAATAGCGAATGATTTGCTGGATTAGATGGGTTGTGTCAGAAATGCATGTCTGCTAGGGCAGAGGAAGTTCATTCCAGCATTCCCAGTGCCTGAAGCTCTTTCATGTGTGTTTAAGGGAATCGTTGGTGTGGTACAGCACCATGAGTCCTCTGCCACGTTGCGCTTGTTCCCAAACTCCTGCAGGCGTTTACTGTCTAATGATTTCCCTGCGGTTAGGCAGCTGAATCCTGGGCTCGAGACCTAGTCATCGTTATGCAGCTATTTCTTGCTGGCTCCTTTTGAAATATACAGCGAGGGATATTGACAGCCATGTCCTGCCAAACTCACAGTCCTCATGTCCTCAGGCATCAGATTTCTGTTCAGAGTACATTCTTCTAAGGTCAAGAGGTTTAGAAGTGATTGAATATGGCATGGACTGGAATTTTGGCAAGGAGCTTATTATATTCAAAACGGTCCAATATGTTATATAAGTAGGTAGCTAGCTTGTGATTTTTTTTTGTGTGTGTAGTGGTGGTTATCTGCCTCAAGTGATGACATACAGTATATGGCCAAACGTTTGTGGAAACCTGACCATCACATCCATATGTGGGTCTTCCCCAAACTCTCACCACAAAGTTAGAAGTTTCCTTTCACTGGAACTAAAAGGCCCAAACCTGTTCCAGCATGACAACGCCCCCGTGCACAAAGCGTGGTCCATGAAGACATGGTTTGCCAAGGTTGGTGTGGAAGAACTCGAGTGTCCTGCACAGAGCCCTGACCACAACCCCACTGAACACCTTTGGGATGAACTGGAATGCTGACTATTCACCAGACCTCCTCACTCTACATCACTGCCTGGTCTCATGAATGCTCTTGTGGTTGAATGGGCACAAATTCCCACAGTCACACTCCAAAATGTAGTGGAAAACCTTCCCAGAAGAGTGGAGATTATTATAACAGCAAAGGGGGGTGTTCAGGTGACCACATACTTTTAGCCATATTATGTATAACAGTACTGTCGTGATTGCATTTGCATCAATGGTCCGCATCAAACTCCAACCATACATTCCTTTTCTTGGTTCCTGTGCATCAGGGGTACCCAGATTCACTACAGCAACTTCCATCCATCCATTTTCTGTACTGCTTATCCTACACGGGGTCACAGTGAGCCTGAAGCCTATCTCAGGGTCATCGGGGCACAAGGCAGGGGACACATTGGACGGGGTGCAAATCCATCACAGGGCACATTTGCTCACACACTCACACACCCATTCACACACTATGGACAATTTAGAGTTGACAATCAGCCTACAAGGTGGAGGGGGAGGAAACTGGAGTACCCAGAGGAAACCCCTGAACCCTTCCCCCCACTACAGCAACTTGACATTAGAAATAATAACAACATGTAGAATCACTGATTTGTCATTACCATGTCATTACGACACTGGAAAAGCACTTAAATTTTAAATTTATTAGTGAAAGCTCCTATCCTTTGCCCAATCCCATGTTATGCTTGCCCAGAAGTCCAAGGCTAAAAAGCTTCAACTAATGTAATTTAACTCAACAGTATCATGAGGTAATGATGCATGACTCTGCATTAATACATGACTATGGGAAATAACAGAGTACTTGCATCCTTGGGAGCCTGATGACGTCTCTAGTGATGAAGCATATTCTGCTTGTGCCGTCGACAAAAAGGGCAGAAGGTCTTTGGCTAAATTTTAAGCTATGAGCTGCGGTGTAAAGACATTATTTGAGTCTGGAAACGCTGGTCACAGTTATATCAACATCCTACTGAACCTGCTCGTCCTCTGGACAACCGTGAATGAAAAAACAGATACATAATTTGCCTGTCCCAGGCACCCGGGCTAGTGATTTATCCACCCCTGCACTACATGACTCACAATTACGCTCACACTTACACTTGTTAAAGCCGCAGCATAATTGGAGTTTTGCAGAGGTGCAGATGCGAGGCTCATAAATCAAAACGGTACACACCACGGAGTCCGAGTCAAATCCTCCGTTAAGCTTTTGTAATCTTACCAAATGTTAATCAGTCATGGCTGCCTCAAAGTGCTGCATTGTATTCAGTGTGAAAAGGAGTTTGGGTGGTGTGGGGGTGCTGAGGAGCTCTGATCCTGCATGAACAGCCTCAGGGGGAATGATACAGGGTATAGTGGAGTTACTGTGGATCGTGTGTGCGCCATTTTCTTCAGGAATCTTCTCTCCAAGCCTTGCAAGCATTCGATTATTTGAAGGGCTGTAACTAAACAGCAGATTTGAAAATCTGTAGAGTTTTAATACAGTGGTGTTTTGACATGATACATTTTTGAGACAACAAAACAGAAGCTGTTCATTTAACATGGCTAATTAAACATTAGTTCTCTGGCCAAGAGAGATAATGTGCACTGGTGTTCAAGGCTGCCGTGTCTCAGAAAAACCCACTGCCAAAGTCAGAAATTGCACTAAAACTACCCCTGAAAATTTGGGCATTCGCAAGGTCACAATGTGCACATGCGTATCTGATTTGTTGTTCAAAACCATCCCAATTTGGTTGGAAAACCCACAACCCTGGCAACCCTGCTGGCACTCACAAGGGGGCGTGTCTGAAGCACAGGACACTTTATTTCATGTTCTGCTGTTAGTTAGTTGGACTGGGAAATTCATGTAGATCTCTGTGTCTCCAGCACGTTTTTAAATCTTGCATTGTCCACTTTCCAAATATGAGCTTCCTATTCGCCATGATGATTTCTTTACCCCAGATAGAATCAGCCAGGGAATGCTGTCTTACAGCAGCAGCAGCAGAGAGAGAGAGAGAGAGAGAGAGAGAGAGAGTGTGTGTGTTCTTGTGTGTTATTAACACCAGCTTGTGAAAAACAGGAGTGTGTTTTTGTTTTTTTCACTGTGGCCTCTCATGATTTGAGATAAAGAGGCAGCGACATTTTCACAGCATTAGGATTTACACACAGATATTCCTGTATGCTTTATGTATATTCTGCCCCTTGGTTAAACGTTTTCATATTGTGAATAAAATCAGAAATGATTTTACTTGAGTTGTAGTTTAGTTGTTTACTCGAGGGAAGAGCTGTGGAGGTAATGTGAGGTCGTCTAGCTGGACACATTTCAGCGTGTGGGTCAGGAAGCTGTGCGTACATATTTTCCATTTCACAGCTGTAGGCTTGGGCAGCTCATTGTGGACTCCTTTTCAGAGTGGGAGTAAAAAAACTGGGATGCTGGGCGGGCAGACGAGAAGCATACATCACTTCCGGCAGCATCTGCTAGTGATCAGAGTGGGAGTGAAGGAGGGTGTTCAACTCTCTCTCTCTCTCTCTCTCTCTCTCTCTCTTGCTTTGCTGCTAGAGAAAACACAGGAATGTTATGAATCTAACCGATCTCCCTGCCTGCCCGCCCACTTGGCCTGTTTGAATTTTCAAACTTAAACAAGATTGTCTAGCATCCCTAGTGTCTAGTGGTGAGCTGCTCATACAGAACTGTTTTAATCATATTCACTCTGTTCACGCTAAAATGAGAATCTATTCTTTAAGAGCCTTCTGCTTGAACCATGCATAGTTTCCTCAAACTGCCCAAAAACATGGTAGGTGGACTGGCTACACTAAATTGCCCCTATGCGTGAGTGAAGGTGTGAATGTGTGTGTGGTGTGTGAGGTGCTTTGTGATTGTCTGACGTCAATCCAGGGTGTATTCCCACCTTGAACCCAGTGTTCCCAGGATATGCTCTGGATCCAGGAACAAGCAGTTCCTGAAGATGAATGAATGAATTCTATTTCTTGGATCTCCACTCCAGATCTCAGCACTTTTGTAACATCTCTCTCTCTCTCTCTCTCTCTCTCTCTCTCTCTCTCTCTCTCTCTCGCAGGATGACGTAGGGGCTCAGGCCAGAGACAGAAAGCAGAGATGAGCCTGACATCCTGGTTCCTGGTGAGCAGTGGGGGCACACGCCACCGTCTGCCCCGTGAGATGATTTTTGTTGGGCGTGACGACTGCGAGCTCATGCTGCAGGTTAGCTGATGCCTTCTGCCTTTTCATATTGCATGATACTTCCAGGCCTAACAGCTACCACCTATAAAACAGCACCAAACCTGCTATGATGTCTATTTGTAATTCACAATTCCTAGTTCATAACAACATCATACACCATTATATCATCCTACTACTAAAAAGTACAAGTGACTGGATTCATCCATTACAGCAGCTAGGTCACCAGGCTCAGGGCCCCTGTGGTATTTTAGTGTTATTTTTATTTATCACGGTTGGAATGGAAAGAGATGCGACCCTGAGTTATTCATGCTGAGTAACCTAACTAGATCAGCGTGACACTGTGAGAGCATGTGTGATCGTCACAGTGTTGTATTAATAGAAAGTGGGACAAACAGCTCATGGGTTACTTTTAGATACTTTTCGAGGCTCTCTAGTATGAGTGGGTAAACTGCTACACTATCAAACGCAGCAGAGACGGGTGCCAGTACTGTCATGTGGTCGAAGCCGTGAAATCCAAATTCACAATCCAACAGATGACGCCTCACAGCACTGACAGAGTACACTGAAATAAACAAAACAGTACAGCGCTGCATCCAAAAGCAGTGATATTAACATATAGTCACATTAATCATTTCCTTAGAAGAATTAGACAAGAGTTATGCAGATTAAAAAAAAAACACTTTTATGTGCCACATTGTAACTGGGAAGAAATGAATATAACTGATATGTGGTCATATCATTGCACAATGCAATCATTTATTTTTGCCCAATATTTTCTTTTTTTTTTTTTTATTAGGAGTCAATCCTGGCCCACAAAGCTCAAAAGTGGTCTCATGAATTTCAGTTCCTGTCATGTGGAAGGCCATAAGCAATGCTTTGTTTTGGTGGAATGTTTCTTTCCACTCCTCTTAATTGCCTGGGGATGTTGGGAAAAAAACATTGACTGCCCACTCGAGATTATTATTTACAAAGCACTTAATATACTTGTCACATGGTTTAACCAAGAATGGGCTGGGTATACAGTATGTAAAAATGTTGCTATTACAGATGATATATCAAATAAATGCAGAATCACTTTGTTTGCAGGCACTTGATGAAGGTAAATGATCTTTCCTTGAAACAAGGCCAGTTATTGAATGCTTTGTTTCTTGACTTTGACTTCAATTTTGTTTCAAACTTTGTGGCGTATTTGCTTATTCGCCAATTCTTACACACAAGCTAATTCTCATACATGCCCACGATTGGCTAGTGTAGCTCTGATTGACAGGGGAGAGAGTCACACCATTCGTCTCACCAATTTTGTTCTCTTGGACTTTCGTCCGTGGATGGCTGAGGCATCTTTTCGGGAGCTCTTTTGGCACAGTGTAAACTTAAAAGACTACTTTATGTTTGCAGTCTCGCAGTGTAGACAAGCAGCACGCCGTGATCAACTATGAGCCAGCAACAGATGAGCACAAAGTGAAGGACTTGGGGAGCCTTAATGGGGTGAGTAAGACGCCACTAGTCAGTGATAACGAGTCCTGTGTTTATGTTTATATTCTATTAAAGCTACTGATTCAAACCCGGCTAATTTTCACTATGATATGTAGCATCTCATCATACAAAAGTATTTCTGATTTCTGCTTATTTGTATTTTAGAAATCTCCAAAATACTCTTCAGGGTCTGCGTAAGGATTTGTATGGTATATGTAATGTGTTATTGTAAGTGTGTCCGCCTCTGGCTGAGGTCAGTAGAAGCATTTTGGTGTGACACAGTTCCTCAAACAGGAAGTGTGACTCACTGTTCTGCTTTGGAATTCCTCTTCCTGTCCACTGTTTGTGGCAGGAAACACTGCCCGACAAATGAAATTATGACCCCATAACAACCTTCTTTAGACCTGCTCTCTGGTTTATGCTCTCTCTAAGGGTTGTGCTTGTGTATTTATGTGAGGCGGCTATTTCGTGAGTGTTTCATGCTTCTTTTGGGTTGGTCATTCTACGTCCGGCAAAGAATTATGGACGGATGAAGAGTCATGAATCAGCAGGACAAGATCCTGTACACATCCCGCACTCTGGTCAGCCATTAGAGCAGAGTGTTTTCCTCCTGTGACATTTTGATATGTAATAAAGAAACACGGAGGGATAACTTTTGGAGTGGAAGCTTCTAACTCTTCTGATGCTAAAGTGCTTTGTCAGTGAAATTAGCTCGAAGCGTCGCTTCTCAGATTCTGCAGGAAACATCTGATATTTGACACTGAGCAGAATTTAGCTCACACACACACACACACACACACACACACACACACACACACACATACACACACACAGAAGTGCTAAAGACTTTATGGGGCCAGGCTCAGCGTGATGCCATGTTTCAGTCTGAGCATGTCTTGTACAAGGAGCAGCAGTTTGTAGTTGATTTTAACAAAGGCATTTTAAATCTCAGCAAATGCTTTACTTCTGTCTGAAATCCAATAGTGGATTTGGTTTAACCTCAGACTGAAAAGGCAAAAGATCCAGCTTAATTTAATAAACAACAGCCTAATCCCTTTGCCGTTTTGGAGGAGAGGAAAAGCTTTTTTTATTGCGGAACCCACAGCATTTCTTGAGACACGCCAAGCTTTATAAGACCTCAGCGAAAGATTCTTTCATCATGATCTAGTTTAGAGCTTGTGAGCAATATCTACTAGTGCTGAGTGACAGATTGTTTCTCGGAACAGAAAAGAGATATCAAAATAAGGAAAAAAAAGTTTTCATCTCTTTTCAGACATTTGTGAACGATGTTCGAATCCAGGAGCAGATGTATATCACTCTGAAGATTGACGATAAGCTAAGGTTTGGATATGATATCCTTTTCAGAACACCTGCTGTCACTTCCTGTCTAACATCTGAAACTCGGGTTTAAGGTTTGTCACAGCTCTGTCTGTCTTTTGTTGTCTCTGTAGCTTTTGTGTGTGTTTGTATTCGCGTACAGTATCTACGTCACTGAATGAAAAGTTCGTCTTCTTCCTTAACTTGTTGCACATACCAACTTGTTCACTGTGGTCCGAGGAGAGCTTCATGTTCCAGAGGAGGCTTTAAAGGTAACGTAACATACATTAACTCTGTTTAACTGTAAATATGAGAAGTTTCTGAGGTCTTGGATGGTTTATACAAATTGGTCCTTCATAGTAAACTGACAGTCCTTTAATCCTAGGCAACTATAGTTAAGTTGGGACAACAAATAATGGGTGATATTTAAAATAATATCTGCGATTTTTTTTTTTTAGCATGAGAAGTTCACCAGTCAGCTTCAGCTGGGGAAGAAGCCAGTCTGCACAGAGTCGCCCAAAACGCCCAAGTCTCCTACAGCCAAAGGCGCAGAGAGCAAAGCTGCCGAGCCCGTCGCTGAACCTCCTGCCAAAGTGGTCGAGACCTGCAAGGCAGATCTTTTTTACGGTCCATCTCTAACACAATATGTATCATATACTAATATGACGTGGTAAGAGGTAAAGCTGACCAGTCTATTTTGCTGATTCATTTTCTATAATAGCAACGCTGACAGTAGTTCAGGCTTTAATTCAGATCAGCTTTATATCAATGCGCTTGTACTAATACGTCATGTTTTCGACAGTAACAGCTAATTCACAGGAACTATGGTGGACGCTCCACAGAAACAAATTAAAAAACGTGTAACTGATGATATGGTGAAGCTTTCTGCTGAGAGATGTTTAGTTAGCGTTTTTTGGAAGGAGTCTCCAGTGTAACAGGTAAAGCTGTAAAATGTTTCCAAACACTGGAAGGTTTTCATAACAAGCTGTATTCTGAGAGAGAAAAAAGAGAAGAGTTTATAGCAGTTATAACATTGATAACAGTGATAACAGGAACGTACGTATTTTGCAGACATTACACGTAACTATAAATGGATAAAAAGTACATCTCGTTCTCTAATAAATAAAATATTGTAACTGTTGCCAAATTTCTGAGGGACAAGAGGAATAAAATGCTTCGCGACATGCCGTTATTGGATAATAATCAACTTCAAGGTATTAACCGCATCCCACCACCCTGTCATTTATTATTTTCCTATAACAGCACACCCCGTATGTTATTATCTTATTATTATTATTATTATTATTATTATTACATTAAATATTCTTTAAACTTTCAGTGAACATTTGAAAGCTATATAAGATTAAACTGGGAGTAATATACTGTAGCTAGATCATAATTATGTGTTGTTTATTTTTCTGGAGAAAGAAGTGATCCATAGAATTACCTGATTTTCTCATTCTCTATATTTCCTTTAATCCTACTTGTCTTTCTTTAGATGACTTTATATATCTTATTTTCCATCTTTTACATGTCTGCTCACTCCACTGTCTTACTTATTTGTACACATCTATATCACACAAAGCACTATTTCATGTTATATTAGGAAAATATCAAAGTGCTAGTGAAAGTGAATTAGAGCTAATTACTGTATTATTATTAATTAGAGCTGCTGCGTTTTATTCCTACATACGCCAGCCGTCATTAATTCAATTCAATTCAGTTTTATTTGTATAGCGCTTTTAACAATGGACATTGTCGCAAAGCAGCTTTACAGAAGTAAATGGATTAACAAAATATATATTATAAATATTTGAATTTATCACTGTGAATTTATCCCAAGTTGGTTTAGCCGCTAAGACAGCTAAGCTGCTAGCTAGTAACTGACTTGTCAACAATATCAAAGTGCTCTCTTTTGGGCTGACAAAGTAGCGTCTTTATCACATGAGGATCCTCAAGATATTTACTGGCTAGCACAGTGCCTTTATCTTACATCCCAGTACCACCGAGCCTCTCATGCTCTAAGGTCTCGCAAACTTGACATGATATGGAGCCTGCCAGTATCTTGCTGCAAGGTGCCATTATGCTGCCAAAGAGTATCAGCAGGCCCTTGACGTACTGGACATAGAAGAGCCAGCAAGTAAAAAGTTACTGGATAAGGGGCTAAAGGAGGAGAGTGGCACCAGAGAAACCATCAAAGAATGGGAAATGTCACCAGCATCTATCAGCAGTTCTATCTGCCTCCTATGGGGGAAGATCTATGATGCTATGGACAACAGACCTCTAGCCACATCATTACTGCTGATTCTTTCCTCTTAGCTGGTACTGCATGGGAGCAATCATTATGGTATTTATCAGACTTGACCACTAGTCTCTAGTAGTGACTCTTTGCTGTCTCAAAGGGCTTTACAACTCATTCAAACTTTACAAGTGCTCTCTTGTACTGTATTTATTCAAATTATGACCGCATTTACATGATCATTAGGTAACTAAACTAGGCTTGCTTATATTGGACAATTTCATGTTTAACCTTCTGCACCATTTAAAAATCGGAAATAGACATCGGTTCAAAAACAGAACTTACATCATGTTATTAATGAAATTATGCCTTTAAATTAATCAGGTCATACTCACCAATTGACAACAGTGACATCACTGCTTTTCCTACTTACAATTATCCTATCTAGTGAGCTAATTATTATTATCATCTTCATCATTATCTTTGTAGACTGGTTAAGCTTTACTCCTATCTACAGTGTTTGAAGCATGTGGTTTTGCTTTAGTTATATTTGTGTCCTTTCTTTCTTTCTTTCTTTCTTTCTTTCTTTCTTTCTTTCTTTCTTTCTTTCTTTCTTTCTCACATTGTTCAGTTTGTTTGTAATAGTAATTGGTTTTGCAGACTTGTGCTGTAACACCTGATGTAACAAAATTTAATAGATAAGCATGGAAATACATTATGTGTGTGTGTGTGTGTGTGTGTGTGTGTGTGTGTGTGTGTGTGTGTGAGAATCAATATAAAACGGTCTTTAACGGTCTTTTCCTCTCAGTGTTATCCTTCAAAAATCCTAGGTGTACTATAGGAAGGTTTTGAAATTGTTACTGTTGATTTATGATCTTATCGAGGTATATAATGACTAAGACTAGGGCGTGTAAGCCTACTGTATAATGACTAGGCGTGTAAACCTACTGTATAATGACTAAGGGGTAAGCCTACTGTATAATGACTAAGGGGTAAGCCTACTGTATAATGACTAAGGGGTAACCCTACTGTATAATGACTAAGGGGTAACCCTACTGTATAATGACTAAGGGGTAAGCCTACTGTATAATGACTAAGGGGTAAGCCTACTGTATAATGACTAAGGGG
>CM074947.1:19373911-19393111 GCA_037577455.1 Pangasius macronema
GAAGGCCTGGCAAAGCATCTCCAGGGAGGAAACTCAGAATTTGAGTTTTGAGAACATGGGCTCCAGACTTCAGGCAGGTATTGACTGCAAAAGATTTTCATCCAAGTATTAAAATTATGGTTATATTTACAATTATGTCACTTTGTACAAATACCTTTGAGCCCCTGAAAATGGGGGTAGTTTGTTTAAAATGACTGTAATTCCTAAATGGTAAATGCCATATTTTTGTGGAAACTCTTAAAATAAAGCTGAAAGCCTACACTTCGATCACATCTTGATTGTTTTATTTCAAATCTTTCTGATTCTGATTCTGAAATTGTCTTACTGATATCCATACACTAATCCGTAATGTTTAAAAATTAAGAGCTAACCATTGTTGCTATTCAGTCATGCTATTTGTTCATCCATTGCGGTTTGTTCAGCCATTGTTCATCTTTATAAGTAAGGAATTTTATGTAGTGTTGAATTTTTAGTTGAATATCCCTCCCCTGGGGGGAATCCTTGAAGGTTCTATGATGAATGATGAAGGTTCTCATAACTGATGCTCTTTCATATCTGTATTGTTTTATTGATCTTTAAACAAATGGAAAGTGACTGATTGTGTAAATGCACATGTGCATGTAGTCATTGTCACAATGCCGCTGTTGAAAGTCACTTATGATTTAAAAAATAAATAAATAAATAAATAAATTATATTTTGAATCATTAAAAGCCAAATGAACTCACAGTGTGTCACAGTGCAGCGCTTGTACACTTGCTATAAATGCCTCTGTAAAAGCTTTCAAGACAGGTTAAAAATCAATTCTCAGGCAGTTATGATGTTATGATGTTTATGACAGTACAGCTCAATAGATCAAGGTAATTTGTCCTGCTCTTCTTCCCATGATCCTTTACGATCTTTCTGGAGTGCGTTGTGTGTAGTGTGTTGTCCCTAGAGCTCTGTTTGCACAACGAGCCTTCTGTGAATCTCTATCTAATGTGTTTGTAATGCTCTTCTGTTGCTAACTGTGCAGTTCTTCGATTATTCTAATTACCTTAAGGGAGCTATTAAGCTCTTTATTTTTATTGCTATTCTTCTAGTGGCACATTTAATTTAAACGGAAAAAACAACAAACACAATACTCAAACCAAGAAATTAAATTGTCCCTTCAAGGCTTTCCCTGTTGAATAAATAAAAAAGTGTAAATGACAGGATGAATGAATGGGTAAATAAATTGTATATGAATGTTGTTAATGTTATCAGGAGCCTTTTATTCAGTTTTTAAGGTGAGCTCTTTAAGCAGCGTTGCTAATTAACACCCTCTTTTTCTTGCCTCAGACGTTTCAGGACTCTTTTTCACACTGTTGCTATGGAATCAAGGCTTCGGGACATGCGCTGTGCAGCCGCTCTGCTTTGAAGCATATGTTTCCCCACTCAGGTGTCAGAGTCTCGTGGCTTTGTCCTGAGTGAAGGAGCACTTGTTCCTCATGCTCTTCTGTCCTTTTTGTGTAGGTGTTTGGGGTGGAGAACCCTCAGGGTCCCGGTTGCCCAGTGCAACAGAAAACTAAGGACAGTAAGAAGGCCAGCAGCACTAAAGCTGAGGTAATTCTGAAGTCCTGGGGGTGACACATTAATTGTTTATTGTGTAGCTGTGCACTACATGCTCAATTGGCTTGTTATTTTTTTGTTTGAAAGCCCACTTTCTGCATGAGAAATGAATTGCACTGATTAATGACATGAATAGAACGGAGTAATTTTCTCTAATCGCAGGTCTACCATTAGAAGATCTTCATCATATATATGACACGGAGAATGTTACACACAGTCTGTTATTGAATTCGGCCAAGATTTTATTGGGATCATTATTTTTTTGCACAATGCAAAACAGTGTAAAACATGGTTAACTGGGTGGATATTACTGTAGATGTTAAGAGATAACAGTTAAGTGACATTTAAGTGATAGTTTTTGACCTGTATGTGTTTGAGCTACAAAGTGCAGAAAAACATGGAAGCCTCAATGTTTGTTCTTTGTTAGCAACAGTTACCAGCTAACAATAGTAGTATGAGTGATGTATTGACCTCCTCAAAACAGCAAACTCTACGGTAAATAGGTTTAACAAGCGAATATGTCTGTATGTTGATTGATCTAAAGCAAAAACTAGTATATACAGTATAACTTACATTTAAAGGTAAGGAAGTGCTACTTTGTTTACTGTTGATGCAGTGAGCAGCTTTGTTGATTTTATGTTACATGTTGAACTCAGGTTTGAGTAGGAATTCCTAGTCGAGAGGGTGTTTTCTTTGTTTTTTCTTAGTCGTAGGTCGAGTTACGAGCTTTAGTCGAGTGCACCAAAAACATACCGAAAATGTTGTGCAAACAGGATATTGATATTTTTAATATACTTTATATATATTTTAATAACACATTTTCTGTGTGCTAAAAGAATTCTCAGATTTCTGGACCCTACTGTTTGTGCAGGGGTTCTCTTAAAATGTAATATTATTTGAAATTCAGTGAAGAAACCATAGTTAATTCTTAATACCGTTCTTGGAACGGTAAGGCAAGCTAGGCTGTTTAAAACTCAGATTCACAGACTGACACTGAGGAAGGCATACTAAAATTGCCTTTATTCTGTGCCAGACATTTATTTATCCCTTATTTGACCGCTTTTTGGTTAAACAGAGTAAGCCGCTCACTCACTGACCCAGTTAAGGGGAAAAAGCAGGAACAGTGCTCCCTTCCCCTCAAGGCACATACACATGGCCAAGAATAATGGAGCCATGCAGTCAACAAACCGCACTATCCTAGTGGCATTGTGTTTAAAGACAATAGACACTAGATCACAGTGCCTAATTCCAGTGCTAGAGAGCCAGAGTTCAACCCAGTTTGGTGATTTCCCTGCTCTAAAACTCATAATTAACTTGTTAGTTGAATCAGCAAACCGTGCAGGACGGGAGTTGGGCCACTCAGGGTCTATGAGGTGAATACTGCTTGAAAGGTTATTCTTACATTACCAAGGAGGAGAACATTTTTTAGCAATAATTATTTTAGCTAAAAAAAAAACAAAAAAAAACAGAGCCCATACAACATTAGATATGTGTTTAAAATTTTGGTTTGTGATGGAGGTGGACTAACGTGTGATACAGAATAAATATGGGAAAGAGGCTGATTAATTTTACAGGGATCAACCAATAAGCCTCCTGCTTTCATATTCAAGCATTAACCTATAGCTAATTAATAAATCATCAAGTAGATTTTATTGCAATCCTGTCCATANCACTATACAAGACACATCAAGAGGAATAACATGAGCAAAACTGCAAATTATGTTATCAGACTTAAAGGGGGCTTTTGATGTGACTCAATAGGAGGGATGTACTGATTGAATACATGCGTACTTTATTTGTAGGGCCTTTTGGAGGAATCGGTTGCAGTTGGCAGTCCACACTGGGTTTCCCAATGGGCCACTTTAGCTGCTAATCACACAAGAACTGATCCTGAAGGTTCCGGGGCAGAACCCACACACTTCGTCCATCAAGAGCGAGGTATATGTCTCTATCTCTCTAGATACACTACAATACCCTGATGTAAAATTTGAATTGCTGGTAAACTTTCTGTACTATTAATAGACAAACAGACACCAGAAGTCATGGCTCAAAATAGATTTTTTTTAAATGTTTTTTTAATTTTATGAGGAGAACCAGAGATGTCAAGATCTATGGTTTAGCCATAGCAGTTTAGATTTTGGCTCCTTGCTACAGTGATACAGGAGCTAAAAACTATGATTTTGTGCTTTTTTCGGCTAAAGCAGTGGTCAGACCAAACAAAAATAAAATTCACCCAGCAAAAAAAGCCAGTTCACTGAAGGGGAAAGGACACAGGATGTGAAAGACACACATTTGCTTTGTGTTTACTTTATATAGGTGAACTTTGATCTGTGAATTCATAAACCTGTCCTGTGAGCCAAAAGAGAACAAGTGGGTGGGACTGTCTCTTTGGTCGTTAGAAAAATATTAAGTAGGGCACAAATGGAACTTTTGCCTCACTGTTTTCTTACTGTTGCCAGCCCACTGATTAAATTATGAATACGACTTATACTCAACATGGCAGCTGTATTAAGCAAGTCCCTCCCCTCATTAATAAGATCCAATTCAAATCTTTGTTTGATCAGTTTCTCCCCATTCAAGTAGATAGGTACCTGGTCTTGTATGACTGACAATAACTGCCTTTGAGGGTTGAAAAGATGGTTGCAGAGTGGACAGATTTTATTACAAGGACTTTGCTGTTGATTGGATCTGGGAAAAGAAAATTGCTAGCTAGCTACCATTGACAAATGCAAAAATTCAAATTTCTGCCATATTTAGGCAGTGATGTGGTACATACACATAGCAGCTCCTTGTTGGGAAATTGTAATAGTTTCCTGATGACTCAGCAACATTAATGTGCCACTACCATCTTCAATCCATAAACATGTCATAATATTTGTCTTTCAGAAGCTGATGCATTTGAGTCAGGTGTGTCTTTGAGGAGCACCAGCTCTGCTACCTCCAGCCAGGCTGAACGGAAGAGGAGGACACTGCCCCAGCTCCCCACTGAGGAGAAAAGCAGGCCGGGGAAGTCATCCACCACCATAGGACTACGCTCTGAGATCGGCGAGAAGCAAGACACAGAACTCCAAGAAAAACAGCACAAAGGAGACGGTGAATGTGTTTCCACTCCCACCAAGAAAGACATTACGAGTGGAAAGCCAAGCGAAGTGCAGACAGCCCCTTCCAAGCCACCTGTGCCTCCTGTGGGAGGTGTAGAGAAGCAGAGTGAGGAGTCTCGCAGGAGGCGTGCTGAGGACAGGAGCAAAGTGAGTGATGGCGAGCGGAGCGGGAAGCCCCTGGTGCGTCAAGGCAGCTTTACCATCGACAAGCCAAGTGCCAATGTGCCACTTGAGCTTATCCCACGCATCAACCAACGGCAGTCTGGGGGCCGAGAGCGCAGTGACTCAGCTGGCAGCATGGACACAGCCACACTGCTCAAAGACACAGAGGCTGTTATGGCCTTTCTAGAGGCCAAGCTGCGGGATGAGAAAAAGCTGGACCCGTCGCCACCCCATCGCTCTTTTTCCCCAGAGTTGGATGCTGATGCAGCTAAAGCAGCAGGCCGCACTGAAATGCCACAGAAGCGTCGTTCTCTCAGCAGTCTGCATAGAGAGAAAAGCAACATGAGCTCAGCTGGAAAGAGCACAACTAATGCACGGGATCGACTGGAAAGGAAAGCCAAACCCAAGACCTCAGATGGGCGTCTGGATACACGTCGCTCTGCTCATACAAGTCAGCGTGCCCGCCAACCCTCCATGGACCTGACAGATGACGAGCAGACATCCTCGTTGCCCATTTCTGACGTACTCTCTGATGACCAGGAGAATGGGCGTAACCCATTCACCTTCACTGATGACTTGCTGCACTCCAAACTGGACTCCTCTAAAGTTGCTAGAGCCGGTAAATCTAGCAGGACGCCCCAGGCCAGCACTGCCACTATGGGCAAGCCTCAGTTGCCTCAGCCTCGGCCCACAAGGGCATCTCTTCTGAGACGTGCTCGACTTGGAGACACATCTGACACAGACCTGGCAGATGCGGACCGGGTGTCAGTTGCATCCGAAGTGTCCACAACCAGCTCCACATCCAGGCCACCATCAGGTAGGAAGGCACCATCTCGCATTGACATGCTGGCGCAGCCCAGACGCACCAGGCTTGGGTCCATGTCAGCACGCAGTGACTCAGAAGCCACAGTGTCCCGCAGCACTACATCGAGGATATCAGCTGAGACAGCTCTGAGACTGGGCTTGCGCCCGACCAACCCAGCCGACAGCAAGCTGAACCCACGCCTTCGGGCAAACAGTGTTTCCAAGTTGACAGACACCAAAACCAAGACCACGCCATCCATCTCAAGTGCTCCAGCAGGTGAGCTCACATTACTCCTTCCCTGGTGTGGTATGGAATTAAGTATTTTCACAGTGGAAATGAATTATGTATAACCACGCTATCCTAATTGGTTAACCATAAAAAGGACTACCAGGATGACATAAGATTAATTTAGAATAAGAAAATTTGAAGACAAGCTCCATGATACTTGATATAACCTCAAGCAATCTCTTAATTCTGTGTTTCTTCTGCTTTCTTCAATACAGTAAGTTGTTCTTCAAAATGACTACCCAGGGTGTTTAGCTTAATAGTCCACTGCTAAAATGTACAACCTATTCACCAGCTAGTCACATAGCTGTGGTGTTTAGCATTTCTCTTCACCATAGTTACCGCCAAACATTTCAATGACTTTGGCTGCCTACAGACATTAGCGTCAGTGGCTAACCTGACAAAAATGACTTCATGTATGACTGGCCTTCCAGGGTTTAAATTAAGAATTATCTAGTTGTAAAATCAACCAAAGAGACCACTGGGTACATGCACAGAAAACACGCCTTTAGCCACTCAACTATGACAGGAGTAACTGGAGCATATCAAGATATGTTCATGAAGTGCTCATTGAGCATTTAGGTTTTTGTGTCAAGACTGTCAAGAATGTTTTAAATGCCACTCATGTACAAAGAGTTAACCCTGGATTCAACTTTATTGAGGCCTCATGTCTAGAAAGATTAGACATGTTTTCAGCTTGTCTGGCCCATTTCACTAAGGGGAAACATTTCTTTCAGGCTGTGTCTAAGGCTTCTGGGTTTAATGGCATCAATTATTGATTTTGGTTGCCTTCTCTCAGTCTCAGCCAGTTATATCGCACCACACTGTGTGCTGGCATTAAACACGCAGCTTTTCTGAAACGGGGTGTTCCACTGGAAGTGTCCTGGCAAGAAGAACGTTCATCAGATTCATATCTCAAGTGTAGATCAGTACACAGGATGTAGAACTCGTGTCTGGGATAGATGGGATAGATGCCTTTGCCTCAGCACATACACTGTAATTGCCAGGACGTAGGTCTGACAAATTAAAATAAGGGTTAGTGAGGGCAACACAGAGAGGTGTACCCATTTTGAGACCCCCACACCTATGCTATCTAGCAGTTTTCTTTCCCACAGACACCGACATTTCTTTCTCTGTATGCCTGATTGTTGTTGTCTGTCATCTGTTGTTGTCCCTGCATGCATGTTATTCATAAAGAGCACGTTCACACAGAGATGTCTCAACCAGAGCCAGAGGATGACCTAGCAGACGAGGAGCCCATGGGTACTGTACCACCTCTGGGCTGCGTGTACTTTTTGCTGTGTGTGGGTGCTTTTTGCTGTGTGTGTGTGTGTGCGCGTGTGTGCGTGTTGCATTTGTGTATTTGTGCCAGCGTCTGTGCATGTCAGACCTTGGTCAAATATGAATCTAATGCAATAATGAAAACTTGCAAATACTTACAGTGCTCCTTTCCAAGCCCTTGAAAAGAGCCTTGCATTCCGTGGGTGTGGTTTTCATAAACTCTTGAACGTAGAAGTTCCACAATAAAATCATATATTTATATATTTAGATATTTATGTGCATACTTAAGCTGCATATTTTCAGTACAACAAAATCCCCATATTTGGGGCAGGATGGACCATAGAAAAGATGGTCATATTGGATGACTGGGCCACCTCTAGGTGTTTCTAGTGAACCAGCATTAGTGTAGTTGTATCATTTGTCTTTTGTTCCAATGCATTTGATTGATGCATTTTCGTCATGATAAATAACAGAAATAAGTCTTTAATAGGTTGAAAGATTAGTACAGTACATTGAGAAGAATGCAAAGCCCACACTCTCAAGGAGATGATTAAAGCATAGTGTGAAAAGACAAGCTGGACTTTAAAACAAGTTAACTTACATTTAAAAAAGCAGATTTTCCTGTTTTTTGTTTTGTTCTTTAATGTATCTAGAATAAGTTGTTTCAGGACAGATCCCCTCTGGATAGCAGGTTTTGGGTGTACTCTTTATGCATTAATGTCTGGGGGCCATAGTACAGAACAAAGTGTACAACATATGCCAAATGTCCCATAATGAAAAGTCAGCAGACTCTGCTGATGCAAGCTTTGAGCAACAGGAATTAAAGGCTTCAAGTACAGCTTGTGTTGGATAGGCTCCCCCTGATGGCAATCATTCAGGCTGCTCAGGCATATGATGAGCCAGCACAATGTCAAAGCCTACATTTTTTTATAGTTAATGATACCATAACATAGAGAAGATAGAGGAGTATGAGCTTGGTTGTGATGTTAACCAGAATTTCTTTTTTTTCTTCTTGCTAGGGGATGCTATAGTGCATTATATATTTATGTTTTGCTTGTTTTGGGATCATGTGCACTGACCTGATGTTTGACTTTATATATAAAAAATCCTGTCCAATCCTGATTGAAACAAGGTTTTGCAGGACTCATGTAAGGCATTTGTTAGATTGCACATGTATAATATTAATATCACGATCACTGGGTATTAGTGATTATTCTATTCATTCTGTTATGAAGATAAAATTTATTCTAAAGATTATATTAAAAAGAAAAAGAATCATCTGTGGCCATGGGTTGATATCAGTAACACAAATGGCCATGTGATTAAACCTTGTGTCAGTGGGAATGGAGATGATACATTTGAACCATTTGTGCCTTTCTTCGACCATTTGTTGCTGTTCTTCTCATCTTCTAACACAGGTCTCACTGCCGCTGTGTCTAATACTGACAAGAATCTTGATCTCAGATAATGACAAGAGATTTTTGAACCTTTTTTCCTCACCCCTCATCAGCCCCCCCTCTAATGCTTTCATTAGAAGCATATTTATTTATTTATTATTTTAGTATATAGCATGTTCAATATACTATTATTCACTCAGCTTCTCGCAGTAGATAAACTATGATTTGCTGGTGCTGTAGCGTGTTTAGAAGTCTGAAATATGGTCAGCTGGTATAGCCTCTGGTCCACACAATAACCACAAGTTCCTGTGTGTCTGCAGCCAGCAGCAGGTGGCGGCGACTTAATACAGAGTACGGCTCAACCTCTGAGGACGAGTTTGGCTCGAACAGGAACTCCCCCAAAGCTGGGCGTCTGAGGCCAGGCACTGCTCTGCGTACCAGTAGACTGAGCAGCTCGGGCACAGTGACAGCCAGCCCGGGCAGCGTCACCATCAAACACAGGATGAGGGAGCAGGAGGAGTACATCAGAGACTGGACAGCCCACAGCGAAGAGATTGCCAGGTACTGATCAACTCCATGTCCCTCCGACTCACTAGCACACGCATTCAAGCGCACTCCATAGCCACCTACAGNGAAGATTATACACTATACTGAGTGGATGATCACGATCTTTGTGAATTAGGCAGGTGTTAATGTGGCCACTTCACTTCAGTGACTTCAGGTTAATACTTAGCTGCTTTGTGGAGACAGACACTGAAGTCTAGTCACAGATTTCTTTGTCCATTCCATTCGGACACTGCTCTGAGGTTGTCAGTTTGAGGGTGGAGGAGTTAGAGAGGACTTTACCACAGAGACACAGACTGACGTCCTGTACAATATGACCACAGAGCACTCCGTCTGTTTATTCTCTCCACTCAGTCTCTCTTATTCTCTTATAGTCTCTCACTATTCTTTTTTCCTCTTGCTCCCTTTCTAAAACAATTTTATGACTGCAGCTGTCTCTTACTGCTCATCACATGTAAACTCAGCAGAGAGCAGAGCATTCCAGCTTCACTACAGTGCTCCTGTGTAAGAAAATAACAAACTAAATGATTACACAGCACGGGTCAGCCAGATGTTCATCATGTGTTCAGAGTAGCAGCCACTGCCGCAGGGGGAATTTCATTGTAAACACCTTACGAATATATTTAATCTAGTGTAAGTTCGCTGAATCTCTCAGAACGTGTAGTTAATCAGTCAGGAACCCACGCTCACTCTCACACAAAATCCTTTCTAGAAATGCTCAAATCTTCATTTACTTACTTATAGTTATATTGTTAAGACACATCCTGTTTTTATCTTCCACAAAACCTCCAATGTCAACTTTGTGAGACAGGCCTAGGTGGCAGGATGATACCAAGTTGCACTAATGATGGTATTTTTACAAGATGACTACAGTAATGTGAAGTTTTATTAGTTATCATTAAAGTCATACTATGTTTGAAACCACATCAGCAGGTCTGTGTAGTGAACTGGAGTGAACTGCATACAGAGAATAGAGTGTATATAATGCATGTGTTATGATGTACAGTTACGTTTATTTGTATTTGGCTTTGTGTATTTTGTTTTCCGCTGGTTTTGTGAGCATGCTGTGCAGGGCCCACCTTGTGTGACTTTTTGTGCCTTGTTTTGCATGTTTATGACCTCCCCTAGTTTTGAGCACCCCTCTGATGGATAACAGGTTATTCCCCTGTGTGCGCAGGATCAGTCAGGACTTGGCCAAGGATCTGGCCATTCTGGCACGGGAGATCCATGACGTGGCCGGCGAGATCGACTCAGTCAGCTCCTCCGGCACAGCACCAAGTACCACGGTGAGCACGGCGGCCACCACGCCCGGCTCTGCCATCGACACCAGGGAGGAGGTACAGCCGTCTTCCCTAGAGAACTTACACCACACCACCAGCTTAAAGACTAAAATATGGGCTTTTCAATAAACATTTTGCTAATGCTTATAAAAGCCTGTAAACATGTAGCTTTCATTCCCTGGTAGCCACAGAGACCTCCCAATCTATCCCACCCACGGTCAGGATAACAATCAGGAGCGTTTTATATTACATAACGTGACAGAGCAGAGCAGCAGTAACACTGACCTCCATTCTTCATCACTTCACCCTCTCATTTCATTACTTGTAGTTGGTAGAGCGAGTTTTTGATGAAAGTTTGAACTTTCGGAAGATCCCCCCTGTGGTGCAGACCAAGACTCCAGAGATGAATGGCCGGCCAGTGGAGCTGCGGCCTCGAGCCCCGGACAGTCTGGATCCCCAGCATGCACTGCGCAGACGCACATGGAACCGAGATGAGGTCAGACCGGTATGAACCTAATAAACTGCACCACTGTTAGATATACATACTGAAATTTAGACTCATACATGTTCATTGTGTGTGAAGATTGATGAACTGCTGTAAGTGCAATAATATTTGCTTCACATGTGCAGCATTTAGACCTTTTGAATCAAGCCCTTTGAGTTGTCTCCCTCTGTGCGGTTCATTCAGACATGTGGAGTGAAAACGCTGCACACTCGCGTGCGGACCGAACCAACATGTCTAAGACTGACTGAGTGAAGTAGTCTCAGTCTGTTTCCAATCAAACTCGGTTCTATTACAGTGAGAAAGCGATCTGACCCTGAATCGACCCAGCTCCAGGAATTAAACCAAATATGCTGTGTATTTTGGGTTGTGGACAACAGTTTTTTTGAGGTGCAATCTGGGCCAAAGGACAGAGCTAAGAGCTGCAGGAAATGCCATGTGTTCTGGATATTTGGACTGATTAAAAAAAAAGAGAGAAAATAAATGGTGGATATGATATTCAAAATATTTTTGGTTATTTACTTAGCATTTGCTATGTATCCATGAACTCATTTTTTTATATAATTATGTAATAATATATTGAGCTCAGACTCTGTGTTCTCCATATTTCTTGATTTTTATGATTTATGTGTATACTTGGTAAAAGTTTGTTTACCTGTTTCCATTTCCGTGTTTCTGGCCAATGAATAAAAGAGATTTACAAGTATGTATTCAGCCCTACACACCCTTTTGGTTCGTTTAATTAAGTGCAGTGTGAAACCAGACCAAAATGGAAATGATTCAGAAGTATGAATTTTGCTCTGATTCGGCAAATGAACAAACCTTTACCAAATGTACATTAGGTGAAGAAGTGCCCTTGGTTTCATTCTAATATGACTGCTGATCTCATTACTTTGACAGTCTGATGTTTTTTTTTTCTCTGCACTGTGGTACTTTATCATATTTTCACATTAAGTGCAGTTTGTAAGTGTTAGTCATTTTATATTGTCTTTTAAAGTAATCTTTTAATGTGTACATTGTACATGGACATACACATACTTCTTCAAACTAATGTATACTCTGGAGTATAGTTGTGCTTTTATGTTTGAAGTGCTTACAATCCTGGTGTATGATCTCGCAGGCGGTGCTCGACAGCTTGCTGCTGACATCAGTCGCTCAGTTGTCCTCCAAAATCCGCCACTCTGTGGACAAAACAGCAGGCAAAATCAAGTCAGTCCTAAAAGAATTCACACTCATCCTCCTTACCAAATATGTACCAAATACCAAAGCACAGAAACATGTCAGTTATTTTACTGAAGCATAATGTTGGAAATGTTGCTTGTGTTCAAGGATTTTGTTCAAGGACAAGGACAGGAACTGGGACGACATTGAGAGCAAGCTGAGCTCGGAGAGTGATATACCACTTCTCAAAACCACTAACAAGGTGTGTTCAATAACACAATCCAATCACTAGCATCACCTTACAAGCATGCCAAAGCACCAGGTTTAGATACATGATCAGGTTTACTAGTCTCCAAAATACCACTTAATACTTTGTAATATTATTATTAATACAAACGATGCTGTAATTTTTTTATAGGAAATCTCAAGCATTCTAACAGAGCTGAAGAGGGTGGAAAAGCAAATCCAAGGTGAGGTTGAAAGCAATATTTCATCCGTCTCATAACTGCTTACTCACGCCCAAGCTTTTGGTCCAGAGTGTCTGATTGGACCTCTTCTCTCAAGAGAGAGTTGAGCAGCGTTAGCTCGCTGATAAACATCTGTGCTGTTGAGACCTTTATATGAATCTTGCAAGCTTCAAGTGTACACTGTATTATGATTGACAGCATGATATCTATTAGAGTGAAGCCAAAATGTCACTGATGCCCTCTAGTGGCTGGCTGCAGTACAATTTTTAACCCCACCCAAACCTATAGAAATGAATATAAAGTCCTAGTCTTTTCAAGTAACATGTTTTAAAATTGGGTTTTGTTGGTTCTAAAAGATGGTTTTATTCCAGTGTCGCTTTTAGTATATTTCTCAATGATATCTGTTTGTGACCTTACAGCTCCAGGGTCCTCGGTTTGCTTCTAGAGCCCGGATAGCTCAGTCGGTAGAGCATCAGACTTTTAATCTGAGGGTCCAGGGTTCAAGTCCCTGTTCGGGCGGAGGTGAAATCTTTTGGGGGGGCAGTCGTGGCCTAATGGTCTGCTAAAATAGCTTCATTAGACTCTCTTTTTCCAGAAGCTTCTCAGAGCTCTGTAATTGCTGTAAATAGTATAATTTCCTGCAGGTTGAAGAATCCTTAACCTCTTATTAGGTATTCCGTGTATTTTGGAAGATGACGCCCTGCATGCTGGCACACAAAGCACTCCTTTTTATCAGTTAGTGCAACTAAATTCTGTAACATGTCCATAATGAGCATGGATGTGAATCAGACAGAGACACTGCCTTCCTTCCCTGCTGCACAGGCTCGGGCTCCAGTTTTAATTTACTTCATAAATCGGATTAACTTATATAACTTATAATTATATAACTTATATAATGAGTATGTTTATGTATGTTGGGTATATATTTAAGAAAAATCTTCCTCTCTGTTCTGTAGCCATAAATATCATGGTAGACCCGGATGGAACGCTCGACGCTCTTACCAGCCTAGCCCTGGCGAGTCCCACCACTCCCAAACCCAAGCCCAGCAATGGAGCCTCCAAACCCTCCTCCACCATCTCCCCTAACCGAGAGCTCCCCAGCGCTGGACTGAGCCATCCTCAAGCCAGTGGAGAGCCGAGCGCCATTAATAAGAAGTGAAGGACAAGAACCCTGAGCATTGAGCGAACTGGACCTCTAATACCTAATTCTCTCTGAACTGATAGACCTTTACCTGTACATACTGCCTGTACCCCTCCCTTCCTGTGCTCCACTGGAATGCCCATCTTTCTCCAATGAAGTTGTTGAAAGTCACACCTGTGGATTTGGACAGTGATATACAGTGCAGCTACACAAGCACACACAGCTGGTGGTGAAGAAGAGGTGAAGGGCCATTGATCCGAGGCTTGTTATGCTGGACTTCTTCCTCAAGTCTGTGTGTCTGACGTTAGAACCAACTGCTTGTATGTGCTGCCAGCGTGTATGCGCCCATCCAGGCATGAAGCAAGTGGGCTTTGTAATTCAACTTCAGCAAATACGACCCCGAGTGCCTGTCTTCTCTCCTCTGTAAGCATTCTCTTCTGCGAATAGCAACTTCTTATAAAGTGACTTTTGTGTCAGAAATGAGATGATGTTGGTTTAAAAGACTTGATAGAAATTTAACCTGGAAGGGAACCTTTACGAGAAGTGTTAAAGATCACGACGCTAAACACGAACCAGCTTACCAAAGCAAGTCAAATGCTATGCGTGCACTCAGCAACTGTAAATTTCATCCAGTTTCTTCAGCTGATTTTTTTTGGAAATCTGATTTCTGGATTACACAAAGTGCATTTACACGATTAAAATTAGCATAAGTCGGCTCAGTGATTTTGGCTCCAGTAAACAGAACATTTACGGAATTCCTCGATCTTCATGCACTGATTGTTTTTTGTAACCTTTTAGACTGAAGGATAGGTAGCAAACTTAGCACAAGGTTTAGCCATCGTTTCATTTTTCCCTGAAAATGGAAGGAAGTGTTTGGAAAATATGCAGTATTAGACAGTGTATTAGTGAAATGTAACATGGTTATGTGTTGAACATCTCTCATTTGCTAAGATCTGTGTGCTTTGTGTTACTGTGACCTGAGCCTTAGAACAAACAGCCTTTAATGCGAGGCTCATTCACATTCTGAATACGTTACGGCCAGTTACGTTTTAAATCTCAATACACACTAACGTTCTCTAAACAGAGTATGCAATTACAGGGAATTAGATACGCAATAGTGAGCGCTGGACAGTTTGTCAAGCATTTTCAGAAATCTCCAAAAGCTCATTAGTCATGTTTTTCATGAAGGTATTCCAGCATATGGTGTATGTACTGTATTGTCTTACTCTCCTGTCACCGCTTGCTGCTTGGCTGTATGTATGTTCATGGGGAAGGGTGGGGAATGAGCTTAACCAGCCTCTCATTGTGAATCTGCGTGTCGTAGAGAGAGTAGTGCGACTGTCATTAGGAACTGAAACAATAGTGAAGATAGGTACAGGACTTTTTTTTTCTTGTTTCAGCAAATTGGCCACTTGTGGAAAATCTAGTTCTTGGGAAGTTTAGGAAAGCAAATCATAATGTAGCGTGCACAAGTGTCATTTTAAAGTTCCTGGACTCCTGTAAGTTAAATGTTATGTGTGTTAAAGGCCATACAGGGCATAAAAGGACATAACACCAAAATCATATCTGTACATCATACTGCTCTCATTACAGGGTTTATGTTCAGTGGGACGACCCTCCCGCCCCCTAAAACACACCTATCTTTTTTTTTTAAAAAAGTAATATCATTTATAATACTATTGTACATGTTTTACACGACGGGGAACAGAAAACATGCCTGGTACTGTTTTTTTTTTGTTTGTTTGTTTGTTTCTTTTTTGTTTGTTTCAGTTTACATTCACATCTGTAAAATACAGTTTTTGTTCTTTTTCATTGTTTTTGATAAATGTGTTTATTTATTTTGGTTTATTTTCGTTTAATGCCTTGAAATTTTTTTGCAGCACATTTTTGTTGGTATTTCAATTTTGTTTTTTTGTTTTTTTTAAATGGAATTTTTTTTTTTTCTCCATGCTCTCAATAAAGGAGAAAATATTCCTGGACCCTAATTAAACGTAATTGTCTGCATATATCCTGCATTTCAATAAAGTCCTTGATCTAAATCATGACTGAAACTTTTTCACCAGAAAGACTTTCATAATCATTTGACATCTATTTAAGAAGTCCCCTTTAAAAAAATACATACACGTACATTTTATATTAACACCCCAACAAAGTATATAAACATAAGCCAACATACATAAAGCCAACACCAGAATTACTGGCATTCTTTAAGAAAATGGGCAAAAACTGTTGCATAAACTCAACACTTTTCTTCTAACAAAATCATTCCTTTAAAAATGGTTCCTTCTGGGTTTTTTTTTTTTTTTAAATGGTTGATGGAAACTACTGACCTCCTAAAATATTTCAGAAAATGCAAACTGTCTCCTGGAAACATCTATTTTTTTTTTTTTTAAATTGCTCTCAGTTTCTTAAAACTGTTACTTCTGAAAAATATGTGGTGGCACAGATGTAAAATTCCCCATCATCCATCACTGTGGAAAACCATAGTGCTTTCAACGCAACACAGAAGACCTTCATTAACCTGCAAAAGTCAGGTAATGTTTATAAAAAAGTACATTATGAAATAAAAAAAAAAGTAAGCATAATCAGGGCCATAATAATAAAAAAAAAGTCCAAATGTGTGTAAGACAGTGAGGAGGATGGAAGAAAGAACCCAAAG
Source organism: Pangasius macronema (assembly GCA_037577455.1). Taxonomy (NCBI): domain Eukaryota; kingdom Metazoa; phylum Chordata; class Actinopteri; order Siluriformes; family Pangasiidae; genus Pangasius; species Pangasius macronema. The sequence continues at coordinate 19,390,305 of CM074947.1, forward strand.
ATCACAGTGTCAGAATTGCAGTCAGAGGTCACCCCCATAACAACCAACTATTTGTTAGAGTTGCAGTAAAGAAACCCTTCAGAAAATACTATAAAAACATGGTATTACAAACCGTTAAAGCACCGTGTCTGGCCTGTGCTTCAGCTACGCATTACGTGTGTATAAGGAACAGTGCCAAAAATTATTTTTCTGAAAAAAAAACAAAAGAGAGAGAAATGTAGAAACAGCATACATTAATGTTAGGTTTTTGGGGTGAGTTTCTGTAGCTTTAGGACTCCAGGGCCAAGCCTTTCCATGACTTCGCCTGTTCTCGCTTATACTGTTCCAGCTCCTTCACAGACAACACAAAGGGGAAAATGCTTTAAGTGCAACATACAACAACCTGTTTCTTTTTCACCTTCTCACATTCTGTGGATTAATGAACTCATGAAAGGGTTTCAATCAATCAATCAAACAAACTCATATGCATAAGTAGAATCTGACTGTAACACTTCACGAAACACACACACTGTGCACTCTGACACACTGTCCATTGCGCCATGCGTCTGTTATTTGCACTAAGTACTCCAGGCACTCAGCCATTAGAATGTGAGTGGAAATAAAAATCAGGTGACAGGTTAAATTCTGAAAGGTTACATAGGGTACACGCTATCATTCTGGGGCACTAGTCGCTGGTTATCATTAAACTACTGCTGTATTTATGGCCTTTATAAAGAGCTGAGGTGTGTAAGCACCCCTGAACACAATTAAGCCATTAAAATAATATGTAATCTTATAAAGTTCTTCTGCCATGTACATATATGCAAGGACATCCAAGATGGTGAGTTTTAAACTACATTAGCTAGCTAAGTTATCTTAGCATGGCAGTCTGAATTCTTTAGGTACCACATCAACCTCTAGTAATGGGACATGATAGGTTTAAGCTGTTGAGTGTACAGGGGTAATGCGAAAACTATAAACTGGCAGTTCTAAAGAAGAACTGCATTGTGTTAACAAATCCCATCTACATCCTGAATTTCCCTTCATGGATTAATAAATTTTATCTTATCTCATTTACATAATCAGAAAAGGCCATAGTGCAAATTACAGTACATCGATAAAGGTTTTCGTGGACACCCGACCATCACAACCTTGTGGAGCATCCCATTCCAAAACCACTGGCATTAATATTGAGTTGTTCCTTCTCTGCTGTTGTAATAACCTCCACTTTTCTGGGAAGGATTTCCATTAGATTTTGGAGTGTGGCTGTGGGGATTTGTGTTCATTCAGCCACAAGAGCATTCATGAGGTCAGGTGAGGAGGCGTGGGGCGCAGTCTGCATTCCAGGTCATCTCAAAGATGTTCAGTGGAGTTGAGGTCAACTCAAGTTCTACCACACCAACCTTGGCAAACCATGTCCTCATGGAGCTCGGTTTGTGCACAGGAGCATTGTCATGCTGGAACAAGTCTGGGCCTCTTCGTTCCAGTGAAGGGAAAACTTAAAACTACAGCAAACAAAGACACCCAATTGTGCGCTTCCAACTTTGTGGAAGCAGTTTGGGGAAAACCCACATATGGGTATGATGGTCAGGTGTGCACATACTTTTGGACACATAATGTATTAAAAGGTATGCAAATGCTACCACGATCCTAAAATGGAATCCTAAAATGTTTTGAAAGCATGATTATTTAAGTGGATGTGGATTCCCAGTACCTGGTCTTTCTGTGCTCTCATCGCATCTATAACGAGCTCACTGTACTGGGGGTCTTTAGCTGGATCTTTCACTTCTTTACGTTCATTAGTGCTCTGAGGAAAGACACGCAAGAACCATGAGCTTTTAAAGGCTTGTGTCGAGGATATCTCAGTTCTCTTTTGCTTACAATTGTGAGAAGGGTGTTGTGATACCTCTGGAGGAAAAAACCTTTCAAAAACCTTTTTCCACAGGTCCAGTGGAGTTTTAGCATGCAGTGTTCCAAGATCAACATCGGCAGATCCTGAATAAAAAACAAATTTAGTTATAATGGCACGGTGTTACTGTTACTAAATATTCTAAAGATTGAATTCAAAAGATGTCAAATACTGTTATGTGTCTGATGTAAAGGTTTGGCTGCAGTAAACAGCAGGTGGTGCTATAAGAATTCACCTATCTGACTGAGAGAGTCCATGCCTGCTGGAATTACGAGAGGTTTGCTGTGGTCTGTTGAAAAGTATTTCCTAAAAAAAAAGAAAAGAAGGAAATGTGCATATAGTTAGTATTATCTCACCAGGATGAATCACTAGCTATAAATCTTTAGTAGATTACAGATATACATCTTCAATACAAAATAGGTTTACTTTTAATAGTCCAGGACCATACTGCTACTTACCCTCTCTCAGTCCCAAAAGCTAGATGATTGAAGAAGTTCTTGACTTTAGACATCGTTGTCTCTGATTTACTGCTAGTGAACTATGAAAAACATATTAGAAAATATCAGATAATGACAACTGAATCTATATGTGGTATCAGCATTAGTTATCTGCTTAACATGTAGGGGTTAAAACTAACTATTTAGTTCACCAGCCACTGTGGACAGTAGATATACAGTTACTCAGTGGAGACTACAGGTGTGCATCAGCACTGAAAAAGCTGCGGGAGTGGGTGGTTTTATGTTTCATGTGGGTGGGACCTGGTGGTCAGGTATGAAGCTTGTGTGACAAAGAAAGGCCACGCTGATTAACATGGGAGTATTTTGGGTGCTTGTGCAGGGCACAAGAGAGATAGCAAAAACCTTAGGTGTGGCCAAATCAACAGCTGGGTACATTCTTAAAAAGAAAGAAAGCACTGGTG
>CM074947.1:19393211-19405108 GCA_037577455.1 Pangasius macronema
TGAGCCCCTGAAAATGGAGGTACTTTGTTGAAAATGGCTGTAATTCCTAAATGGTAAATGCCATATTTTTGTGGAATAAAGCTGAAAGTCTACACTTCGATCACATCTTGACTGTTTTTTTTTTAAATCCATTGTGGTGGTGTATCAAGGCAAAATCACAAAAACTCTGTCATTGTCCAAATACTTCTGGACCAAATTGTATGTATGTATGTATATAAAACAATTTAAACAATGTGCACAAGAACAACTTTAATGAAACTTACTATCAGGGATGCACCATAGTAATGAGCCAGAAAACGCAGGGTCTTACAAATCACCTTCCTCTTCTCTGACTCAAAGTCCTGCACACAGACAGTTCAGTCATTAATGAAGATGATGACCAGCCTCACACCTGCTTTTGATTTTAAAGTCTGCTGTGATCTATGAATTTGAAAAAAAAAGGCTAAGTAACTATGCCATGATCTAAATTATTAACCATGCAATGAGATTCTTACCTGAAAGATGTCGAACTTGCTACCGATCATAAGAAGAGGCACAGGGAAGGGGCTAATGAGCTCTTTGTCCTATTGCAGACACCCAGTCTTAAGTTAGAGTCAAAAAATAAAAACTTACTGTTATATATTATAATAATAATGGAAACTGTTTTCTCACTGGGTGGTCTTTGGGGAGGATACGCAATGCTCTCCTACGGGTTAGCTCTTTGCTGGGTCTGGACTCTCCTGGCCTCGTGGTTATGGCAAATGCCTTTTCCACTTGGCTTAGAGCTGCCTGAAGGAGTTTCTCCATGGTGGCCCAGAGTGCATTGGGCTTAGACAGGTCCAGTACCAACACCACAGACAGCATGCTGCATGAAGAGGTGTAATCATTTCAAAATAACTGGTGGAAAAGTATAAAACGAGCATGTTCTTTGCAAAAGCTTAATTAACAATAAACTAATATTACTTAGTCAGGGTCATTTTTCTTTTATAGTTCTGAAATCACCCAGGCTGATTCGTCATTTCAATAACACTACATGCACACAAACATGAGACCAACAGAGACAAACCTGAGGTTCTGAGGAGTGAGGGGTATCTGCACAAGATCTGATAAAGATGTGCCTCCTCCTAGTTCCCACAGGTGAGCTACATCTTTGAGCTAAGTTAAAAAAAAATAAAATAAAATAATACACCCAAAATCAATCTAAGCATTCAAAAACTTGCCTGGCTTTTTACTGAATTTTGAGAGTGATTTGTACTTACTGTGCTGTGTGCTCTTGCTCGCCTACCGAATATATACTCCAAAGCCAGGGTTGGTTTGGTGGCTTCATCTCTGAATCGAGACATGACATACATAAGCACTGAGCATCTTTAAACAAGGCCAAAATGATGATTCAAGGCTCCCTCTTACCTGTCAATACACCTGAACAGTATTGTTGTTTTACCCTAAAATGATATACAGCATAAAGCACAGAGTTGTAAATGACTTGTATAAGAGTGCTTAGAATTGTTTATATGATTGTGCTTGTCTTTTACCCCAGTTTTACTGCCCAGAAAGAAAACAGTCCTCTCGCACGGAGCATGGCCATCTTCCTCACCACAACCATCATCATCATCATCTTCCTCCTGATTGTGTCCAGTTCTTCTCTCTCTGGCCCGGACCTCATCTGCAGCCAGATCCCACAGTGTCTCGGTGCTACAAAACAAAATGACTCTGCTCACAACAGCCTCTGGGAGTTTTTGAGCTGTTATCACAGTAGGTGCAGGAAAGGATCAGAAAATCTGCAAAGCAGCTTCAGAATCAAGGTTATTTATCTCATCCCCTGCACCTGTCATTGTCTACGCCAGTGCACAGGAGTCACACCATCTGCAAAGTATGCCATATGCAGTCTGGATGATCAAATTGAACCCTTTCATGCACCGTGTCCACAGGTATGGACAGTCGGTTTTCAGTTATTTTTATAAAAATATAAGTTATAAGTTAGAAATCACCTCCAAATCACTTCAGGTTACTGAAATTGAGCGTGATGCTGTCATGATGCTGATTTTGGCCACTCTAGCTGCTGTTCTCACTGTCGCAGGTATATCTTTACAGATATTTCATACAAAATCCCAAATCAACTTTAAGAAAAAGGTCAGTTTGTTCCCGAATCCAGGGCTTTACCTTTTTATACATTTTTTTTTATTACTGAAGGCAGATTTTTATTTTATTTTATTAAATTTAATATTAAGAATATTCCTATATTTTGTTAAGAAATTATATTTTCTGTAGTTCTGGTCATCAATAATAAATATTTGATTTTTATTCCTAAATATAAATATTATATTTTATTCCTAAGAATCTTACATAAACAAACTAATTTTTTTTCAGGGGTGATATTTTATTCATTTTTAGCCATTGCATTCCTACACACTGACAATACATTTACTGCTTTTAATTTTAAGTAATAAAAAATAACCTGGATATGTTGTTTAATAATTCAGACAGAAAAGGTTTATGGAAGGAAATTCGTTAACGGTATCCGGCTAGCTACCGAGCTACAATAGCAGAACCATAAGCTAACTATCGGGAAAAACTCGAAAAGAAAGCGCACGACTTTTCCTCTGTATTCTACTTACCTTATTTTACGCATTATTTCCTGTTGCTGTCTTTACTTTTTCCGTAGCTAGCTCTAATTGCGTCGATGTTTACAGTCCCGAGACCAGCTGGCTAGGCAGCGTTTTCTCAGCAGACTGTTGCGAGGGGCAACGGCGCAATTTGATGACGTGTTAACCAAGTGCTTTATGGGATAGGTTGTATCTTGTTTTAGTTTCACTGGTGGGGTGGCTGTTGGTAGCTATCTAGAAGAAATGTGATGCAGTTTTTTTCTTATAGGTTTAAATTAGCAAAATGTGTAGCCGTAGTCTGTTTGGTCTGCTTGAATTGCAACATATAAACTGACTAAAAATGAACCACATGTAGTCTTGTGTAGGGTTTGTATGTACTTGTTCCAAATAAATAAATAAATAAAGGAATGAATGAATGAATGAATGAATAAATAAAAGGTAATTGATAGAGATCTGCAGTGAAGCACATAGAACTTAAAGAAGTTAGGTATAATGATATAGACTTTTAATAATATCTTTTTCTTTTTTTCTTTTTTTTAGGTATGTTTATTTGTAGCTATGGCAAATTGGATTGTGATGAATTTAATGGTTGCACAAGTGCACTATTTGTCCATATAGTACACAATAATAGAAAGGATTTATTTATAATCGCACTATCCATTGCACCCAGATGAGGATGGGTTCTCTTTTGAGCCTGGTTCCTCTCAAGGCTTCCTCATGTGGTCTCAGGAAGTTTTTCCTTGCCACCGTTGCCTCTGGCTCGCTCATAGGGATAAATTTACATATTTACAATATATATATTTTTAATCCATTTATTTCTGTAAAACTGCTTTGTGACAATGTCCACTGTTAAAAGCGCTATACAAATAAAAATTTAATTAGATCTCACAACCTTCTGATTACTAACAGAATTTTAATCAGTGAGTTCCAGCATAGTTGGGCAGATAATACTAACAGTAATTAAAGCTGCATGCAGCATTTTCAGGGGCCAAGCACCCAGACTCAGTGAGCCATGAGAGCACAGGAAAGCAGAGCCATAACTTTAGGCAAAGGGATTCAAGAGTGATTTGTAGTTTCATTCATGTTGTGTATGTTTCAACCACGGACAGTGGTGTAAGTCTCTGATTGTAGGAGGAAAGGTCCAGATGAACAAATGGGCAGCAGGATGGCCTTGCTGCTTTACCTGCCATGACTGCTGGGACCTGTGGAGTTGTTTGTTGCTACTTTGACCTTTGGTCGTGATTGCTAATGCTCCAACCTATTTTTTTTTTCTTCTTGCAGTTTAAAAAGTTTAAAAAGACAGGTCTCAACATGATGTGAGCCGAATTTGACAAAGGTTGGACAAAATTTGGAGAAGTAGCAAAAATGGCAGTCAGATGGAAGCATTTTCGGCATGTTATTGTAACTTTTGACCAGTAAGTGGCACTGTCATGAAATTTGTTTTATAGCCTTAGGGCATGGTCGTGAAGATGTCTACCAAGATTTGTATCAGTGTGCAAGGTTGTTGCTGTTGTTCTTTTTGGTGGCTTTGCCGTCAGATTTGTTGGCACATTACAGGCAAACTGCTTGGAATATCAACATTCTTTTGACCAAGTTGGTCTGAATATGATTTATGTAAAATTTGGTGAAGATTGGCCAAAAGATGGAGGAGGAGGGGCAAAAATGGCAGTTAGATGTAAGCATTTCTGGCATGTTATTGTAACATAAACTCAGGTCATGGTCCTAAAGATGCCTACCAAGCTTTGTGTCAGTGTTTGGAGTAATCAAAATTCTTTTGATAATTTTTGTGAGGCTTACTCTGAAGATGATGTTTGCCAAATTTGCTGATGATTGGACAAAAAACTTGTAGGAGGAATAGCAAAAAAAAACAAAAAACAGTTTTTGACAAAATCCAAGTTGGCAGAAAATCTAATTAGTGAAAATTTGTGAAAATTTATGTCATATGGTGCTTTGAACTCGTCTCAACCCAGGAATTCCAGGAATCCCTTTTAAATTTTGGACACATGGTTCAAAAGGTATGACTATAAATGCACCTCTAGATTAGGACAAACTTTGACCAGATGGTGGCAGTAGAGCATTGGCAGTGCTTGGCCCAAATTTCACAACTTTTTCCTTTTTAGATGGTTCTATGGGCTGCCATAGACAGCCTAGCCAGAAGAAGCTGAAGAAGAAGAAAAGGTAGAAGAACAGGGAAGGGTGAAGAGGTAAAAGGGTGCACCTTCAGAGTGTACCTTCAGTGCTATTCCCCCTAATAACGCAGTAGATTTATAAGAATTAGTGTTGCATTTGTGCAGTAATATTGCAAGTAACAGTACAGTGAATGTCAGCCAAGTTAATAATTACTCCAAGGTAATAAATAAGTGCACATGTCAGTGGAATTAATTACTGGGACAGTGATTACAGTTTCTGATTAAAATCTTGCTGCTAGGGTTGTTTAGTAACATCTTACCACAGTCATAGTGTAACAACTAAAATTGAGCCTGTTCACTAAATAAATAAGGAATTAAACATGACAGGATGTGCTGTTACAGGAAAATAATCAACAACAAAGTTGATTATTTTTCAACAACAGCATGTCTCAAAACCCTTTATTCGTCATATACCATAGCAATTTATTTATTACAGAATGATGTTATACTTATCTATTTATAGTTACTTTTAATGTTGAGGATTTTACAGAGAAATGCCAAAGCCCTCCATCCTAAAGGTTTTCCCATGTTGGAGGACTTAAAGAAACAGCTTTACCTCTGAGTGTTACAGGGTGTTGACACTGGAGATTCCTTCCATTAAATATAAGAAATCATACCATATCAACCATATTCACCATATCAACCGTTACATAATTGGATGTATACAAAATCTATTTATGTGGAGCATCTGCCATACAGGTCCCTAGGTAATGGCATGTGATGTAAATTACAGCTGGCACTACTGTCAGAACTGTGCTGTTATTTAAAAAAATAAAATAAATAAATCTGCTGACCAATCAGATTCAAGAACTCAAAATCACTGTGGTTTCAATAATCCTAAAATATGGAATTAAAAGACACATGTGTCAAAAAACAATCAAGTATTTTCGATACAGTGGCGTACAGTAGCTCTGTACTATTTTATTGCTCATAGTAGTTTACAAAAGACCACCTGTGAAAGTTTAACACAGACTATTACTAAAGTTTTAACACATTACAGACTCTTGGATATTCTGTTTTCTATTACAATAACCAAATAAGGATCTTTAAACATTTTACATTTACTTTTTTGTTACACATTTATTATGAACATACAATAGCAACATTTACACTTGGCATCGTCCTTTAATATTTTATCTATTAACAGCAACGACAAAGTTTACCCAACAAGCTACAAATAGAAAGGTGAATGACCTCTGGACCATTAAAGCAGTGTCTTGTTGCTGTGATGTTAGGGATAAAGTTTTATTGGCTATTGGAGCTGACAAAAGCACAGTATGTACAAACAGGTTATCAGTGAGGATATTCAACACACATGACAACAAACTTTAACACACATAGCACATCAGCGTCTCACGAGGCGATCTCGGATCTTGAAGCTGATGATCCCGAGCAGTACCAGGGCAGGCAGGAAGGCGTACAGCAAAAGAAAGTCCAGGGTGTAGCGTGAAGGGGCTCCTGGGTAAAGTTGGTCTATAACAATATTGCCGCCTTTTATCAAGCATCCTCCTTGTAAATCCACAGGTGGATCTGCGGAAGAGATGTGAGTATCGAGAGGTGAAATTTTTACATTTTTTTCTCCATTTGACTGAAAGGATACAACGGTTGAGGGTTAAAGATTTGTCTCACAGGCCCACAATCTCCCCATCTTCTGATCAGCATCCCAGAATGTTAATCACTAAGCCACCAATGTTTAGCCTGTGGCAAGTATGGAATGTATTTGATCTAAGAGGAAAATAGCACTTCTTACTGCATGTGAAGTTCAAGCCATAGAACTCAGTGACGATGAGAAGCTCACAGCCATATTTCTGGAAGGTGAGGTAACTTAGCCACTGGAACACCAAAGGCATCTGCTGAGTGCTCCTACAGAGAAACAAGAACGCAGTGTATCAGTGCTAAGCCCATTGAGCACCAACACAGACTGGAGCTAGCTTTAGTAAATGATCTGGAGAAGGGTTTTAAAAAAATAAATAAAAGAAATAAAACAATCTTCATGAAGATATTACCTGAGGAATCCGGAGCCCACCATGATGCCAGCTATGTTGAGTAACGCCATTCCACTGTTAACCATGTTGGGGTCTTGAACCACTCCAAGCAGCACCAGTGTCAGAAGCTCCCCAATGATGTGGGGCACCATGATCACAGCTGTAAAGCACAGGAAGCGCAAAGGATCTGGGTGCATCCCTACCGCCCTGAGATGCACACACACCAGTAAATTTTCAGTAACCTACTGACAGCATTATAACAATACATTACAAATTTTTTAAAGTTGGATGAGAAAAGAAATTAGTCAGGGAACATTAATTTGTTGCTTTCATAAAAGTTAATAATACTGTATGTTTTACTTTGTTACTACAATACATTCAGAGCACTGTCACCATAATTATACAGTAACACACACACACACACACACACACACACTACAGGGACACAACATTCCTTAAGGATTTGAATAGTTAAATATTCTAAGTTTCCTAAAGGAGATTGAATTCAAACCCTCTCTGAAAGGGAAATCCTTTGATGTAAGGTTCTACAATCTCCAAAATTTACAATTCCGAAGGGAATCTCTGTTTGACTTCTTGGGATTACCACGATCTAAATCTAAAAAAAAATTCTAAGAGTGTGGGTAACTTGCTGAGTGCCTTCTATGAAAAAAAGGACATATTTTACAACCTTTACAAACATGCCCTTTAGTAACCTGTCCTTTAGTTACCCCTGCTTTCCCGTCAGGCCATCCTTCCTCAACTTCTGTTTCCTTATCAAAACTTATCAAACTACAGTTTAGCCCCACCTCTTCTGGATCCTGTTCACCTGCACACATAACACACACAAAGAGATACGAAAGAATGCATACTCACCAGTAAAGGAATGAGGTGAAAATAAATACACTGATGATACTGAAGGGGAAGATGTGAATGATGTAGGCCAGAAACATCTGCCATTTCTGATACAATCCATCTTTACTCTCCTGATCAGCTACAGCTCTCATAGCAGGGACTGCATGGAACACAGGATATATTTCAAACATTAAAACCAAGACTAACATATCAACAGTCAGGGAGAATCTGGACTATTGATAGGTTTGGTACTGGATTGGATTTTATGCCTCTCCTTAGAGGTCGTCTCTCAGGCTTGGGTTCCAATATGTCTAATGAAGAGAAGCATAGAGAGCAAGGAGCAGACAAACGCCTGGCCCATTAACTTCTGACCTTCTTTATCTCACCCTTTCTTTGCTAGGGTGTATGTACCAGAAGTAAATGTGCTGTATTTTGACCAATGGTGATAATGGTGTATGTGGAAAGCACAGTTTAAGCTGGATGAGCATCATCTGAGAATGTTTTCTTCACTTGTACCTGGAGATCCAATTATTTTTATCTGCTTCATAGAACCATGTAGGAGCTAAAGTCACTCTATCATTGCTCTGTTTTGACCTATATATATCTAAAACATATAACCACAGGATTAAAATTTACTTTGATTATTTGGTGATGCACGCAGTGAAGGAGCTACTCACACAGGGCCACAGCATTCAGCATGCCTGTGTATGGCGAAGCACCCATGGCTTGGTAGATAATACCAATTCGGTCTTGCAGTGCGCCCTTGGTGATATCATCATCAAGATTCATGACAAAGAAGGCCACAAACATGCCATAAATGAGATTTTGAGAGAGACGCATGATGACACCCATTCTGTCCCGAAACAAATTCCGTACCGTCCTCCTGTATTGAGAGAATGTGAATAATAAGAAGTGAATTCTTCTATCAGAAAGAATTGCTATTGACCAAATGGTATTGCCCAGTAATATAACATTCTCACCTATGGAGGACACCCAGTTTGGACATACAACTTGGGGACTCTTTGCTCTTGAAGGGGATCATGGGTTTATTGGCACGCTGACAGCTCTGCCGAATCTTCCACGTCATTCTCTGATAGATCTCTGCTCTCCGGTATGCTGAGGTTATGTCATGCATGCGTCTGTAGGTGGCAGCTTCTCTCTCACTGGAGCGTGTATCCACCGAGGTCAGGTCCACTGGCGGTCAGAAAGGAATGTTTCAGTTAGTCTATAACAGTAATCGATTATTTCTCCAGGCTGAGCAGACTTCAGCAAACCTTCCAGCATTTACTTAAGTTTAAACAAGCAGGAAAAGTCATCTGATTAGGCTACTCATGTGTTCTCAATTTTTCTGGAGTGTTAGACTCAATGCCTTGTACAGTTTTGAGGTTTTGTAACTGCTCTAATTGTAGGTCATGGTCACTAGTCTAGTTCACCTGATGTCCAAGACGACCCCTGAGTTTACACAGAGAGTCTAGACTCAGACCATTTACAGAGTCACCTCTATTTTGATTCTAATAATTACGATCCTGTAGGCGTCCTTTTTTGAAAACATTACTATTTTACAGATAATAATTTTAAATAGAAATAGAATCTATTAAGATATCTACTATCTTTTTTATTATCTTTAACTGTGAATGTGCATACATTTGTTTATCTAGGTATGTAACCTTTTACTGTGCTGTTATCTATTCATGTGATTGATGATGCCTGTTGCTTGTAGTCATTTTTTTCTACTTACACTCTATAATGATGAAAAAGCGATTTCATCTATCATCCTAAATACTGTATGTCTTCAGTTTGTCTTGTTGAGGGTTTGGTTTGTCCTTTTGAGGGGACTTTTAAATGATCCGTGTAAAACCTTACAACAACCCTTCAGAAAAGGTTCCACGGAAAACCTTTTTAGAAAGCTAGAACTACTAGCCATCTAAAGAACCCTGGAGGAGCCCTTTTTTCTTCTAGTGTATTGCTATTGAGCCTTCTTTAATGCGTAAGATTGTAATCACAGTAGTGTCTTTTGTAGCAACCCTGAGTACTGCACTCACAAGCTTAAGGGTTCTTCAGAAGCCATAAAGAGTTTATGTTAGTGTTCCCTATGTGAAAGTGTTCAGAAAAGAATACATTTAGGAAGCTAAAAAAGAACACTTTAAGAAGAATTGAATGTTTTTCCCCCTACAGCTGGTTTCTGCTTCACCTTGAATGGATGGAAAGAACTTGTAGATAGATGAATAGATTGAATAAATGAATTGAATGGCTTACAGTAGAAATATATTACCATAGATGTCAAATGGGTTGCAATACTCGGGACACTCGTAGCCACAGCTGCTGAAGAAATCCACCATCTCACTAGGATCTCCACAAAACACTAACTCTCCACAACTCATGATAGCTATCCTGCTAAAGACCTGCAGACACAGACATACACCCACAATTCTGCTAATTACCAAGTCATTACAAAGTCATATAAACTCCAGAAATATTAACATTTATGATTGTCTTTTATGGAAATCTAACATAAAGATATGAAAGAGTTGTAAGATAATCACCTTGCTTATAAAAGCTAATGAGGCTTTTTTGACAAGAGTGACACTGAACGTCTTTGCACTTACTCTGAAGAGCTCTGAGCGGGGCTGATGGATGGTCACTATGATTATACGGTCCCTCCTGGCAAGCTCTGCCAGCAGCACTACAATCTGATTGGCTGTCATACTGTCCAGGCCTGTGGTTGGTTCGTCTAGAAGGATCACCTCTGTAATGAGGGTCATAAAGTCAGAAAAAAAACCATAAGGAACTTTTAAGAAGTCCACTTTGTTTCTTTGTTGAGAAACTTTAAGTTTAGCCTCACCTGACTCATTAGTTCATCCAATTTGCTTAAAGTTGGAGCCTAATTAATTGCATGATTAATCTATTTCCTGCTTGGCTGAAGAAAGCAGCAGACAGAAAGCTGTTTAATTAAACATTGTTGGCTAATACTTAGGGCAGAGTCCCAGGATGCCACTCAGGTCTGAAGAGCTAGATAAAATGCCCCAGAGGAACCCTCATGGACCATAGCTTAATTCCATATATGCTGTATGATAACCCTGCTTTTCACTCTTTTAATATTCTCTTTCCCTCTGTCCGACTTTTAGTTATGGGGGATCAGAGCCTGAGTATTTTCTTACTTACTGTATTTTTGTTTCAGTTATTAATGATTTACTTTGGTACAGCAACTGCTGATGTCAGCTGTCTGTCAAATGTATATTTCAGACTGTATGCAGGTAAAAGGATGCATACTCACTAGGGTCTTGGAGCAACTGGCTAGCGATGGACACCCTCCTCCTCTCTCCTCCTGAGATACCTGGAAAGATTCGGCCTCCGATCACAGTGTTAGCCACATGGCTTAGACTCAGTTCAGCCATAACAGCAGCCACCTTGCGTAGAGATCAAATGATTGAGATTCATGCACTGATGAGTCTGTAAATATATTATGGAGCTACCAGTCTTTATAGTGACAGGTAGGAAATCACCTTCTTGCGGATGGCACTGGCTGAGTGCTGCCTCAGAGCCAGCTGAGCCGTGAATGTGAGCGTCTCCTCTACTGTCAGATAGCTCAGGAGATTGTCACTCTGAGAAGCAGCGAGAAAGGGATAGTGCCCATTAGAGAAGAATGGCGGGGAAATGCTTTGACACAAACACCTGAGAATATAGTACACCATAACAGCCTGATTCATTTAACAGCATAGTGAAGGGCTTTAGAAAGCCATTTCCATGTCTATCATTCACACACCCAGCAATTTTAACATGAAACCTTTTCAATATCTTATATGACATGTATTATGATACAATACAATAAGCAGCATTTCTGAGCCAAATGGTTGCAGACATTAGAACCCAAATATTAGGAAATTTCAGAATTAGGCATGGACGTAAACACGGAGAGTTGACAAATATGTATGGAGTCCATGATTGGCTCCTAGCACTTATATCTATCACAAAGTCATCTATAAACTTTAATAATACTGTAAACTTGTCTAAGTATCGACACTGTATTGACAATAACCAAGTAATAAACACAGCTTTCTGTGTTTTTTTAATTATAATGCTGAGTGCCCTACAATTTACAAATGTGGTTCCTTACTGATTATTTGTCAGGCACTAGCCACTATCTAACTAACACCTATAAAGCTACACATTCAAGAATACTGCTCACAACTAAAACAACAAAACTGATAGGAGGCCGCTTCACAGTGCAGGTGGATAATGACCCTAAACATACTGCAAAAGCAACTCAAGACTTTTTGAAGGCAAAGAAA
>CM074947.1:19405208-19417549 GCA_037577455.1 Pangasius macronema
TCACATTTTGATTGTTTTATTTCAAATCCATTGTGGTGGTGTATAAAGGCAAAATCAGAGTCTTTCATCTTTCACTAAAGAGTTTTAGAATCAACTATACTTTGGCACCTTTGAATACATCCTTTAACTTAACAGGTTCGAAGGAAGGAAGGAAGGAAGGAAGGAAGGAAGGAAGGAAGGAAGGAAGGAAGGAAGGAAGGAAGGAAGGAAGGATCAAATACTCTAAATAATAAAATCCATGCACTGAGTAAATGAACTTGCATCACTGATGCTCTGGTTCTCAGCATTTATTAATCAATACTTTGGCCATTTCAGTTTCTTTGTGTTTTTAATGAGTACATACTCTAATATCATCAGCTACGTATGTCCCAGAGAATTAAATTAATGATTGGCTTAGTGTACCGCACCCAAGTGTCTTGAAAATATAATCTGCAATAAAGTAAGGTTAAATAACTAGCGTCTCTTCATTATTATTTAATTTCACAGTGGATACACATGAATAGGTCAGAGGAAGATAATGTAAGTGTTCTTAGGTGCACTCAGCCTCATCCTTTTGATGTTTCTAAAAATTTATAGGTCTGCTTTGCAGACTTAACCTCTAGTAACCCAGACTGATACTTCTCCCCTGATTAATTTGATTGCTGCATGTTTAAAGGTCAGGCCATGATTAGTTATCAGTCTATACAAATTATATAACAACATGCTAACCCAAACACACACATACTAACCTGGAGCACATAGGAGAAACAGTCCTGAAACTGTGCCTGCTTCACTTTCCTTCCATTCACAAACACTTCGCCAGTGAGAGTGTCAGTATTTCCAATACGACCCGCAATAGTGTCTAACAATGTGGTTTTCCCAGAGCCTGAAAACAAATGCTAGTAATTATGATTTTAACAGGTTTGTCTATAGCATCATGCATATTATTTTGGTTATAATAATAACGTTAATATTTGAATTGTTTAGTTAGTAATGTTGAGTAGCTGAAAATACACATAATTTTAAAAAGTAGTCCCATTAGAATCTATTTTAACCCAAGGACAGCAATTATAAAACATTATCTAGTGACTCATTTTATTTATTTTGTAAAATATATTTCTTGGTGAGCACAGTGTGTACATGCAGAAGGATACTACACGCACATTTGTAATGCAGGTGCCAGTTGGAAGTTATGCCGTTGTAATTTTTCTCTTTCAGTTGTGTTCTCAGTGGCCCTCACTCACGATGACATGGGTTGTTAATCTGAAAAGCCACCGCTTTGTATCTAGAAGCTACGCACAAGCCGTAAACCTTACCTGAGTTCCCCAGGATCCCCATTATCTGACCACTCTCCACATGAAACGACACATCGTTCAGGATCTGCCGAGTCCATTTCTTTCTGTAGGATTGGATATCCCACCAGGGCCCTACTCGCTCACTGACACACAAACACACCTTCCTCAAATCAATGTTTCATGCAAATGAATTCATAGTTTAAATAATTCTTCTTGGTTGTACTATTTGTCCAATTTTTGATTTTGGCATTGATCATTCAAACCACACGCAATTCATTTACAAATACAGTAGAAAATTTTAACAAATACTTCAGATTAATCTGTAAGAACACAAGTGGTTCTTCTTAACGAATGAATTATCATTTACTACCACAGTATTACCACAGTAACAAATATCTTAAGCTGACAATTATTATTTTAATGTAACTATAGACTGAATATATGTTCTGTGCAATAGAATATTAAATATATGATTAAACAGCAAGAGAAATCTTTTAATACTAACACCTGCTCCATTTGTGATGAAATAAAACATCATGCAAAATTTTTCTGAGAAAAATGTATTCATTTTAACAATCATTTTAAAAATACAAATGATAAATGAATTATTAACCTAATGATAATAAATTAATAAATGTTTTAAATCCCAGTAATAAATGTAGTCTATGTGATATTTCCTTTAAAAGCTGGTTTAAAAATTACTATTATTGGAAGAGCGTATTACTGTTTCCCTATGGCCTTCATTTGTTAAATTCTTGGGCAAAAACAATACAATTATGTTGAAGATCTTGCATGAATGTAATTCAAGCCAATCCAATACAGTATTGTTAAAAATAACTATAATTTTCTGTATGATCTTTTAGACAAGTAGGGACTTTTTTATTTCTAATGACACAGAAATGTTTCTGACATGTACTTTTCTCTATTTTGCATTGTTTTTACAAAAAAAAAGAAAGAAAGAAAGAAAGAAAGAAAGAAAAGAAAGTTGACATAATCTTAATTTCTTACCTGACTGTGTAGGAGACTTTGCTCACACTGAGACAACAGGACGGCTGTTTTTGGTTAGAAGGAGCTGGGCTCTGGATGTCTGTCGTTTTCTCCGGAACGAACTTGAAAGATTCATTAGAACCATTTTTCTGGCCATTGGCCTGCATAGAGTACGAGTCCTTCATGCTAGCTCATGTAATTTCTCATGGATAGTCAGCCTTCCTGATCCGTCAGGTCCACTTTTGTTACTGCGTGAAACTTCAAGTCCACTGTCGGGCCATTCCAGTGTACATTACACCAGTGAAGCTGGCACTCTAAAAAGAAGTGCTTATCAGTGGACCTTTGCTCAGTGCTGTATATAGAGAGAGCTCTGAGAGTGCCTCCTCTCTAAAACACACTCTCCCCGCAGAGACACAAGCAGCCACTTCTTCAGGTTTTCAACCCGGACCAGGGGTTCTCTGACCCCGATTCAGCACCTCTCCTGCTCCCAATAGCTAGACGCCATGACTGATGACACTGTTTTCGATTCAGAAAGCAGCTTCTGCTTCCCTGCACCGCCTGGAAACAATGAGGTGAGTGACAACCAGAAAGGAGAAAACAGGCAACTAAAGCAGACTGAACAAGGACACTTACACATTAGATGTAAAGAGACATCAGTGAGGACATTCATTCATACTGTCTGCCTTCATGTCTATTTTCCTCAATTCCCACTTCTGTATTATGTCTAAACTAGTGACTTCACCTGTTGGTGGAGAAGGAAGTGGTACTAAAACTCTGTATTATGTAATGAGAATGTGTGCCATTATTTAAATGGACTCTGACCCAGGCAAAAATTCAACATTGTCCGTCCACTGACACAGGACAAATCTGATTAAAACGACAAGATGTTAGAAGTGTATCTGTTTTTATATTCTACTCAGACTGACAGTGACAATTCTTCAAAACTGTTCTTTCCTCTGAAATATTTCTCTCAATAAAGCAATGAAATGACCCTTAGAGCTGTTGCTTTAGAACATTTTTAACATGAATAAAATGCGTTGATGTCTGACACAAGCTGAATGTGTGGTGAGGTGTTTATTAACTCCTCATTCCTGCACACAGGGAAGAGATATCAGGTTGTTTTCCTCAGGGGATGAGGACAGCAGTCTGTATTTTACCTACAGTGGGGGTTGCAATGAACTGGAGGTCAGAAATCTGCACTATGAGGTATTTATTCTTCGTATTACTCTTCTCAAATGAATTAAACTCATTAAGCTCACTCCTGTAATGGCCACATGAGAGGAAAAATTAAAATGGAAACGATGTATTGATCATTTTGCTGGTATGGTTAACACACTGTTGCTCTGTGTGTGTGTACTCTAGGTGGACACAGCAGCACAGATCCCCTGGTATGAGAAACTGTCTGAGATGAAGATGCCCTGGGAGATGCGGGGTAACAAGCAGACTGCTATCAAAGACCTGAACCTGCGAGTGCACAGCGGCCAGATGCTGGCTGTTATTGGCAGCTCAGGTAGGAACGAGTCTCAGACAAAATGGGAAAATGATCAGTCAAGTTAAACAGGGCTACTGATAACAACATATGATTACATTAAAGGTACAGCAGTCTCTAAACTGGGCAAAAGTCTAATATATATATATACTACTTTACCTGATAAAACAGAAGCAAGTTCAACAAACAAAGCTTCCAAAAGATCTGTGGCAGGTTCTCCAAGATGCTCAGTAAATCTTACCAACTATTGTTCTCATATAATTGTATGAAATGTAGTTAATCCCACTGATGCATATTAAAGGCCAAAGGTTATCACTACCAAATATGGACTTTGTTAAAATAAACTACTGCTTACTGCTCTTTATTGTATATTTTATGCAGAAATCATTCTTTTGGAAGGCATCTTTGCTTCACAGCATTTCTTTACATGTGCCTATGACTTTTTCACAGTAGTGTAAATATAATCATACAATCTTCAGGATTCCTGGTTTGAACCTGAGCTCTGGTTCCTGTATGTGTAGAGTTTCTGTGCTTGTCATGTCCATGTGGGTTTCCTCTCTCTCCCATGCAAAAACATGCCAGCAGGTGAATTGACTACACTAAATTGCCCCTATGTAGGAACAGAACAATTGCTTTTGTGGTGCTCAGTGATGGATAGCTGTCCCATCCAAGCTGTGTTCCCATTTCTTGTGTTCTAAGAATAGGCTCTGGAGCTATGAAGATCTATGAAGAGCTGTTCAGCATACAAATATGGTCCAACATCAGACAAATATAAATAGCACTGTATTAAGATAAAGTGTCTTTGCAAACACAATGGTAAGCACTTTCTTTCTTTCTTCACGCATTTCTGCTTTGGCTTCCACAGGCTGTGGAAAGACCTCCCTGTTGGATATTATAACATGTCGAGATGAAGGAGGCACCAAGAAATCTGGAGAGGTACTCATCAACGGCAAGCCCTGCACACCCTCGCTAGTGAAGAAAAGCATTGCTCATGTCCGACAGGACGACCGCTTGTTACCTCACCTGACAGTACAAGAGACTCTCACCTTCGTGGCCCAGCTGCGCCTACCAACACATTTTACACAGGCACAGAGAGATCAAAGGGTAAGACATGCAGCACTCATAAATTCTTCCAAATGTCTTTGATATCCTTGTCCATGGCCTCCGGTTATTCAGTCACAAACTGAGGGTAAGGGTAAGCAATGCGTCAATTCAATGTAATGTTTATTTAAAACTCAGAATTCATTAAGGGACAAATTCTCATTTGCAATGCAGAGAAAATGAAGTGACTATGTAAGATATTAGATATTAATATTGTTAAATTAACATTGGCCAAGGCCAGCTCTCAGTCAGCTGTCTGTAACAGAGAAAATTAAGCTACAAAAAGAACTTTTTATAATGTGACTATATAATACTTTTAATATTAGGAATGCTGGCCAAGGCCATCTCTCAGCCAACTGTACATCACGGATCACTTTAACATAAATGGAATGATAATGGTTTCAGTTAATGTGAACAAATTCTCTGATTGCACTGGCACTGGCTGCAAATTTTTAAATAATTTTTTCTATTGGTTAGTTCACTAGGTAACTTGAAGTACCTGGGTGTCATCCTAATGAAGCTATCCCCTAATGGTGCAGTTCAGGGATGCAAGATGTCATACTTATCATCCAGTATTATGAGTTTGGAGTTCACTGTTCAAGGATAACATACATGTGATATATAGCAATAAAAGCAATTAAACAGAAGCCAATAAATGTCCAGCTCACAGATAGAAAAGGTAGCCTGAGTTTATCATACAGCATGCAAGCAAAACTGATACTAGTGATAACTTTGAGAGCAAAGTTATAAGCTGAATCCAGAGGCTTCAGGATGATAAAGAAAGTGTGTCTATATAAAGTGTCACTGTCATCAGGAACTGATAGGAAAGTTGCTTCACTAGTTATCTTTCTACTTTGAAAAGGAAAGCTGGCAACAAATTTTCACTTCAGTTCTCATTATAAAATTACTTATGTGATATTTAAAGGTTAATGGTCTTGCAAGCCATGTTCCGAGGTACTTATATTCTTTCAATAATCCCATTCATGTCGGAAATATCCTGGTTATCATAGTCAGTATAACAATTTATGATTGTGAATGGCAATTTGTAAGGCATCAGAGTAGTGTTATAGGTTTTTAGGTATCATCCACATAAATATTCACAATTCAAAGTGTTATAAAAAGAAACGATATCATCATCAGTTTGGGAACAGAACTGGCGATGAACCTTGTTAAACACTTGGCTAAACTTTGAAGATTTGAGGTTATATGATAGAGTATGTTCAGTAAAAGTGGCTTTTCATCCTGAATTGCAGCACTCGAACATGATGGAAAGGTTTGAAACGAGCTATGTTTAGGGGAAACATACTTTAATTGGCTTAGCCCCTTTTAGTAGTACACTCTTATTTAGCTGGTTTGTATGTAAGCCTGATGAAGCGGTCTGTGCAGGTGAATGATGTCATTGCCGAACTGAGGTTGAGACAGTGCGCTAACACACGAGTGGGAAACAGCTATGTGCGGGGTGTATCTGGTGGCGAGAGGAGGAGGGTCAGCATTGCTGTTCAGCTACTATGGAACCCAGGTGAGTCTGAGATACATCCAATAAAATAACATCTGTTTTTCCCAAATGTGTAGATTGTGGTTTATCTTTATATATAACAGCTACCAAAATTTGTCCATATCTTTAGATACTACATATTTGTTTTTAGGTATTCTTATCCTAGATGAGCCTACTTCAGGTCTAGACAGCTTTACTGCTCACAACCTGGTTATCACCCTGTCTCGTCTGGCCCGAGGGAACCGTCTGGTCCTGCTTTCGGTGCACCAGCCACGTTCAGACATCTTCCAGCTCTTTGACCTGGTGGTGTTGCTCTCCTCTGGCTCAGCAGTGTACTGCGGCCCTGCCAAAGACATGGTGCCCTACTTCACATCTCTGGGGCATCCATGTCCACGCTACTGCAATCCCTCTGATTTCTACGGTGAGTGAGCTCTGACTGACAGAAACACATCTCAGTGAAGTCTCAGTGAATGGCTTGGTTTGATCAAAGTGTCTGGGTTGTTTCCGTCTGACGCAGTGGACTTGATCAGCGTTGACCGCCGCAGCTCAGAAAAGGAAGCTGAGTGTCTAGAGAGAACAAAGGTCCTGGCAGCCCAGTTTGCTGAGAAGGTGAAGAATACTGATGACTTCATGTGGAAGTCCGAGGAGCACAACGTTCCAGTGCTAGATAATAATATCCAAAGGTAAATCCTTGTAACTGGTTCATCTCTATAGGGTTCTTTCATAAGTAGCAGATTTCAGGTGGAACGGTCATGGCTGCTTTTCATAGAGAGAAAAAAATGAGTAGCAGCTCACATCTGTGTGATGTTTCTGCTAGCGACATCCCTTCTACACCAAACGCCGAAACAAGCATCACAGTGTCACAAAGGAAGGACCATCGACCAGACCGGCTGCACCAGTTCTCCATTCTGATTAGGTGAGAAAGCCCAAAACACTGGATGTTAAATGAAATGTAGAGAGCCTGTGGAACATCACATCATAGTATCATCTACATGAAGATGGAGTATAATCTCATACAAACGAAACAACATTAACAGAACAGAATCCTTTTGTAAATTTTAATTCATACCAGATTCATTTGACACATCAATAAAAGAGTGTAATATTTATTTCTGTACACAGCAGATTGTTTAAAGTGCTCCTCTAAAGGCCAGCTTATTATATTTCAAAAGTAAATAGCTTGCTCTGAGTGGTTAGTGTGTACTTTGCAGTTATACTGTCTTAGGAACTGATTATATTTAGCTGCGTTTCTCACTCTCTTTAGTTATATACATTGCTCATCCCTAACATAAACTGTATAGTGTCACGTGTACATTAGCTCTTGTATTGATGTGGGAATGTCAGTATTTCATCCAGTGTTGTTTTTCATTTTTCATTGTGTCATGTCTTTATGTCTCCGTCACCAGGCGGCAGGTATTTAATGATTTCCGTGACCTGGTGACACTGTTGGTGCATGGCCTAGAGGCCCTGCTAATGTCACTGCTCGTGGGCTTCCTGTACTTCGGGGCAGGTGAGGAGAAGCTGCCAGTGCAGGACACTGTGGCTCTGCTCTACATGATCGGAGCTCTCACACCATTTGCTGTGGTACTGGACGTCATAGCCAAGTGTGAGTCTCAGTTTCATGAACAGGTCAAATCCTATTAGGATTTACTTGAGCAAAAGCGTATTCCTTCTTTGTATCTACCCAGTGTTGATGTATGTTGTTGTGGTATTTACAGGTCATTCAGAAAGAGCCATGCTGTATCATGAACTGGAAGATGGAATGTATTCGGTCACCCCCTATTTTTTTGCCAAGGTACTGTATACTTTGCTACACTAAGAATAGCACAGAGACCACAAGGAGGCAGCAAAGCTCCATGCAATTTCTGGAAATTGTGAAATGGCATTTTCTTTGATAAAATACTATTTCCTTGTCTGGTTGATTGAAGCCTAAAATCGGCAGTGATTATGTGTGCATCTCTCTCTCTCAGGTCCTGGGTGAGTTACCAGAACACTGTGCTTTCACCCTGGTGTACACCCTGCCTATCTATTGGCTAGCCGGCCTGAATGACTCCCCAGAACGCTTCCTGCTCAACTTCATGCTGGCATGGCTGATGGTGTACTGCAGCCGCTCGATGGCTTTGTTCACAGCAGCTGTGCTACCCACCCTCCAGACCTCTTCCTTCATGGGAAACTCCCTTTTCACTGTTTTCTATCTGACCGGTGGCTTTGTCATCAGCCTGGACAACATGTGGCTAGGTAAGAACCTGTCATCCACAGTCACTCAAAAATACCCTCTGACACCCAACACTAATAGCTACTTACTGAGAAATTCATCAAGCATTGCTGTTTGATGCATCAATGTTTTCCCTCCTTCAGTTGCTTCCTGGTTTTCCTATATTTCCTTCATGCGCTGGGGTTTTGATGGGATGCTCCAGGTTCAGTTCCGTGGCCTCAAATATTCAGTCAGCCTGGGAAACCTGACCATCAATGTAGATGGCATTAAAGTAAGAATACACTGCTTCTTTTTTTTTTTTTACAAATGCCATTGCTAAAGGTGAAATACTCATGTGGTTTCATTTATTTTGGCCCTGCCAGGTGGTGGAGGTGATGCATATGAACCAGTTCCCACTCTACTCCAGTTATCTAGTGCTGATCGCTGTAGTGTTGGTCTTTCTGTTGCTCTACTATCTGTCACTTAAGTTCATTAAGCAGAAGTCCAGTCAGGATTGGTGAAGAAAAAGCTACAGTCAATCTCTTTTGGATGAGCTTTACCCCCTACACACGAAGCCAGGCCATTGCAGAAAAATGGCAGCACCAACAGGTTCTCAGTTCACACTGAGCTGATATGGGAGAACTCTGGAGAAATGTGTTCATGTGCTGCATATACTGACAAACTCAAGTTTGTTAGTGCTGTCATCATTTAACAATCCAACAATTTTCTGCTTATGATGGACACAAAGATCAAAATTGTATATTTAGAAAGTTATCTTAAGTTGCTTTGCGACATATAAGGGCAACTTTTTTGAATAATAGCATTATAGGTCTATCCTTATAGGTCTATCCTTGTCAAAATCATTGGAAGTCTTGACAACTCCATGTTTGTCCCATTTAATTAATATCAGGGCCATCAGAGAGTTCCCCAAATTCGCATTTGGAGGTTGACATGAACAGTTTTTACTTCTACACAAACCTGTATGACGTCAAAATTCCAAAGAGGCAAGAAGTGACATGTAATGTGTGTGGCAGGAGACACTGTTATGAACAAAATGGTGGCGGCTTGAGCAGATTGTATTAAGTGCTCATTTGCCAACCATGTTATGCATTTACCAGAGACTTGTTGAAAATGAGACAGATATTTAGAAAGTGATTTATGACTAAAATGTGAAGTTATCCTTCTGATTTCAAGAAGAGAGTAGTGGAAGAGTACTACAGTAGTCTCTGACCTCCTCCTCTGACCAGATTGTCTACCAAACTTCAAATGAGCCAATAAAGCATTGCAATGGTGAGTGGTGTATTGAAACACAGCACTCATTTTCTACAGCAGATCATGTTCACACTTCTGAGTGTTTGAGTTGTTCATTAGACTACAGATGACTGCCACTGGATGGCACCAAAGTACCATGCATACCCATCTTCCTTTGCAGACCATTTTTCTTTTCTTTTTTTTTTCTTACGGCTTTTGTTCATGTCTTTTATGCGTGTTTATTTTCCATACTGTGATTAATAATCTTAATGAGTTATGGACATAAAGGCATATTTAAGGGATATCTTGGATATCCCTTAAGTTACACTATCAAAGCATTTCATTATTAAAATGTTTGTATGTTATGTCCTGATGATGTAAGTTTTGCACTGGTGCAATCGCCTGATAAATGTGGCAAAAAATGTTTGAAATACAGAACACAGAACTGAAGTAAGTGGTATATGAGTGTGTTATTCATCTTCCTGACTACATTTTTATTAGTCATTGACTTTGTTATTCTTAGTTTTATTCCTTTGTTATAGCCAATTGGTACCCATTAGACAATTTTCCCCAATCAGACAAGACAGCTACCAATACAGGAGGTTGAGAGGCCTGGCACATGTGAAGCCAGACATATACATGGTTTTAAATCAATGCACTTGGTGGAGAGAATAAAGTGTCACATCCTCTATACACAAGCTAACAAGTGGCTAGTTGCAAAGATCAATGCCATCCTTCACTCCCAGATGTTCTCTTGGACTCCTGGCCAGAGATACATTTGGAATAATTAGGATTCAAACTTGCAATCACTCTTTACAAAAGCCTAAGCTGGTATTAAATTTGCAAAGTGTAAAGTGAGTGTGCAATGATCCCCATAAACCAAAACCAAAAAAAAAAAAAAAAGAGTAGAAACACAAAGCAGAAAATAAACATGGGTAACACATTTATTAGCATAAATACTTCTGTACATGACATTATTTGTTTTCAATGCAGTTGTAATGAGCAAGAGTTTACCAAGCATCACTGACTTCACAGCATTAGAGGATCTGGGCTTACATATAAAAAAGAATTAAGAGACAAAACAATAACGAGAGGGAATCTAGTTTTCTGTAGAACTCTGGGTCTGCGAGGCCTTCAGCTTGTCTGCGTAGAACTTGAACGTCTCCTGTGGGGACAAGAGAAAAACGTATAAATGTATACATATATAATGTTTATGAAAGAAAGAGGAAGAGAAAGCCAAAATTTGACAAATATCCTGCAACATGCAACGAGTTTGTTATGGGTTACATTTCCTATTCCCCAAAAGCCTATCTGTTTGCCATCCAAATCTACAGCCTTTCCTCTAATAAGAATAAATGGGTTCTTCTCTGTGGTTGCATTTTGCAGATTAAATTAAACGTGTAAACATCTTTACACTTTGCCCTCCTTCAAATCCGTCTAATTAAATGGCAGCCGTTTCAAAAAGCAGGCCTCTTTTTTTGTAGAAGGTGAGTACTTTCAGAAGATTACCGTGGCTCAGACGCTGTGTTTTCTCCCTATTAATGTTGTAATTAAAGTCAATAAGTAGCAGAAGCCTAATAGCAGGACCAGATGCAAACAGCACCTCAAATCATTTCCTTATCAGGGCTCTCAGGAAAGGTTAGCCTTGTCCCATGGGAAAGGAGAGAGAAAAAGGGTATGGAAATGGAGGAAAAAAAGTGGGAGAGAGAAGGAGTGCTACCTGAGATTGCTTTGTGCAAACTTAAAAGTTAAAAGCGCTGGGGTTTTGTGCGAGTAATAGTTTGACAGGCCCTTGTTCTAGTAGATTTCTAAAACACAGCAATAGTGCCCCTAAATAATACACGAGAGAGGAGAGCTAACACTACCCAGAGCAGCTCTGATGGTAATGTAGGGCTGAAAAGTGATGATGAGGTGAACTGTAGATGATGGCATGGTCACCCTGGGCGAGGGGGATAAGTAGTTTAGATTTATTAGATTATATTTTTATATATATATTCCACATGTATTGTACCTAGCATAGACAATATTTTGTTTTTTTTCGCTTGAGATTTTGGTACATGCTGGTTTTAGAAACGTGTAGATTTACATAGCTCTGTGAATGATCTATATTTTCTAACGCATCTTGATGCATCAGCGCTTGAACATTGTGGTAAAAAGCTCATCACCTGCAGGCTGCGTATAGAATTTCAACTGTATCGGTAATGCAGAGCGCAGCAGCCATCCTGAGCATGCAGGGCAGTGTCAGTGAGTGAGTGTGGCCTTAAAAATAAGCACAAGGTGCTGTGAATTGTGCACGCTGCAAAGTAGATTGTACTATTTATGCTATTAGTAGTCTGAGAATTTGTGTTCAAATAAATAGGAAAATAAGTTAAATTGAAAATGCGCATTGTTGCAGGTTTTTTTTTCCACCTCCACCTTTGATAGCAATTCGAGATTATTATTGTTAGACATATTATTGTCTTACAATTGTCTATGAGCTGAAGATGTTGAGGTTCGCTTTGGGAGTGACGAGGTTGGACAGGATTAGGAACGAGTACATCAGAGGGACAG
>CM074947.1:19417649-19459361 GCA_037577455.1 Pangasius macronema
CTGTGGCGACCCCTGAAGGGAAAAGCCGAAAGAAGAAGAAGAAGAAGAAGAAGAAGAAGAAGAAGAAGAAGAAGAATAGACATTTTGAAGCTGGAGAGTGTCAAATATTTTTGTTACTTCTGCCTTGATTTGGAAAGTTGCCATGTTGCAGGATGCACCCATGTAACTTAAATTTTTTTATTATTATTATTTTAAAATCTTATGATAAACAAACGTCTATTTAACACTAACACTACGGTCGGGAACGAGAATTGGCACATATACTTTACTGTGTTTGTGTTTTTGTGCATATACTTTATTGCATGTCAGTAATATAAGAAACTGAATGAAGTGGTGAGTGAGATTTACTGGAGGCTCTTCGAAGGGCACGGCCTCTCCGGCATTCTTGTACAGCAGCGCCAGTCTCTTCAGAGACAACTCGTTCACCTGCACCCCTTCATCCTGCATCTGCTGATAAAGAGCCTTGGCTGAGCCCAGGTCTTTATCCATACCTGACAGACAGAGACAGAAAGAGAAACAGATAGAGAAGAGAAATGGCAAGAAGGAGCAGATTAACGTAAGGTGAAAAACATGGCTAAGTATGAATAATACGTTCAAAGGCGTTTTCAGTGTTTAATATCTCATCATTCATTCTGCTCTGCTCTTGGGCAGCTGCCAAAGGACTTGTTAAGCAGTCATGTGCTACTGCAGCATGGACAGCCACAGAAGAGCTCTGTAAGTACTTTAACATGTCAGAGCTCTCACGCCAGGCTGGCTTAAGCATTAGAAAACACATGTTTGCATTAGCAAAATGCGCTTTCTGCTTCCAGCATGCACGGCCGGCTTGTTGCATTTTTAATCGGCTAGATAATAACTGCTTAGCCACAGGCCTGCGAGTTGAGCCTCACACTCAGATAAGCACAGAGGACAGGACAATGACGCAAGTGCTCTCAAATCCAGACAAAATGGATGTACATTTATTAGCTCAAAAGCGCACTTGGATAGCACAGTGTGTCCCAAACAAGTGAAGGAACTTTAGAATCCGTATGGAAATATACCAGAGCAAGCTATGTACTATGTACCAATTGCACGGCCTATCATAAGCTCAGGATAAGCTCAGGAGTTACACTTACTATAGCATTTCAACAGGAAGGTGTAGGCTTTCTCTTTCTCAAAGTCTGGGATGAGTTCGAGCAGATTCTTTATCTTGGCAATCTACAAAAAAGAGCAGACAGAATAACTTCACTGTGACGGAAGACAGAGTGGCAATGGCATTATCACATTCCACTTATATATAAACTGTGGTACTGTGCATTCATTAAGGCAAACAGTAAGGCATGGATCAGATATTGCACTATATACACTGAATTTGGAGTAGGAAGATTATAAAAGGAGGCAGCTAATGATTAAATGTGTACTTTACCTCCCCTGGAGTTTGAGAAACTTTGGTCATGTAGGCCACCATTATATCCTTCTGCTCAGCCACTGCTGCACATCGCTACAAGAAAAGAGGGACAAAATACACTGAGACTAACACACTAATACTGATTGCAAGATTACCATCAGGTAGAATTGTGGTGTGCATGCGTCTAAAAATCAGTAGCAGCATGTAGGTATTTGTATAAGCACAGTATGTGTTTACTGAAAGTGCAGAATGGTTTCCGTCCTCTTCTGCGTCTCAATCTGTGCACTACAGTGGAAGGTTAATTACACAGCTAATAGGGAGTCAGAAGGATAACCATTTAATTATTTATGAAAATTAAAATGTACTGTTCCAGCCAATCTGAAGTATAATTATGCACACTTAGGCACATAAAGGCTTTGATTTGAGTCTGTACACCTGTTAGGCTTTCAGACCCCAGTGTATAATTTGTGCACTCTTTCATTAGATTAATATGGCACAGGGGACTAAAAAAACTTAAGGAACCTAAAGTCCATGAGAAGCCATGGATGAACAGTGAGGTTCAGGTTCTAAATCCGGCTTCAAATCCGGAAACAGGAATGAGCTCAGAGTGTCAAGAAACAACTTAAAAAACAGACTACAGACTAAGGATTGAAGATCATTCCAACAATTCTGATCCTCAATGCATGTGGCAAGATCTACAATCAATCATAGATTACAACAGCATAAACAGCTGCTTTCCAACTGCTGATGCATCCTTGCCGAAAGAACTAAGCACATTCTATGGATATTTTGAAGCTAACATCCCAGAGCAACACTCCAGAGGAACAAGTGCAACAACTATCCAACTATCAGCCACGCTGTGGAGATACCCGAGAGAGGTAAACGCAAACAAAGCTGCCGGACCTGACAGAATTCCAAGACCTTTTTTCCAAAGTATGCACACAACTGCTGGCTGAAGTCTGTCCAGATATCTTCAAACTTGTCCCTGACTCCAGCTACTGTTCCTACCTGCTTCAAGAACACCACAGTCATTCCTATTCCTTAAAAAAAAAAAAGCTGCAATCATGTATATGAATGACTGTGGCCTCATTGCACTCAGTCCTATAATAATGACGTGCTTTTAGAGGCTAGTCATGGCACACATCAAAGGAAGCATCCCAGACAGGACCGTTACACTACAGCTTGCGTACCAGACAAACTCCTCGACAATAGATGCAATTTCCACAGCCATCCATCTTCACTAACCCACCTGCACACTGAAAACACCCATGTTAGTGTGTTATTCACTGACCTCAGCTCAGCATTGAACACAATAACCCCCATTAAGCTGGTCAACAAACACTGAGCTCTTGGTCTACACAGTTCTACATGTAAACAGGTCTTGGACTTTCTCACTGGCAGACTCCAGTCTATCAGGATGGATGACTCAACTCAATGTCCCATGGTTTCTGAAATGGACAAATAGTGTACATGCAGACGGGAAACATATTTCTGGCCAGTAATGCCTGTAGTTTTCAGAATTATACATATTAGAAATTCCACTGTTTCATATTAAGGGCGTTAAATGCGTTGGCTGGAATACAAGATGCTGGGCTGTCAGTGTGTGTGTGTGTGTGTGTGTGTGTGTGTGTGTGTGTGTGTATGATGCTTTGTAGAACTTGTGTTGCTCTGGGTTCAGTGGCAATGAGGTCAACGTTACGCCAGTCAAACAGATGTGCGTTTTTGCCTGCTGCTGCTTTTGCTGTTGCCGAATTAAAAAGCCAAGAGACCTGGGAGGGTTTTAACAGGCATGTGTAGGAGGTGCATGTGCATGGACCAGAAGCAGGCTTTGCTACAATCAGAGTAAGTAAAACACCAGCCAA
Source organism: Pangasius macronema (assembly GCA_037577455.1). NCBI lineage: Eukaryota > Metazoa > Chordata > Actinopteri > Siluriformes > Pangasiidae > Pangasius > Pangasius macronema. The sequence goes on from CM074947.1 coordinate 19,420,896, forward strand.
GCACTCATCTGATCTCTGGAGGGGGAAAAGTTTCACTTCAGGCCTAACCTAGGATTGGTCTGTCCTTCATAACTACAGGAAGGAAAGAACCTTGCAGGCTGACCTTACTGATCCAGGAACTGCCCTAAAATGCCATCTGAACAGGGATATTGGATTGAGCAGCTGCTTACTGTAGCTATTTCAGATGATGTTTAAGTTGTTACAGGGCTTTGTTGCGGAAAAAAGAAAAAGGCAGAATATTTAATAATCAACACATGACAAACACTGAAAGAACAAAAGATCACTGTAGCAGTACTTAACGTTAGCCAGGAAGTCTGAGCACAATTCAGTAAAATGTAACAGAGCATGTTGTGGCTGTGGGAGAATCGAGTTACCTGCAGCAGGAACCTGGCGTCCTCTGTCCTGTCCGTGTCTACGTACTGCAGGAAGAGGTCTGTGGCAGGTCTGTAGGTGGCAAAGTGATTACACAGCCGCTCCGCCATGGCACTCACTGAGAGAGGGAGGCACGCTTAGTGAATCACAACAACGCTTGGTTCTGTATTATGAGTTGATGCATAATTTATGCCATCGTAGAAAGTCTACTGAGTATCTATTTATTATTGCTCGTATCAAAACATTTAAACAAAGATGCTAACAAAAAAAAAAAACTACATTTTCTGATTTTATGTCTAAATGTTTCATAATTCACAAACAGTTCGCTGTTCTTCTACTTCTCCTAAACAAATGAATGAACAAATAATGGCATAAGTAATATTTGGACTACAAATGCATTCATGCTGATACTGGTATCGGGTATCTAATATATTTGTACTCGTGAAAAACGCTCCAATCAGAGGCGTAGCACAGTTTCCAGTGCTTATTTGTGGATGGTTAACAGACATAGCGCACAGCTAATTATACGCATGTACCATTAATGTACATCATTATAGTGCAATTAGAGCACAAAAAGTACACAATGTCAATAACAGTACTTGTTCTATAATGATGTACATAAAAGGTCAATGCGTCATAACTTTATATTTAAGCTCACCAGCTGCTATGGTGGGAAACAGGATCAGCCAATCACGATCATGCATTTTTCCCCATTTCTTTTTGAAAGCCAGATAGCTACACTGCAAGTGTAACGATATCGAAGTTACAGTGGACTAACTACAAGAGGTTTAGTGTAGTTTTATAAGATTAAATGCCCTTTCCTCTTTATTACTAGTAAGTGTTTTAATCATTTTCAGTGAAGAAAGTATTTTATGGCAATGTTATTAATACATCAAGATTGGTTCATGGTTGATCGTGCCTGAAATAATTAAAGTAATACTACTGTCTGGCATCGAAGGTGATTGATCTTTCATTAAGGACCAATGTCGTGACCGAGGTTATGTTTGTAGACTATTGTGCACTGTACACTGATAAGACTTGTGCACATTATCCTGCTAATAAACACGCGACACAAACGTATTTCAAGATTAAAAGCTGCAATCAAAATCAAAGCAGACTGCAAACTATACTCTACAAACTGTACAAGTGTCCATCTTATGTTGTTTAAACAGTATCTTTAATAGAGGATGTAAAGGCGGCTGACCTGAGCATGCACAGCTGTATCAGCAAGCACGGTCATTAAAAATGAGCCGTGAATTGTCCACTTTCTTTCCACTTACACACCAGGGTCTACAATTTGCCTGTGAGTCAGAGTGCAGTTCACGGCGCTCAAGTTTAACATGATGCATGATACCCCTGGCTGCTTAACACCAAGCAGGTTACTAATTTCTGTATGAGAATCGACGTGTACTAAAACACTAGTATTCAGTATGAAAAACTGGTATCAGTGTATCCCTAATTTGAAGCATATGTAGCAGCATAATTATTTCAGGCATGTAAATTCTGCACAGTTATTAACAGTGCAATAGGCACAGTTCCTTAAAAAATAAAAAAATCAAAGAGCATCATGACTCCAATTTCAAAGCTCACAGGCTACAGGGTCTTCTAGGTGAGAAAGGTTACATGGCTTACACTTATCAAGTGCATCACTGTTGTTGGCTTCGAGAACTTTACGGAAGACGAAGGCAATGCTTTTCTGTGCACCGTCTGGGTTTTGGGTGTACAAAGCCTCCAGCCCGTCCACTGCACTGTCAATGTCCTTACTGAGTGTGTGAGAGAAAGAGACAGAGAATGAAACATTAAAGTAATGTCAGAACAGTATCAACCAATCAATCACACAAAGCACACAGCAAAAAGCAGCAATCTCCATTTTCTATTCAACATGTCTCGCAATGGACAGTTGTGTGCAAAAGTTTGTATCTGGATGAACAAAATTAAAAAAAATGCATCTCTGTGCAAGAAAACAGAATCTGATGATTTATCTGAATGCCTCAAAGGTATCCGAAAGCCTCATTATGGTATCTAATGACTTAAAAAAAAAAAAATCAGCATGTTTATTAAGTCTTACTTAATGAAGAACAGGCTAGCACTCAAGCAAGGTGCTGTGTAAATGTCAAGGGCATCATGGGAAAAAAGCCATCACAAGATCTAAAACAGAAAGGTCTTGACTTTTCACAGAGCTAGAGAAAGGTACAAAAGGTACTGAAGTGTTTAGGTATGTGACTTAATAGCTAAAATCATAATGGGGGGAAAACACATGACACAAGACAATGCTGATTGGAAGCAACTAAACTGCCAGTGAGAAAGAAAATGGGCACCCGACAGCAGGAGATGTGATTAGCTTTAACTAATATCTTACCATTAATAACGAAACTTCTGTAAAATCTGGCACTAAATGTTGTACAGATTTCCAAGTAAGGGAATGCAAACTTTTGCACTTCACTGCATACTCATGGTTAAGACAATGTCACAGCAACTATATATACCAGAGTGGAGTTAAGTGATGGTAACTCTTGCACACAGAATATTAAGGATCTTAAACTTTCACTGGCTACATTAACATTCCCAGTCGAGCACTGGGATGCTGCTCCTGTGCTGTCAGCAATTGACAGCAGAGGACAACGCAAGAGCAATGCATTTCCTCACGACTCAGTGGACATTGCTGTCAGAGTGAACTCTGACCCCCGTCTGGGCCTAAACCATAGTGACACGTGCGGCGAGCGCAGCTGAGCCAAAATGACTGGTTAAGAGGTGAGATGGAAGGTTCCGGAAACAGGCCACCGCAGTGGTGTGGCCCATGGTAAATTATTCAGACTGTGTAGCTCTAGCCATCACGGCTGATCTGGGGCTGGAATAATAAGAGGGGGATGGGGGCGGGAACAGACTTAGGCATATGAGGATAGCTGGCCGTAGCGGATTCAGGGCTTTGGGGAGTGAGAAATCAGTGCACTTGGAACCAACTTACCAAAGACATTCACACAGACACAGAGACAGACGCACACACACACACACAGACAGATAGATGCAAAGACACACAGACAGACAGACACATAGACACGCAGACAGACATATAGGTGCGCAGACAGATAGATACACAGACAGACAGACAGATTGAAAGACAGATACACAGACACGCAGAAAGACAGATTGACAGACAGATTGACAGATAGATACGCAGACACACAGACAGATACGCAGACACACAGACAGACACGCAGACAGACAGACAGACACGCAGACAGACAGACCCACAGACAGAGAGACAGATAGATAGACCCACAGACAGAGACAGATACGCAGACAGGCAGACAGACAGACAGACAGAGAAGCACAGCTTACTTTTTGATATGAGCAATAGCCTTGTTGTTCACAAACAGCATGTAGGACAGGTTGAGGGAGGTCCCTAAATTCTTAACCATGCTCTCCATTTCCTGGATGCCCTCTAAGTCTCCATGGTTACCCATGCCCTGGACCAATCGGGTAACAGCCAGATGGGAGGGCACCTGGTCAGACTGCAGCATATCCTTAAGACAAGCCGAGGCTCCTTCACGAAAAAGACAGAAAAGAGAGACAGACTGTAACGTGGATTTAGTATTTTTCTTAGTAATAATGCTGAAAACAAGCAGGCGCTAATGATGATTATTGGCTAGACAGACAACAGTGGTGCTCTGACCAACCTTTAATGTCTCCTTGCTTTACTAGTGTGACTATGTGGAGGTTGTTGGCCATTTCACTCAGCTTGAATCCTGCAATATGTTTGGAAGCACTGTGGGAAAGAGAGGACACTGTCAGGGCCCAAGATCGAACAGCATGGACATCACACATGTCAATAACATCTGTGCGCAGCATAAATTTTGAGGACATCTTTATCAGCATCTAATTTTTTTCAAAAATGAACACCAACAAGTGAGGGAGCAAAGTGTGTGAGGGAGCAAAGTGTGTGTGTTGCTCTGGCAGACTATTCCAGGTCCCACATGTCCTCTCCTCTGTCCTTTAGCACCCTACAACCTCAATCAAATAGTTTTCTTATTACATCCTCTGTCCAGATTAGGTCTGCTGACCAATTGAGCAGCTGCTGCTGGACCTTATCGCCATGGCGATGGGCCTAGAGCAGCCTACTCGGCAGATTGCCGCTGTTTCAGGGGTCACACTTCTTATCGAGCTTGGAAAAAATCCCTCCGTCCCTCCTTCCTCCCCTCCCAGTTCACAATCCCATCCATCTATTTCTCTCTCCACTCTTCTATTACCAATCTTCTTAATCTGGCTGCTAAGCCCTCCACTCCACTCGAGACTAAAAGGCCATCGGCGTAACACAAATGCACACACAAAACGGTTATCAGCGGCAGGGACTCGGGACTCAGGCAGGAACTCGCAAGAGCTTGAAAAGACTTCAGATGCTCAGCTACAGGGAGACAAGCACTAGACATTAGGCCTTCCGGCTTTTCTGCAAGTGTGTCTTGTTTGCTTGCATTGCTGTCACACACTCGGCAAAAATTAGCATGACTGAATCATCTTAATAGTGTTTAGATCTCTGAAGTCCTGAAGTAATGCCACCATTTATAAAGATATATTGTAAGAGCAAATAAAAAAATCGTCATCATCATCATCATCATCATCATCAACTCGTCAGGCACTTTAATAAGGACAGAAACACAAACCAGACAAATTTACCGATTATTTCTAGATGCATAAGACAGAAATTTGAGAATTAAATTTCACCTACTGGGTTGCATTAAATGGCATCCGTTCATAATTTACTTTGCAAGTCCCTGTTTTGACCACTAAATTTCTCTTTTAAATATCAACGAGCTATCACATTCATTCAAAAGTAGTGTGCGAAACAATTAGCCTACAGACTAGCACTATTTACTAACACTTTTCCTTGCATGGTTCTGCCCATCCGAGTCAGACTAGCACGTCCGATCTGACTGGTACACAAGCAAAATACAACAGCAGTGTAACGTTAGGCTACAGAAATAAAGATGGCAAAGTTATGTCAGAGTATTAGAGAATTGCTTGCCATGTTTTGTACTGAAATATTGAAATCATAAAGAATTTTGCATTCTTGTTATAATAAAATGCTCAACATATATTATTAATCAGATTTTTTCTAAGCTTTTCTGAGATCTGCCACTGTACGAGTGAATGATATGAAGCAAATTACACAAGTCAGACTGAGAGTGAGAGGATGACCAACACTGGCAAACTCACATGTCTTTTACTTCCATGGCATCCTTTAGGTTTCCTCTGGCCAGCAGGGCCTTGATGAGGATGTCATATGAACCAGCTCCCAGAGCCAGACCCTTCCTGTGCATCTCCTTCACCACCTTATAGGCTTCTGTATGAGGAGGAAGTAGAGAAAATCCAGAAAAATGAAGGTGTTAAGGCAATTCAAGATGGCGGGTCACAACCAAATGAATCCTAAGGAGTAGGAGAGGGATGGAAGGAAAGCTATATTTCATGGTGTCCTAATTAATAGTCTCCAAAAATAAATAAATAAAAAAGGGAGAGACAGAACATACCTTCAACTTTGCCTTTTTTGCTCAGAGTAATAACAGTGAGGTGATAATCGTGGGGTTTAGTATCTTTTGAAAGAGACGCAGTGGAACCAGTACCGTCTTCCACGTTTAAACTCTCCTCCCTGACGTTCTCAGAATGCTCCTCGAATTCAGGTTGTTCATACCACATCTGCACATGTAAAACACAACATGTGTGTCCTTTTAATCCACTGCAGCTTCGAACAGTCACAAAAAGATGGAAGTGTTAAAGTGTTAAACAAAACAAGAGCAAAATAAAGCAACAAGTAGAAGTCTGTTAGTTGTGGAGGCATAAAAAAGAAAGAGGACATAAGGGACATAATGGGTTTTTTGCCCATGAATGACAGAGACAGACAGAGAGAGAGAGAGAGAGAGAGAGAGAGAGAGAGAGAGAGAGAGAGAGAGAGAGAGCGTATATGTACAAACGTATGTATATATTGTGCCTGAAGTATTATGAAGAAATCTCATTCACACAATTTACCACCTCAAATATAATGATGTCAATAAGACGAGACTTGTCTGATGTCTCAAATGTAGATGACAAATAAATAATGACATTAAAAATGTCTTTTGTAAAACTATGTCACATCTTGTTGGTCATGCAGACTCGCCAACATGGCTCTTACAGATTTATTAAACCAGTTACTCCCCAATCCCCACACGTTTTCTATGAGATTGAGGTCCAATGATTTTACAAGCTAATTAAAGAGTTCAAGTGTTCCTTCATGCTCATCATCATCATCATCATCATCATCATCATCATCATCCACCATTATCAACCTTCAACCTGGGAGTGTCAGTGTTGTTCTGCTTGGACGTGAAGCACAAAACGCAGTCTCAGAGTCTGGCCATCAAACCGAGTGTCCGGTTTTATACCAAATTACATTCATCCAAGTGCTCACCCCATTGACAATAAAGTACTGCTGTTGGTGGACGAGAATAATTTTCTGTACGGGAGTAGATTACTTTAATGTTATGGGGCAGTTATCTTGGACACAATCCCAATGCATGTATATGAAGATGGAACTTGGTCTCGTATCTACGGAAAGGAGTTTGGGTGAGGTAGACTTCCATTACCTGTTACATTTAAAAACTGGCATTACGGTTGAATTTGACAGCAACAAGTGGGGAAAAAAAATCTAGTGGGTTTATTTTACCTCAGGGATGTCAAAGGGCACCTCCTGGTTGTTGCTCTTGAGGATGTCAGCCAGCAGACGCAGGGTTCTTTCTCTGGGAATCACATTCTCTTCCTGCATCTTAGTCCAGACAGCTTCAGCCTTTTGCCAGTCATTTACGTCCTCTGGAGAGCACACGGCGGTCGGAAAGGTAAAGTCTTATATATAAATATATCCATTACATACATGCGCAAGCACATAACACTGCGCGCACACCAACCCTATTATAAAACTCAGGTCTGAAGTGCAAACCCTCTAACCTGGGATGCAGCCTGCATTTTATACTGTAACTAACCTGAGGCTCCAAAGACCTGCACTGCATTGTGGGAGATTGATGGTGGCCATCTTAAAACAGTTATGGTAGATGGCTAGTAATGAAAAATCATTGCAGCCTTCTAATTGTTAGCTAGAAAATTGTTATTTTCCCCACTTCAATCAACCCAGGAGTAGGTTGTTATTATTATTTTTTTTTAAATCAGTTTAATATTCAGCTGGGAGCAAAGAGAATCAGAATTCAGGTCAACAAACTTAACTAGCTGTCAGCACATGCCCATTAAAACAGAAATGATGTCTATGAAAACGCTGCAATTGCACAGTGAAAACAGCCAGATTTTCTTGTGGGCTTCATACTGCTGTTTTATACTCCTACAGAGCATTACAGGTTTTCCTAGTGGTTAGTCACAAAGCATAGGATTTAATTAGCCTGGTTTTACAATGCAAATCAGCTAGCTGGCTGGCTGTAGTCCACTGGATAACTGGAATTTCCAAATGATCATGCTGATTTGTTTTTCCCTAGTGGCTGTTTGTGCTTGATAGATGAAAGCCCTTGTTTTAGGATTGCGATTTCTGTCCACATTGTGACCGCATAGAATGTGCTGAAAGATAAGACCCAAAACTGGTGACCAACTGGAGGTGAAAGAGGTAAAGAATTCATGTAGAAATTTCCTTCAAATCGGCCCATGAGCTCCTCCTCAAATGGGGCCAGGAGCTTTTTCCCTTTTTGGAAGATTTGGAAGTGTGATGAAGATAGAACAATAACTCATTGTACTACCACTCATCTGGTTTTGTCTATCTGCACACACACTCCCAGATGTGCATAGTGCACACGCATTTAATCTCGCTGCTGGAAGCTATTGGCGACACTCAGCTCCATGCTGTGAGAACAATCAAGTGCTGTGAGGCTAAGTGTGTGTCTATGGGCCTCTGAGACTGCAGCTCTGTTGCAGACACACACAGCAGATGTGCAGTGCTTCTCCACTGCAGGGTAAATGACCAGCGTACTGAGCAAATGTACTGTCTACACACTATCAAAAAATCACCCACTGACCTTCACACCAGCTGTGCAGCTTCACAAACACAACTGTATGTGTGTGCACATCTACAAGTTTTTTGTATGTCACAGGGAACTTACTGCACAAGCGCAGCATGTAGTGGTACATTTCGTCTCGGTCACATTCAAACAGCTTTGCAGTCATATCCACCATGTTTTCAAGAGGCTCCATCTATAAAAGGGGGGAAAATATATAAACATATATATTTATATATCGTGGGGGGAATCATGTGGCAGCAGCACAATGCATAAAATCATGCAGATACAGGTCAAGAGCTTCAGTTATTGTTCACATCAAACATCAGAATGGGGAAAAACGTGATCTCTGTGACTTTACGGTAACAGACTACATTAGGTGAAGCACTTGACCTGTATCTGCATGATTTTACACGTTGTGGTGGTGCCCCATGATTGGCTGATTGTGTAACTGCATTAATGAGCAGGTGTACAAGGGTTCCTACTAAAGTAGACAGTGAGTGTGTGTGTTTGTATGTATGTATGCAAGTGTATGAGCATGAGCATGAGCATATGTATGATTATGTGCATTCATTTGTGCACGAGTGTGGGTATGTGGATGGGCATGAGTATGTGCATGAGTATGTGCACAAGCGACCCTGACCTGCTGAGATGCAATGCACTTCTCTGCAAACCACTGTAGTCGACCAGCCCTCGCTCTTAAACCAGGGGTCTGCAAGAAAAAAGTTCACTTTAATGTAAACATACAGTCAACAAACGTTGGATCAGATTAGCACATGCAAATCAAAATGGGTGATATTTTAAGCTTCAAGTGCCCATGAAAAGATGCGAGCCATGATTTAATTCTGTATGTTGACGGAGGTCCAGGAAGGGAGCGTGTCGAGGGTTCGACTAATTTCCACACAGACAGTAATAGTCGAGATACGCCACAGTCACACCAAGAGGGGTTTAGCAAACATAGAGCTTCATCCGTGTAGGATTTCTCACTATATATCTTCCCATCGCGACTTCATTATCCTAGATGTCTAACCACCGTACAGGACCTTATTTATTATCAGAACACAGCAGGTTTCATACACACACATTAGATGCATATTTAACGGAGTGTTCCAGCACATAGACCATCATGGTAAGTGCTGTGGTTATAAACCTTTGAGCAAGGATGAAAATTTTGGAGAGGGAATGAGTACATACTAATATAAACTCCAGCCATCTTTTTTGACACACAAGGGAAGGTCTGGAAGGAAAACAACATGCAGGATGCTCAATAAGCACAACTACACAAACGACACGTCTGATGCTATTTAGCAGCTACTGTGGAGCGATTCGTCCTGCCCTGTTTATACGTATATACATATATATGCTGTCTTTTTGTCTACAATACCCAGAGACTCATACAAAAAGCTCTGAAACACTAATTTTGAGTTCATCCTATTGGGATTTTAACTATGAGGGCACTGTACAGTTCAAAAATATCTGCAAAACACCCTATAGCCCTGTAGCTCTTCTTACAATGCCTAAAAAGGTTAGAGATACTTCTTGTAGGATTTCAGACACTTATCCATGGATTTCTTTTTTAATATTCTTAGATCTGAACATGCAGATGACCTTCTTCAGTTTGCACATACATGCAACCCATTAGACACAGTCGATATAGTGTCTCCATACCACATGACATATACAGCAATATTTATTTACTCATTCATTTATGAATCGTAATCGATTGTTGTAAGACATGGTATATAAACCAAGATTATCTCTAATGAACTGTAATGTCAAGACTGTGTCTTGCGTCTTCAGCTGTAATGGTACTGCTCTTAGTGCAAGGCATGAATGACACAGGAGTACGTTCAGTAAATCAGCTCTCGAAAATAGTGACACACGAACATCGCTCTCTTAAACACGGGTCACATTCTCTAGCGAGCACTTACACCTAGCACTCCTTCAGCATTGCTTCCTAACCATCTTAATTACATCAAATCGTTTACATTCATTTCACATAATTACCCACTATTATTAATAATCTCACAATTACAGACAAGAAAATCACCTGCCGAACACTCAATTGCAGCACTTACCGCCCCTATCTGGGTCATAACTGATGGCAGTATCTGCTGCCGTTATGCAGATATCATTGTTTTTAATTAGCCAGTGGAGGCTTGAGGAGTGGCCCTATACACAATCACACAGCCTGGTTGAACACGAGGGGCTTTTAACCCTGCAGTTGGCCATGAGGAGCTCACTCCTGATGCTCCACTAACACAGAGAGCATTTATGCAGTAAGGGGGATTAAAACGGCGTACAAACTACATTCTCGAGTAGGCTATAAGAGACTGATTAAACACATGGGCAGCTAGGGGACACTCAAGAATGGAAGCTCTCCTGCCACGGGAAATGTAGCTACAGCCTCTGATGACACGTTCACTCGAACGTCCTAATATTTCGCTCTAGCGTTGAGAAGTCCAAAACATGTTCAAATTCCAGACAGCTATCTGTGAGCATAATTAGCCTTGCTTTCTGAGTAGGCAAGATGACGTTCTTCTCCTGCCTTGTCAATCAAAGGAATGCTAGCTACTCTTATGGATACAGAAAGCCTCCTCAAGCATCTTCATCTATGTATATCATATATGGCACGAGATGCTTCCATACACGTTCCCACATTGGACGCTGTTGTGCGATAGGGATGATGAGGGAGACAAGATGGGATGAAAATAAGAAACTAAAAGTCATTCAGCACTCAGTTCAAGCCTTAGCAGGTCAACACCTAGAAATTGAATGTGGCATCGCATCTCTCTGTACATGAAACCTAAGGTAAAGATACTTAGCAGAGGCTGAAACTTGAACAATAAACCGGTGCTAGAATTGTCCTTATCTGACCTTATGTTACATGTTACGTTAGAGTGAAGGAAGGAAAAGACAGAGATCTGGAAAGGACAGAGATGGAAGTGCAAATGCGCTGCACTAAAGTCTCTGACAGCTTTGGAGACAGGACAAAGGTCATGTAAAGGTATACATTTAAGTGCAAAAGTTTACATCCCCCATGGTTTCTGAAAGGGGGAGGGGAGAGAAAATTGTACATGCAATTATGTACAAATAATGTATTAAAACTGAAATGCAGACTCTGGGCTGATACTTTAGTGTTTCACTATTAGGTTATTTTGTTACTTATGATAATGAAGGAATTTCTGTGTAACTCAACACACTAAATCGCTTGTTCTCTGCATACAGATGAAGACAAACGTTCAGCATCAGCATATATACAGAGAGCTCCACACCAAACTAGCCACCTCTGCAAACCGAAAGGGCAACGAATATATTCAAATCAGTGAAAACAAGCCTACCGAGTATGGTACAGTCCCACACACAGAGAGTGGTGTGAAATTATAAGGGTTGCCTAACTAAATATCATAATGGTTTTGTCAGGGCTGCTTCTCAGAGGAAGAGGAAACTCGTGGGACCTCACGGCTTACGTAAAGATGGAAAGCAAAATGTAGCGGAGCGTAAAAAAAAACAGCCCCGAAGCCATTTAAAACATGTCAGGAGACTCCAAATCAGTTGTGTTCTTGAGACGATGAAAGATTGCGAGAGGAAAATCCTCACCGGACAATTAAATACAACTACAATATGCAAGAAAAATCCATTTGCAATCTCCAAGAGTCTAGAAACATTAACCTGAGTAAGGCTCTGTATGGAGTGTGTGTGTGGTGTGTGTGGTGTGTGTGAGAAGAAATGCCTGAGTGAACCACATGCGCGGCCACTTAAGAAATAAGGCTCAACACCTGAGCACTTAGGGGGAACTTCAGTAAAGAGCACTTGTGCTCAGACTGCTAATCAAAGCTGCCCTTTTCATAATCACACCTGTACTGTTATGCATGTTTGTCTCCGCCAGCCCCCTGCTTTGCTTACAGTGTGGAGTGAATAGCTTAATTTCAGCTTGGTGGCCAGAGTCGTTTAAAAGTGGAAATGGCTTTGTGGCTGTAGATTAAATAGCTTTGTGCTGTGAGCACAACGCTGGCGTTCCCACCTCAAGGATTTTGCGTGCCTCCTTGTAGCGGCCCGTCTGCAAGAAAGCGAAGTAAAGGTCGTAGAGCATCATCATCTCACCACGCTCCTGGCTCACAAAGTCCATAGCTGCCCAAAGAGACAGGGAGAGGGAGACAGAAGGGAAAAAAGACTATATGAGTCTGTACAGAAATTCTCAGAATACTTCTATATATTTTTTTTGGTCCTAACTGGCAGGCCTCAAGAGAAAGGCCCTAAATGCAATCACACTCTATCAAGTTTCATCCAATTGTGTGTGTGTGTGTGTGTGTGTGTGTGTGTGTGTGTGTAAGAGAGAGGGAGAGCGAGTGCTTTCAGCTTAATAAAACGTGCCTGTACACACAGTGAGTGTGTGGGAATTCTTCTGCCTAGCAGAACGCTTCAAATCACTTCTCCTACCTATATACACTCTCTTCACTCATTCACTAGAAGACTTCAAGCACTTCTGCACATCCACTGGTGCACTTCACTCTTACCCCACTCACACACACGCTGTCATAGCCTGACAGGGATTTGCATCTCAATAGAGTGAATAGAGCAAGGAGATAATTCCACCAGAATTGATTTCTCTATTCATACCGCGCACATTTCGGTTAGTCCGCTTAAAGAGAAATCACATTAGCGCGTGTTTGGGGAAGGGCCATGGGTCTGCTGTGTGTCTAAGTGAGAGTGGGGAAGGTTAAGGTGGGTATGGGGGAGTGGATGGATAAAGTGGTCCTCCACCCCAGCCTAGAGGTCTCACATCCTTAATACTCCAAACACACTCAGCTCCAAACAAAAACATTAAACCCTCTCCATGGCCTGTACAAGGACACAGATCATTAAAAACATGATTGTATAGGTTTTTCAACTAGACCCACTGGAGGCCTGGGTGTCTCTCTCCATCTCTCCCTCTCTCTCGCGCGCGCACACACACACACACACACACACACACACACACACACACACACACACACACACAAGACAACAGAAATAAAAAGGCACAGATTCATTATTATGCACAATTAATTATAATTAATTAATTATAAGTCATTACGATCAAAATGTTTGGCTTGCTTAATTAGCCATAGTCCGAGCTGATATGTGACAATGTCCATTGCTAAAAGCGCTATCCAAATAAAACTGAATTGAACCGAACTGAATATAGATGAGCTTGCCTAAAGTGAGATTATCATTTTTTACATTATCCTTTTTTAGTCACAGTGAGGCATTTAATTCACACAAAATCCTCTTTGCCATGGCAGAAAACTCACTGACAGTTAGAAAGCACTGACAAAACTTCTTCCATAAATGATAAGCGTGTGTGTGTGTGTGTGTGTGTGTGAGAGAGAGAGACAGAGAGAGAGACAGAGACAGAGAGAGAGAGAGAGAGAGAGAGAGAGAGTGTGTGTGTGTGTGTATGTGTGTGTGAGAGAGCGAGAGAGCGAGAGAGAGAGAGAGAGAGAGAGACAGAGAGAGAGAGAGAGAGACAGAGAGCGTGTGTGTGTGTGTGTGTGTGTGTGTGTGTGTGTGTGTGAGTGAGTGAGTGAGTCAGAGACAGAGAGAGAGAGAGAGAGTGTGTGTGTGTGTGTGTGTGTGTGTGTGTGTGTGTGTGTGTGTGTGTGTGTGTGTGTNGAGAGAGAGAGAGAGAGAGTGTGTGTGTGTGTGTGTGTGTGTGTGTGTGTGTGTGTGTGTGTGTGTGTGTGTGTGTCTCAGTCACCTTTTTGCAGTGGCTCCGTCTCTCCTTTCTCCACTAGGCGACAGATGATGTCATGAATGCGGGGCATTTGGTTGTACTGCTTTTGGCACTCCATGCTTGCCTCCAGAGCTCCAGTCACATCCCCACTGCCGTAACACACACACACACACACACACACACACACACACACACACACAGTTAGACCAGGTTAAATTTTACTACTAATGTCATGTCCAAATGTCATGAGGTTTGTACAGCAGAGATCTGAAAGTAGGATTAGTTAGCTTAATTGAGGAACAGAACCGATTTTCTCGTTAAAGACATAGGCATAAGGTCAGCAGCCTTTCCCAGCTCTCTCAGACCCCACCTTCCTCTTCTAGCCCTTACCCCCTGCTGGGCTGTTTGACAGAACAAGGCAACAAAATTAGATCTACTCCATGTGCTACATTTCTCTCCCTCCCTTTACCTCTCTTTCTACCTCCCTCATTCTCCTACCGCCTAACAAAGAGCTCAGCGCTTTCCTGACAGAGGGCTGACGGAGGGATAAAGCGAGACGAGCAGACGAGAAAAACACCACTCCGATCGCTCTATTGTGACTGCAATGGCAGCCATCGAGTGATTGGGTAATTACCATGCCAATCACGTCGAGGTCAAAGCAGAGAGGGCACCGGCGGGGAGGGGGCACACAGGGTGGGAAAGTGAACCACTGGGGTTTTAACAGGTATAATTTCTGTGGTGGGCACGACCCTTGGGATTATACAGCAGGGGCAGGAGAACGTGTCTCGGACAGGGGTGACCTTGCTAGTGGGCTATATAAGAGGAGAGAAGTAGCGAGGATGGACAAAACAAGAGCGGTGATTGAGCCTGGCCCATGACAACTCCTCTTAGGCAATCGCGCTTAATTGAAATGAAGAGTGGCAATATTATTCATCAAGCGGGAGTCAAGAGCCAATTCAAAACACACGCCAGCTGATTGAGCAATGCACTCGACAGGGAGGAGGGAGAGAGAGAGAGAGAGAGAGAGAGAGAGAGAGAGAGAGAGAGAGAGAGAGAGAGGGGGGCACAATGTGGGGTGGGGTGGGGTGGGGGGTTTGGGAGTCGGGGTGAGAGAACGGCACAGAGATTCCCATTATAATTCGATCCAATATAAAAATAAAAGTGTAAAAAGTTACTTTTCACTTAGAGCTAAAAACAAATGACAGTCGTTTTAAGAAAATGCTCTGAGAGTTCATCAAACACAATAATACACTAATCACACATACCTCACATCTCTCACGCTTTCTACTGCCCATTCCATTTCCAAACCAACATCCAATTCAAATCTAACGGCTAAGAACCAACTTTTCAGAGCAACCTTCAGAGCCATCAACAGGATATGAAGCCCACCAAACTGCAATTACCCCCCTCTACCGCTGCTAACCACCCCTGCCTCCAACTACGCTCCCCTCAGGGGGAAAAAAAAAAAAAAGACTTAACCATGTTGAAGGCTTCATAATTTCCCTGGATACAATTTAGCTGTCACTGGCATTCAGCCTTTACTGCAACATGTACCCGTTAATGTCACCAACTTTGCATGTCAAGCACTTTCCAGCCAATTAAGTCGCAGGAGAATAAAAAAAAAAAAAAAAAAAAAAGAAGCATGAGTGAGTGCTTTGCGCAGAGAACCTGAAGAATTAGACAAGAAAGCTCATCTCATCCCTCCTCCTCCCGGCTCTTCTCCTCTATCTCTCGCTCATGCCCACCTCCTCTTTTGTTCCACAGACTGGCACCCATGTTATCATCCATTCCACGTTCTTGAAAGAAGAGACCACTAAAACATTGGGCTTTTTTTTTTTTTTTGCATTGTTAAAAAAAAATATACATAGTGAACTGTGCGCCTGTGTGTGCGCATGTGTGTATGCTTGTGTGTGTGTGTGTGTGTGTGTGTCTTGTCAGAAGGTTGACAAGATTGATCACAAGATTTGTGATCCACAGTTAAGTTTCAGTCACACAGCAACATGACAGTTATCTAGTTGCATGACAAGATTGTCATGTCCACCTGCATCCCTGCTCTTCAAATGTTCTAACTACCACCTCCTAAAACACTCCTCTGACACACACACACATACACTCACACACCCCTTTGTCAAATGTGTGCAAGTAGCACTCTTTATTATTATTTTAAAAAAAAAGTGCCAGACTTTTCATGCCCAGTTGACAGCACTGTTCTCCTCCCTTCCTGTTACTGTTACTACATCCCTTCCAGCCCCCTTCTGCTATAAAAAAAAAAAAAGTTCCTGCCACATCCCTTTGTTCCGCTCAAGTAAAAGTATGGGGGGAGAAACGGATGGATCAGGAGCGGCGCTTGTGGTTGGCGTGGCGACGTGCTGATGGCTGTCAGAGTTAATCCCATAGAGAAGCGTTCATTAAGTCATTATAGCTGACATACTGACATGCGCGGCTTTGTTCCCCTCCGCACAGCTTTCTAAGACAGAGAGGAGAGAGGGATGACAGAGGAAAAGACGGAGACAGAGTGAGGGAGGGTTGATGGGAAATCAGAGAAAGACAAAGATGGGGTGGGGCCACGTTGGAGACTTGGGGAAAAAAGTTACAGGACGAGGGAGGGCTGAGGAGAAGATAATATCATCACTTCACGCTAAGGGTGGGCAATAAGGCAAAAATCATATCATGTGATTTGAAGACACTTCACAATACACAATTTCACAATACACACGATGTATCGTGATATTTAGGTTTGCTAACAGTATTTCATAGGCTTTTGACGTGTCCCTGGTTTTCTGGTATTGTGAATTCAAATGTAATTTTTTTTTAAACATCTACACAACAAAATAAAATAAAAATCAGGGATGCACAAGCCAATCACCTGGAACAAACAGATTTCATGTCCTCAGTTATTTTTTCAAAATGGACAAGTAGGTTCAACTTGAAAACAAACCAAAACAAACAAATTCAACATAACGCACTTCACGATGGTGCAACACAACTCTCTACCTACAGCAAGAGATACTTGGTCCTGTGTCCGACCCCCTGCTGCACTACACACATACGCTGAAGCGAGACCTGTTTCAATGCAGAACGAGTTTCACTTAATTGCTTAATTAGCAAAGTATATAATCAGAGAAAATCTGTGATATTACTGTCCTGCTAGAATAATGAGGACAGCAAAAAAACTGTGAATAACGGAGGAGTTGGAAAGTATATACACAGATATAGGCATATGTCATCTCAGAAGAGTGTACGCTAATGTATTTTATGACAATACTGATATTATACTGTATCTCTGTATCCCTAGTTCACCCTAACCGCTACAACATTACCCCTTGTCAGCTTCAGTTCAGATGTCTATTCTCATTCTTGTTGTCCTAGACTTCAGCTAAAACTTGTGTACCCGAGTGTCTGGTTGCCAACTGCATGTGTGGAGTGTGTGTGAGTGTGAGTGTGAGCGAGCTTATCTGCCTCTCTACTGAGAGGCACCCGCTTTCCCCACGTTTCTTCCTGTTAATGAACCAGAGTTAAATTAGAAAGCTTATCGTACACGAGGCAGCAATTAAACCTCGCACCGTGCTGGTGTGTTTGCGCCACTCAAGTGACAGGAAAACAAACAGACTTGGAAAGGGAACCAAGTGAGCCTGTGTGCGTGTGTGTGCGCGAGTGTGTGCACGTGTGTATTTACTAACACCATGTAAACCCATGTATTCCCCAGTAGGGAGGGGGGGAGGCACTTACGCGGTGCTCTGCATGTCCCTGACAAATCCAGCAATTAGCACAGGGCGCATAATTAACATGCAAATGAGCTGATCTTCTTAAAGCGACTAGACTTCAAAGGAGACCGGGGGCGGGGCTGAGGGGCCAGCTTGGAGAAACAGCACGATTTTTTTTTTTCCTTCTAGTGAAATTTGCAATTTAGCCCAAAGACAAATGACAACCATCCTGTTCATGCGAGGATAAACAACTGTCCCTTTCTTCTTCTGGTAACGTAAGGATTTCATCACTGCAATTTAGTGAGTCCGAAACCTGCCCAGTGCTGTTAAAAGATTCTGACAGTCTGAAACAGGGCAGGATTTATTTCTACTCACCTCTCCAGGTAAGCAGAGACCAGTGGCGAGCAGAGGTTGCTGGTGGGCTTGACCAGGCCTAAGGTGAACACTGTGTCCTGCAGGCGCCGAATGGCGGCGATGTCCCCCTTCAGAGCGGCTGTGTTGAGTACGTGGAACAACCTGGTGGCTGTGGTGTCCAACATCCTCACATTCTTCTCCTTCATCTCTTTCAGGATGTCCACTGCCTCTGAAAGAGACACGAAGAGAGAAAGAGACACAGAGAGAGAGAGAGAGAGATATCTGCAGTCAGTGATGTGCTCAGCCATTTTGGTCATGATTTTCATACAGTCAACTTCAGAATAAGTAGCACCCTTGATCAGAATAGACAAGTGACCCAAGAACATTTTTAAACGGTCATTTTAAAAATCACACTTAGTGGCCACTTTAATAAAGGACAGACTCACTGAAACTGCATAGCTGATGATAGGGAAAAACGTTGCCTGGTCTTTTTCGAATCTCCAACAGTCCAGTCTAGGTGAGCCTGTGCACACTATAGCCTTTGATTTCTGCTTTTGACTTACAGGACTGAAACATGATGTAGTCTTCTGGCGCTGTAAGCCACCCACCTTTGGTTTGGTGCTTTGTGCATTCTGAGATGCTTTTCTGCTCAGCACAGTAGTACAGAGTGATTATCTGAGATACTATAGCTTTCCTGTCAGCTCCAACCAGTCTAGCCATTCTCCTCAGATCTCAGCTCTAAAGACTGACATATACTGGCTATAGAAACGCTTAAAATTAAGCACAACCAGAGAATTAACAAAAGTCTGGAGCCCAACTTTGAAGCTCTAAATTGCCCTAAAACAGCATCTCTCTGTTCTGGTCCTTACTACGCTACACCCTTACTGTAAACGTCCTCCCGGCTCCATCACTCACACTTTATATAGGGCTTGTTAATCAGCTGAAGAGGTGGGTTGGGAGTTTGGAAAACAAATTAAGTAATGAATAGTTTCTTGGGTAAAACCAGTCTAAGATGCTTAAACGGCTCTTCCTCAGCAAGTTCACATCTGTGACAGGAAACTGAGCTGTCCCCTGATGGGCCTGCTGCTGATGCACGCTTTAGTGCCAGTGAGAGAACAAGGGAGGGGAGGAGGTGATAAAAGGCCCCTTAGATAATTTCATGTGGGGAAAACAAACCGCTATTAAAACAACATTTTACACCCAGCGGGAATGCAAATGCTGGCGTATAATGCCAATACGCCGCTAATTGCTACTTGCATTTCTAAACGAGACTCCAATTACTGGGCCCCCACAATGGTGGCTTGCTTTTTTTCGCATCTCCCTGTGAAAGCATCCCAGTAAATTATAGGTGTGCGGCGAGTGCCCAGCGTGAACCTGGTGGGCCGCGGTCACAGGCCCGCTGCTGATCACACGGCGTAATGGAGGCTTTTTTTAGTGGGAGATGCTCCCATCTGGCAGAGGGCAAAGGTCTGCCGCTCACCAGCTCCACAAACCCCTCTTTCCACCTCAACATCTGCTTTGTCACCAAGCCAGATAATTAAGATGTGTTTACGCACTGTTTAGAGGCTCGCTAATGGGTTGATACCGATAGGGCCTGTTTGCACAGACGATACTAATCATCCAAGGCTGGATTGCAGAGAAGAGAGATAGTACGGCAGTCTTTCCAGTTTGAAAGTCCCTTTCCCAGAGCTCCATTTATGTCCAAGCCTGTCATGCTGCTTTCAGACTACATGCTCTGCAAAATTCCTACTCTCACCAGTTTTTACCTTACACATCCATGTCACAATGTTGATGAAAGAAACTCGCTGTTTGCCTTTCGGTTTCTGTAGCTGCTTGATAACGGACGTGTGTTGCTATCAGATTTGAGCAGCAAGGGCACATGAAAGGAGGCATCAACAGATGTGCCATCTTATCCTATACAAGCCTTATAAAACTTGGATGTTTTCTTGCATTCACCTGCCCATTTTCTCTCCAGATTCTGTTCAGGAGATGGCATATTTGGAAAGCACAAGAAGCTTAAAAAATTTAAAATAAAATTTGAAAATCCATGACATGTGAAAGAGCCTTATGAAATGCTGGAAAATGCCGCCAGTGATTTGAAACTGAAGTGCTACACGCAAGTGAGTTTTGCATAATTTACACTAACAATCTATCTTCATAACAGGTTTGCCTCGATTGCAGGCTGTATTTAAATTGGAAAGCTCAACAGAACATCACTGCCCCGAGCTCCCAATACACACACACACACACACACACACACACACACACACACACACACACACACAAATTCTTGTGTGTCTCTTCATCTCCCCCTAATTTTTGTCCTGTTGTTATGCAAATCCCTGTCCCCATTCTCTCATCTGTCAAGAGGAAATTGATGGGGCAAAAGAAGATTCAGTTGGACTAGGAAAGAGGACCAGTGGCAGGAGACAGTGGTAACAGGAGGAGTCATGCTGTGTTTAAGAGGGTGCTTTAGTAAGCCACTATGGATCTCAGGAGAGAAGTGGTATTGTGTAAGGAACCCAGCGGTCGGTCAGTCTGACCCAGAGTGGTGATGTGGTGTCAGTTAACAGCTGGATATAAATTCAAGTAACAAAGGTTCAAGTGGCTCGTCAGATACACATTACTCACTGATATCTCATCAGGCCGTCACTCTAATCCTGAACTCGTACCGGACGCTTCATGGAAGCAACCACACACATGTACGTAAAAGCATGATAACATGCATCAGTTTTATCAGGAAAACTAATGACCAAATGTGCAACAGTGTCAAAAAAACAGGGTGGAATCGGACAGCTGAAGTTGTCCAGATGAAATTACAACAAAGCTCAAGAAAACTGTGGCCTAAAACAGCGAGACAGTGAACAGACAGCGCATACTTTGGTTTATCCATCAGCAACACTACCCTATCAGCACTCATTTATACACAGTTTACTCAGTCGCGACATCATTGCAGACGATTTTCATATATTGAGGGACTTAAATGTATCTCTATGGATTTTATATAATACACACAAAAGAGATGGAGTGCAGCAGGACGACTCACATTTCTGCGAATTGTTGTGGATTGAACTGGGAGAATATTCATTTCTTGTGCAAGCATCAAAACCACGCCTCAGAAAGTGTCTGGCGTGAATTAGATTTAAGTAAATAATGAACACTCCCAGGAATTCGACACCTCCATGCTGCTCTTATATTGTGACAAATGCTACATTACAGGTAAATCGTTTAAACACAATTCAGTCCTTCAAATTGAAGCTCAAGGCCTCTGAATGCCAGATGCAGAAGCATGAGATGTCATACAGAAGTCCTACAAAAATCCCACCACCCTGCCCTCTTCTGCCCACCAAGAGAGCCTGGCTCACAGTAAGCAGAAGCAAAGCTCAAAGAGGAGAAAGCTTAGCCTTCTCCAGCACGGACACAACCGCTAATCAGCTGGGGGTGCAAATGGGGAAAAATATATCCCACACACCAACACTCTCCTCTGTTCAGTCCAAGGCTTTTATCCAAAAAAGACTTTACCCCAAAATGTGGAGCAAGTGAAGAACAAGTGAAGAAGGGAGAGATGAAAGGGATGCTGGATGGAGAAAGGTAGGAGACAGAGCTGTTAAAAGACACGGCAGGCGCTGTGCACTGGTGCAATGAGTCATGATCTTCAAGCAGGACTGGGTGCTGTACCAGAGCACTGAGGTGTGTTAATGCGGGAGACAAGCTTCCGCTGTACACTGGCGGGCTAATGGCCGCTTGTTCATGCTGACAGACATAAACGCGCGCACACATGTCCCTCATTACCCGGCTTCGCCTGAATTCACATGTAAATTCAGCATGATATGCCATTAGTATCAGGACAGATTTCCGTAATTCCGTTAAAGTGGCGCCAGTCCTGTAATTTTCCTCTGCTCTGTGACAGGAGGAGTATGTAAGGGGGGCCCCAGAGTGACACACATGGTGAAAAGGAAGTGCGAGGATATATTTTCACCATCACTGCGTGCACAAAAGCAAAGAGGAAACAATTTTATTGTAATTGTGTCGTATATGGGCACGAAGAAATCCACCATAGAATTCAGATAATGGCTGATTAACATGGCCGTCTAGAGAGACGGATGTCTGAGGCTTCCCAACCGATCGCGATAAAGCATACAGGTTGAGAGTACATTTAGCCAATAAAGCAATTAATTAAGCAACCCTTTAAAAACCTTTCATGTAATGTAACTTTTCATGCAATATCTACCCTCTTTAAGCCCAGTATGAAGTGCATCCATCAAAGGAAATTGAACTTTTTTTTTTATTTCTCCTCAACAGTAAAGGACAAAACTATATTAATAAGGTGTCTGTCTAGACTGTTTAGAATGTCGGAATTCTTTCAAATTAACTAGGATTTTTCTAGAGGTAAGATTGAGTTCTTAATGTGACAGCATATTTGCTTTAAACTGGAAAGGTGCTTTAAAAGGAGAATAACATGTAGCTCTTAAAGCTCCAGAACTTCCAGGGTCATTTGGCATCTCTTTTTTTTTGTTTAGTTTTGAAATAAAAGTGTGTGTTAATACAAGTTTTTCCCTTTCTTGTCTATTAATTCTGTATAATCCCCCTTACGAAAGACCTTGAAGGAAAAGTACATTCATTATTTTAAAAGCTGTTCATATTTTCTATAAATTGGATAAAATCCAGGAGGTGCAATGCAAAGGACTGCTGGGCATCAACAGCTGTAGACTGTTAAGTAAACTGAATTGGTCATTGAACCATTTTTGTGCAGATTTCAAAGCAAGATCCAACCACAACCCTGTTGTAACTTCTTGGTAGAGGCAGCCAGAGATTTCATTTTAAATCTCTGGGTACCCCATGGAGTCCATGATGCCAAGTATCGTAACAAGGTTCCCAGTGCCAATGGAGGAAAAACTGTCCCACATCATCACAGCTCCTCCACCACACTTAACAGTAGGAATTAGATTTTCTTTTCCTTCTGTATAACCATTCTTGAAAAGTGAGGCTTGGGTGGAACTCACAAATGACGGTTTGTAGAGATAAAAACGGAGTAGACTGTTGTTTTGGGTCATACAGTCAAAGTTCTAGTAGCTTCTGTTGAACTGCACATGCTTATATTTGTAGTTGAATACACTTGCGTCCATTTCCAGGCTGGTTCATTACAGCTGTTCGTTTTAAACTTATTAATTATGACCCTAACAGGGGATACGGGCATTTTCATAGCTAAGCTTTATAGCCATTGTCTGATTAATGAAGGTCAACACACTTTTGTTTTATTTCATTTATGTATTCTCTAATTTTCCCCAAATTGATGAATGACTAAGCGAATTTTGCTTCTGTCATCTCTTATTTATACACCAGTGAATCAGGAAGTGTGTGTGTGTGTGTGTGTGTGTGTGTGTTAGAGTTTATTGCCATACCAGCTTCAATGGCTATTTCATGGCTAATGCAGGTATTAATCAAACATTCACTAAAATTCAGCTTAAAAAGTCAGACATTTCTGTACAACATGATGAATGATAAAGAATTCCTTAAATTTACTTGTGATAAAAATTGTAATAGTTTTCCCGGGTCTTCAGAGTGTGTGTGTGTGTGTGTGTGCATGCTAATACTAAAGCAGTGTGTATATCACGTGTTGGACTAACCTTCAACCCTGCCATGTTTCGAGAGCACCCTGACCAAGCTCATGTATTTGTTGGCATCCAGCGTGACCTCGGAGTCCTTACGGGCTCTAGACAAACGTGAAAACACAAATCGATGAAGTAAAACTTACACCTTTATCTTCCTGGGTAACTAAAAGGTATGTGAAAGAGATTTATGCTTTACAGTTTAATCTGGTTATAAAACTGCGCAGGCAAACTCATTTTCATTTGCGTCTGATACAAGTAATGATTAGGGTCTCAAACACCACTGGAAATGGATCACACGGGATTTTATGAAACATCTACCTTGTTTATTCTCAGCTTGTTACACTAAGCTAAAAGATAAGACTCACTGCCTTGAAGATTAAGTAACACAATGGTCATTTATGTGTGTCTCGTGCGCACGTGTGTTTGGGTCCAGGTTAAACTCACAGCTCTCTCTTCAGGTTAAGTGCTTCCTCCGGGTTGTCGTGACGACAGCACAGGTTGATGAGCAGGGCATAGCAACTGGCAGTCATTTCATTCTCATACTGAGCTTTCAGCTCCAGAGCATGGGCCAGGTTCTGAAGACACAAAAATACACATTTTGACCAACAGAGGCAGACACAAAGCTTAGACAGAGAAACGACAGACCTGCACAGCGCGAGTGAAAACGATCCTCCTCACCTCCTCAGCACACAGGGCAGCGATGAGCTGCCTGAATGCATTTCCAACCGGCTTCCCCTTGGATTTCAGCTCCTCCAGCCTTCTTTCCTGAATGGTTAGCTTGCCTTCAAGAGCCTGAGACCCGAAGACAAAAATCATTAAGACTCATTTAGGGCGTTTTCATCTTCAGCTTCAACCGAATCTCAACCCCATGATCAGGATTAATTCTGGAGGGCATCATTATTGTAGGTGTGTAAAATACGCTCCGTATATTTTATAATATCGAGACAACATTCTGTCTCCTCTGCAGACCATAACGTTCCTTTCACAGTAGTTGTGAAATGTGAAACAGTAAATAAAAGCGAGCAGTTCAGCCAATCACGTTATAACATGCTGCCCCAGAAGCAGACGCCTTTCACATCCGACGTGGCCCACACACGAGTTCACATGGGGGCAGTCGTGGCCTAATGGTCTGAGAGTCGGTGAACCTGAAGGTCGTGGGTTCGAGTCTCGGGTCCAGCAGGGATTGTAGGTGGGGGGAGTGAATGACCAGCGGTCTCTGCCACCCTCAATACCATGACTGAGGTGAGACGCTTGAGCAAGGCACCGATCCCCCAACTGCTCCCCGGGCACCGCAGCTAAAATGGCCACTGCTCCGGGTGTGTGTGTGTGTGTGTGTGTGTGTTCACTACTGTGTGCTCACGGTGTGTGTGTGCACTTGGATGGGTTAAATGCAGAGTACAAATTCCGAGTATGGGTCACCGTACTTGGCCACAAAGTCACTTCACTTCATGAAGTGAGCCACAGATCACTGTTTAAAGAGGATCAGATACTGGCTCTCTGGACTTTGGACCTTGCTAGTGCACATGCTTACCTTAGACTCAGTGCTATCTTCTTCTCTTGTTTGTTTGTCCACAAGAACAAGAACGTCCTGCAGAAAGACATCAACATTTCCACATTTGCTACTATTTACTACAATAAATTCTCACTAATGATTTAACTAAAGTTAAAACGGATCATTCGACATGGAATTAGTCGAGACCGTGCACCATGGAGTTTAGGATGTTCCTGATTCCTCTGTAGATGTTCACATGAATGATGATGTTCTGCATACACAAGATGCAGGCAAAACAAAACACTTTCATCCCCCACGTTCAATATGTCAAGATAAAAATGAGGTGGTCCTCAATAATTACGTGGTCAACAATGTTTATAATAAGTGCAGGACTGCTATTAGAGACTATAGGGACACACCATATTGCTGAGCTGATTGAGGTATTCTCTCAACATCTCCTCTTTGGCCTGCACCTCAGTCTCTGGCATTCCATCAAACAGATTAAAGAGAAAGTAGGCCGTGGACTCTGGATTGGGATAGAAAAGATTATTAAATGCTTCCTTCGTGATTTCGTCTACACAGTGAAATTCTAAATACACACATGCATGTTTACGGTGGATGCAAATATAAAAGATGAATCAACAAAGCAGCAAAGGCTAGAGGGGGTGTATTAGTGTGTATTGCTGACAGAGGCAGCTTTGCCACAGTCTCAAGTGAAGCGTGTGATAATGGGTGTTGGGCAGCTGACAGCCTGTGTGTGTGTGTGTGTGTGTGTGTGTGTGTGTGTGTGTGTGTGTGTGTGTGTGTGTGTGTGTGTGTGTGTATGAGATGAGACAGAGAGACCATCTCCATCTCTCCCACCTGCTTACACACCAGCATTGAGGCCCATCCAGACACACACACACACACACACACACACACACACGCTTTACTCAGCATAAAGTCAGCAGCCTGACAGCCTTTTCACACACACACTTACAGAAGAGTATACATAGATACACACACAGACAGTTCAGACTGCATCAAGCACACACACTTAACACAAAGTGAGGCTGTCAGAATCCATAAATGAGCCTCAAGAGACAGACTTTCTCTCCATTCTGCGCGCACACACACACACACACACACACACACACACACACACACACACACACAGGCGCTCCCACACACACACACAGTGATATTACGGTCAATAAAAAAGCCTTGCTCTACAGAAAAAATACTTGTGTATCTATTTACTTAAAATTCATTCAAATTAATATTGGTTCATTTAGTAATATTAATGTATATTAGCAATAGCAATATAAACTATAGATATAGAAATATAATCATATACGGTACTGTCTTGTATTTACCCACAGAAACTGTATTCTTGTTATTACCATGTTAACTTGATGATGATTTTATGCTACCTGGGATTCATAAAATTTGTCCATAATATTTTTAAAGCTTGTCTACAGTTACAGTTAGCTGAATATATGCTTCATATTTAGTAAATATGCTCAATACGTAAGGTACAGCCTAAGACTAGTACATCAGGCACTAAGCAGAGGTGATATGAAATTCTGCTGAAGTAAAAGGATGCCTTCATTAAAAAAACTGTCTAGCAATTGATAGTCATTTGAAATATGCAAATGTTATGAGCTTTCATATACCGTTTGCATAGTAACGTTTATTTTGACATGCACAAGAAAGATGTGTGTGTTAGAAACAGAGCAATAGTATACCTGCTCGGTCTGTGTCAGACTGACCAAAGCGGCCATCTTTATAAAGAAGCTCTGTGATCTGAAACAAGAAATAATCATTCAAGTCACTTATTTATAATAAAACCCTGCTCACACACTAAACTTAAACGCAGAGGGGGAAAAGTAGCTTTACATTAAGAATCCCTCCACTGCAGTAAACACCATGAACTCTGCTCTAACGTGTGTGACACAGAACATAAACCCGACAGGACGCTAATGAGCCGTATCAGGTGTGGTAGATACAGAAAAAACTCTGTTACATTACATTACATTAGATTAGATTAGATGAGATGAGATGAATGCATACCTTGGCCATGCTCTCCACATCTTTTGACCTGCAGGGGGCAGCAGAGGATCAGAGATGTTAGGAATAACAGCACAATCATACACCAGGTCATACACACACACACACACACACACACACACACACACACACACACACACACACAGCTGCATCTTCTTTCGGCTTTTCCCTTCAGGGGTCACCACAGCGAATCATCACTCTCCACCTATCCCTATCTTCTGCATCCNTCCAAACCATCTTAATCTGGCCTCCCTAACTTTGTCCCCCAAACGTCCAACATGAGCTGTCCCTCTGATGCACTCGTATAAACAAACTTGCTGACAGTACGCATGTAAGATGATTATCTGTATAGATGTCTTCTAACATACTACAACCTGAACCTAACAGCAGAGACTAGACATCGGCTATATGTACAACGCAGCAATGCGATGATTACCGAAGAATTTAATGTGCTTGTGTACCCATATTCTTTATTTGTTGTGTGTAATGCATGCATCATACATTGTTTGTTGGTGACTCTACTATTTCATCCTACTTGACTAGGACAAGTGCCGGTCACCATAGAGACAGGGCCCTGATTTCCCCTTCTAGTCTCCTGATATGTCCAATTACACCCCCCCTTCCCCCTTATCCTGTTATTTGCTTAGGCACACATACTGTATATGGCTGTCTATACTTCCTTAAGAAAGATAATCAATATGTCGATGTGGAGAGATACATTCTAACAAAGTGGATTTGTGTGTGTGTGTGTGTGTGTGTGTGTGTGTGTGTGTGTGTGCATCCAAATTGTGGTTGTGAGACTACTTTTCTTCGAATGCAAGCATTTCAGCCATTACAGCATGACCAGAGGTATCATCCATATGCATGAAGTGAGAGAAGTGTTGGTGGGTGTCTGGCCTTGGGCTGCAACACATTTGCACACACTTGTGCACTTACCCCCTAAAGCCACTGATCAGGCTTCCTCTGAAAGAACTAAGGGAAACGGCTGGAAAGGAGGGTGAAGACACTGCAGAGACAGGAAAGAGAAACCAGTCAAGAAGTGTCCATGAGCTTTAGAGTCTGCTTCTGAACCAGTACATAACCTACATGCTGGTTTATTACGATATTACAGTGCTGTGGAAATCTCCGCTCTGGCTAGGCAAACAGCCTTGATCATTTTTTATGACAGTAACTCGGACAGTAGTTCCGGCTGTAAATCAAATCACGGATTTATATTAATACGCTCGCTCTGATACATTTTTGTCTCCTTAGTAACAGTATAAACAGATTAATAAACTGTGTAATTGCTGATAGTTTTCTGTGTGGAGATTTTAGCATTTTTTGGAAGGACACTAGTGTCATTTACATTACATTTCTGTATTGATAAATTCAGGAGAGGGGGAAAAAAAGAGGCTGATTTTTGTATCTGCTATAATTTAAGTGATAACAGGAACTAAGTCATTTCACGGATGTTCCATGACATTAAAATGTAACCATCAATGGATAAAAGATGACATCTTTGGTGTTGCCAAATTGTGGTATAAGAGGAATAAAACACTTCAGGACATGCTGTTTAAAAAAAGAAAAAAAAATTAACCGTAAATATTTCCCTATAATGTCACATATATTTCTATGCAACAAAAAAGCAAAGGAAAATAAAGAGATGAGTAGAAAGAAACATAGAAAACCCAAACCTGTGATAAGAGAAGAGAATATAAATAATGTAACAGCATTCATTCACTTTCTTCTCATCCAGATTAAGGCTCATCGCTCCCTAGATTCTGGCAGTCATTTACTAATCACTTAAAAGGCCTGATGAAAGCCTGATGAGGGTTGGGACAAAACCGTGTGTGTTTGCATGTGTGTCATACTTATGAGGGCAATTAGCCTGCAGGCGAAATGTCAGTTGGTTCCTGGCGTGTGTGTGTGTGTGTGTGTGTGTGTGTGTGTGTGTGTGGACATGCCGTGCTCATGGGGTGCGGCAAGACTTGTATCTCGGTCAAGCCGTAGAACTAAAGCTGAACGTTAGACACATTAGCGTGTCTATATAAGTGAGAGAGAACGAGCGAGTCTGTAAGGCTTTAATACTCACACAGAGAGTAGAGCTCTGAAAGTCTTCCACTCGCTGCCACTGTTCGCACTTCTGCTGCAATGAAGTCGTCAGTATCGACTGCGCAGCCAGCATCCTGCACCACATACAGCCACATATGGGAATGCATTCTCTCTTACATGCAGTCATGGAAAAAAGATAGTACACCCTCCTTTTTTAAAACAAGGGCCTCAGGTGACCAAAAACACAACAGAGTGGGTCAAAATTTCTCCAGAACATTATGAGAGACTGATCAACTCTAAAAATACAGATAATATTTACTTCAGGTTATTGTCACTAAAGGTAGTTCTACATACATGTTACTGAATTATAGGGTGTACTTATTTTCCCCCCACCTGGTTTCTGAATGGTGATTTACTTTTTGGGGGGAAAAAATGACTACATATTGAAATCTGCTGCTTTTGTTGTTGTCACATGAGGTTATCTGTTTAGAGAAGTGTGTGAGATCCCCCATAATAAAGTCCAACACCTAGACAAAACAAATGTGTACTGTAAGATCATATACACGTGCAGTTACTCAAATACTGAAATCAGAATATTGAAATATTGTGGACAAGGTTAACTGTATATAATGCAGCTAACTGCCATTTGTGATGTTTATTCTGGATATTTCATATACACACATATCCAGATGTAGATATTCATTCAATTGCAAAAATATCCAAATGTTCAGTGCTGATATCTGTTGGATTTAAACTCAACGTGGACGTGGCCTAAACTGGAAAGGGTTTTTTTTTTGTTGAATTAAATATGAGCCAAACCACCACGTCCCCAGAGAAATGACAGCAGCACTGTCAGCATGGTCGCTGAATTAACACGTGAAGCGACTCTGACAGTTCCTCAACCTCAGCTATATCACTCAAGTATAACTAGAGATGTGCGTGTGGAATTACTGTTGTCTTTTTTTTTTAATACGACTTACACAGACATTTTTGTTTATACCTGTCCATGACATTCAGACAAATTTAGTTCATTCTATTTCCCAAAATATGAAACAATTAGCAGCCTACTTTAAACTAGCTCAACCATGACCAGACAGTTATTAAAGATGAATGAATAAATGCTATAAATGCACTGCACACATTTGCAATAATGAACGTGGTCTTTTTTTTTTCCAGCAAGCTTCATATCTGACTGGTTACTTGTTTGGCCCGACATCTTAAAAAAAAAAAAATAAAACAAACGCACACGCCTGACTTTTTTTGTTGTGTCCAATGGGATGCCATTGCACTCCTCTTTCTGGCAAGATTTCTTTTTCATTCCAAGTACTTATATTTAGTTACATGCCTAACACAGTACATACACACAAGGCATTACCTTAAGGGCAACACGGGCGCTGTCCACTGAGGAGAAAGTAGGCAGTACGTAGGTGGAGTACGTGTCAACATCAAGATGAACGTTCAGCTCTTGCATGGCCTTGAGCACCTCCAGAGTACCTGAACAAAATCAGAGCAATACAACAGCCATCAGTTAGTGCTATCAGACACAGCAGATCTGCGAGAACAGCATTTACGCTATGATTTTTGATCATCTTGCTCATCAAAGAGCAAGTTCTGACTAACAGTCACTGCTCAGAGGTTCAGTGTTTCACAGAGGCAGGGACCATGCACGGTCCATGATGCTGCATGAGGATTGCTGCCATAAAAAAGCTGACACTCTCTGGCCAAAAACACGTTAATCAGAATATTCTTTGTTCAGCAGGCCTTCACCAAGATCTCCAGCAGTGCCTTGTGCTCCAGGCCCAAGCAGGGCTTCATACATATGGAAGAGTGCAAACCACGCATGAGTGTTTCTGGTAAGTGAGTGTGCAGATATATCCATGAGAGGGGTTGTAAGTGCATGAAGCACATGAACTAGCAATTTCTGCTGTTTACATTCAACCAGGACTTCGGTGCTCTGTATCCCAACACCCTGGGGAAATGCATTCACCTGGCTGGGCCTCGCACACTCTCTCTCGACACACAGCTGAATAAAATATAAGAGGTGCTTTTATCTGCCATTAAACCCCACATCTGGTAAACATAAATGAACAGGGATATCCATCCCTCAATTTGACTCCCTCCATTCATGCTCCTTCGCAGCCCGATGCTCCTCCGCTCTCAAAGAAAAAGCCAACAGTCGATCAGACATTTCTTCCTCAATGGAACCTGAGAGCCTGCCATCAATTCATTCCTGTTTTATGAAAGAAGCACACCTGCTTTCCTTATTAATAATCCATAACCCCATTTCACATCCATAAATGTGGCTCAAAGACCAACAAGCGAACAGGAACATGTGAATGGGGCTGGAAAAAAGAATAGCAGCAGTATAGCCAAGCTTCCCGAATCAGCAGATTTTCTTTTTCCTTTGGATCTCAGGAGAGCTTGCGAGGGGGCTTTTTACAGCATTAGGAGTTCAGCAAATTCTCAGATGACTCTCAGGTTTCTGTCTGCCTGGTTTCATGACCAAACTGCAAATGGAAGATGCAACCAAGATAGTAAAGAGTTTCCTCCACTGGAGAGTACAGAAAGAGCAGAGTTCGGCCTGCAAATATTAAACTTAGTCATTAAATACATTGGTCTGGCTCAAAAGCAGAGCGGGGAAGTAAAATATCCCCATCAGCAGAGAACCCTAAACCCTACAGGAGAAGGAACATTAAACATCCTCAGACTATATAAACCGGTTAAACATGGAGGGAGAAAACCCCAAAATGTAGATTTCACTGTGCAAAAGACCAGAATCTAGGTGTCACTAGTGTTTATGGCAAACACAA
Organism: Pangasius macronema; assembly: GCA_037577455.1. Lineage (NCBI taxonomy): Eukaryota > Metazoa > Chordata > Actinopteri > Siluriformes > Pangasiidae > Pangasius > Pangasius macronema. The sequence goes on from CM074947.1 coordinate 19,453,054, forward strand.
CACTCATCAACTTCCTGCTGATAACGGTAACAGTAGGATTTAGCCCTTGCTTCATCGATACCTAAAGCAAATGGTGCAGCAGTGCTTTAGCCCTTTTAGGACTTTTAGATTAAAGGACACAACTCACAACCTCTAACTCACAACCTACCTGTGGGGCATAACCACTAAGAACATTCAACATCACCCCTTCCATCTCTAACTTCAAGTCTATGAGTATATTGGTAGGAGAATGTTGGACATGGAGCTGCCAGGCAGGAGGAGAAGAGGAAGGCCAAAGAGGAGGTATANGATAGGGATAGGTGGAGAGTGATGATTCGCTGTGGCCACCCCTGAAGGGAAAAGCCGAAAGAAGAAGAAGAAGAAGATTAAAGGACACAACAGGAGTAAAAGTGACAGATCAGTAATGCAGATCATGCACTTCTTTTGTCCTTGAGACGCACTACCATCACATCCTTACTATCGGAGTGAAACGTCAACTGAAATCACTGCTGATGGGCTAAGACTGCTTCTCATCTGGCTCAGGAGTTGAACAGGGCAGGATATAAAATATGCATATAAATGAATGTAGAGATAGACAGAACAGGCAGATGACAAAAGGAGGAAGAAGTTTCATGTGTCCTTCTGTCTGACAGGCAAGGCAGGTTTCTAATGCGGGGCTAAAAGCGGTCTGTGGGTGAAGAGGAAGGCCAGTGCGCGTTTCTCACACCGTGTCAAAGGCAACGCGCCGCCTCCGCTGATCCACACTGACAAGCGCTGTTCGCTTGCGGCTGGTGAGATAGCACTAGCATATGCTTCCGCAAACCCGTCTGCCCAAATCCACACCTCATCAAAATGCAAACTTTTCCCTCCTCTTCTCTCACTCGCATTCGTTCTGTGGAAGGGGAGGGGGGTTTGTTTGGCGCCTGCCCGCCAGTGACACCTGTGGACGTAAAGTGACGCGGTGCTTAATATTTCATGGCCGTGCACAGCGACGCGCGTAATCCAAAGTGAATTCCCTCAGAGCGCTCACATTTACATGAGACCAAGTCACTCTGCATTCCATCATATGAGCTTTACCATGGCATCCTCTCTCTCTCTCTCTCTCTCTCTCACACATACACACACACAGGATGGTGTTAAGAGAGACTGCATCTTTCTTGAGAGCTCCTACCAGCAAATGAGTGTGAAACAAAGTTCGTCTTTGCTTAATGGCCCAATAATCTATATTCACTGTTGAAAATATTCATATTTTCAAATATGACCAAAATATGTAACCTTGTTTTCAGTCATGTCAATTATCACACTGGCAGATAGATTCAGTACATTTACTTTCAAGCATCTGTTTCATATAAACACTTCATATTTTTGAAACTCACTGCTCGTATTTTGCAAAAGATGCATTTGCTATAAAGTTAATATGATCTTCCTTTCGCTTTTTTCACAGAACACACAGAAACGGGTTAAAAAGTGCAGATTTTAATCTTATGGTAAAGCTCACATAGCCACTGGTCATACTGGAGGACACACACACACACACACACACACCTACCTGCCACAGGCACTATGACATCATCAGCTCAGGCTATTGCACATAAGGTCCACAATCATTTCAGATGTTTGTCATTTTGATACACAGTAACAATCACTGAACACTGAGTAAGCAAACTTGTGTCATTTCACTCAGAAGAATAGCAGTCAGGACCTACCTGGTGTGTTTTTGTCTTTCTGGTGCTTTGTTAAGAGGGGCCAGAAGTAGTGAGGCCTGATGGGAAGTCCTTCTTCCTTCATCTTCTTCATCACCTCTACTGCCATAGCTATATAACAAGAGACATTATTAGCATTGTTTTTTGAATTTTTGAGACTTAGCATGAGCATTTTGACACCCAGCCTTCAGCTGCGTGCACACACACACACACACACACACACACACACACACACACCTGTGTTCTTGGACTCCAGAGCACAATACAGTGTGAACTGCAGTGGTGAAGAGTGCAGGTTGGAATCCTTCAGTTGTGTGCAGAAACTGACCAACTTTTCAGGAGACTGTAACAAATACACAAAGAACCAAGTAAACATTCTAATGAAGATATTTTCTGAAGACTTTTCAAATGTTAATACAAGTATGTACAGACAGAAGTGCCAAAAACAATCATTCATTATATTCTGCAGTTACGTAACAAGTATGAACCCATTTATGAATTTGGTCAGACTGGAGTTTCATTAAAGCCACTGTTAACTTAGTGTCATGATTAGCCTCTTACTATTAGCTGTAGCTTCTGTGTTCCATTTACAATAGATGGCATGGAAATCTATTTTCTTCTGGCTGAAAAGGGGGGAACGGGGTTGTATCCTCCAATTGCCCCTGAGTTTGTATACATTTACGTTTAGAGACTCACTGATGTAAACCTTGACTGATCAGAGTCAAATCACATAATTGTCATGCATTACTGCAATTATACGCATTACGTTGCCAGATTAATTTTTTTCAATTGCACACATGAAAGAAAATTTTGTGAAACTTCAAAGCAAGCTATCCAACAGAAATCCATAACTGAAGACAAATAAGATTCAATTAGGACAAAAGAAACGGTGCTGCATAAAAAGAGGAAGAGTTAGTTTTCGCCTGTGGTAGTCAACAGGGTTAGATGCCATTTTCTCATTTTCATCTCGAGTAAGTGACATTTCGAACACGATACGGCCAAACGTTCTGCTCATTTTTGCTCCGCTAGCAGAAATAGATCCCGCACAAGCCGCACTCACTTTGTAGCACGTCAGCTAACTCACATTGATTTGTACATTTCTGTCCCTTCGTCCCTTTTATCTTCATCTGATGAACTTTCATATTTTAAGCCAAAAGTTATATTCCTGAAAAGTATCATTTGCCATATTCGCTGATGATGTTGCTGACACTACTGTAGTAACTGTTTCAAATCAGGAAGTGGAAATCCACGTGGCGAACGCAGACGAGCGGAGTGATACACACAGTGAAATGGCCCAATGTGCTTATCGGATATATAAGCACTCTTGGCACATTGCCTGTCCAATCAAATTAGTGGATCCTAACTATATGCTATTGTAAAATGTGTTTTAAGTGGCAGATTTTAACACTTTAAACCATGTTGACTGTAGAATGTCTAATAATACGTGTAGCTCCTCACCTTATTCATGTTCACACAGTGACGCAGGAAGAAGTTGCCCATGTTCAGAGTTTCACCATCCTGCAACTCTGTCTGTAGACCAGGGAAGGTTTTCAGCACAGTAAATGCTGTGTCCTCATAGCCCTGGGTGGTCAGACTCAAACACAGGTTCATTGCATCTGTTTGCGCACACATACACACACACACACACACACGAAATACATTTAGAAACTGCACAGGAAGATGTAAAAACATTAATGCACATCAGTCTATTAGTGTCATACAGTTCTGCTATTTATGTGAAACACTTCACAACAAAATAACAAATAAAAGAAATGACATAAAGGTGCTAAGCATTACAAGCCAACATGGCCGTACCTGGCACGTAGCCTCTCTCATGCCGCATGCACTCCACTATTTCAGGCACATACTGCTGATGGCCAGCTTTAGCCAGACTGAACACCACCTGCATCAGGTCTCTGTCCATCAGATTGGCATCTTTGCTCTGTGCCGTGTTCAGAGTCTGGGCACGATTCAGGAAAGACACAATTAAACAAGAATGTAGGAGCACACAGAGACAAAATAAAAGCTCTAGTACAAGTGCTATCTTGATTTGTTTCTCAATGCAATGCAATTCAAGAGCAGCTTCAATTCTGCAGCATTTGCACATGAGCATCTATTACATAACCCCACATATTGACCACTGAGCATAGATGCTGTACTACATGGCCTCACACACACACACACACCTCTGAAACACAGAAAATCTAGACAGACAATTGAGGTCTCAAGTCTAAGCCAAAAAAATAAAAATTCTTTCTTCAAGCACTGTGCTGCCCTATCACAATAATCAAATTTGTGTCTAAATAAATCAATAAATGGTGACATCAGGGGTTAATTCTAAGTCCCTAATACCTCACCTCCTTGATTTTGGTCATGTTTCCCACTTCAGCATAAGCCACGAGTAAAGCAAGGTAAGTGTCTGGGCCTGGCTCAATACCCGCCCCTCTCATGACGGACAGGATGTTCTCCGCACTCTCCATGTCTCTGTGCAAAAAAAAAAAAAGTAGCAGCATTTATATTATAGCCAGATAGGGAATATAAGAACTCATAGCTGCTGGCCACCAAAGACGACTCACCCTGCTCGGCTGTGACCCATCACCAGAGAGTTGAACACAGCCTCTGTGATGGGCAAGTCTTTGCTCTTCATGAAGCCCAGAATTTTACTGTAGACAGAGAGCACAGGTCATGACCGTCATGGAACTGCAAACACTAGCATTCTCAAAAGCACAGCAAGATCACTACCACCTGCATTTTCTATTCTATAGAGTATTCATTTATACACTGTATGGCCAAACGTAGGTGGACACCTGACCATCACAGCCACATCTGATTGCCGAACATCATATTCCAGATTTATTCCCCCCTTTGCTGTTATAATAACCTCCACTCTTCTGGGAAGGCTTTCCACTAGACTTTGGAGTGTGGCTGTGGGGATTTGTGCTCATTCAGCTGTTTAAGAGCAGTAGTGAGGAGGTCTGGGGTGCAGTCTGCATTCCAGTTCATCCCAAAGATGTTCAGTGGGGTTGAGGTCAGGGCTCTGTGCAGGACACTCGAGTTCTTCCACTCCAAACTTAACACACTATGTCTTCATGAACCTCGCTTTGTGCACGGGGGCATTGTCATGCTGGAACATGGTTTGGATCTCTTAGTTCCAGTGAAGGGAGATTGTAATGTTACAGCATACAGAGACATTCTAGACAATTGTGTGCTTCCAACTTTGTGGCAACAGTTCAGGGAGGAACCACATATGAGTGTGATGGTCAGGTGGCAACACACAAAAAATAAATTAATTAATTAATTAAAAACAAACAAACAAAAAAAACATCCAGTGTGAATTGCACATCCAGACTCACCTCGCGCCTTCAATGTCCCCATTTTGGCAGTATGCTGTAATCAGTCTCTGATACGTCACCTGACAAGAGAGGATCATTCTACAGTTCAGTCAACTTTAACTCAAAGCTGAGATGAGAAATTGTAAAGTTATACAATTACCGAAAAGAAAAATACTACTACTACTACTGCTGCTGCTGCTGCTGCTACTACAACCACTACTAAACATAATAATGCTGAAATATATAATAACATAATAATGGAACAGCCTCAGTGAAGCTGACTGTATGTATGTCTACATCTTAACTAAAACAACAAGCGGCACTGTCTGATGCTAAAATGCAGAGCTAACACGCAAAAAGCGCAAAGGTTGGCAGGTCTGCGAAAGCTTTTATCTAAATCAGGGCTCCTCGGCTTCCTAAATCCTCAATCAGAAACGCATACCTTTATTCGCCTAACGTAACTCATCCTGCCGATACTTTCCCCTTTACTCCCAGTGAGTTTACAAATCTAAGCTGTCCAAAACTTCACTCACTCTGTTGGGCTGCACACTGGCTGCTTCCATCTTGCCGAGAAAGTCGGTGGGCGAGAACTTGAACTCATTCTGCAGGTAGACTTTAAGCAGCGCATTGTAATGGCTTACGTCATACGTGGCACCTGGAAGAGAAACCGGACAGTTACGAAAAACCTACAGCTTTTTAACTTACAGGAGCTTTCACACTTTCCCTTCAGTATGATAGGATTTCACATCTGGACTGATTTCACATCTGGTCTGAGCTGTGATGGCTTGGGAAATCTCTTCACACGGTCCAATGTTGACATTTGAAAACTACAAGAAATACGTAACAATATCGCATTTTGCAGTATTATATCAAGTTATAGTTATGGTATATAAATGGTTATAAATATATAAAAGTAGATAAAAGGTTATAGCATTGTAATAAGTCTGGTTAGCCCGAAAAGCATTTCTGTAAACATTTAAAGAGTCCACCGTCAGCGATGGCACATTTGCATTGATGATATTTTGACAGCTGGTAATGAATTTCACTATGGCACATAACCCACACTTTGAGCTAGAAATAAATCATCTTTGCAAACTGACTCTTTTTGTTTGGCTCCTTGTTTACTTAACATGGTTTTGCAAGTAGCCTAGAGAAAATTAGAAAGGTAATAAAAATATTTCGATATCTATTTGCATAAATATGTTTACTTAGAGTAGAAGTTAGTTCTTAGAGTGTGCCAAAGTTACTGTTACTACTATTATTGTTGCTGTTCTTGTTATTATTATCATTATTA
>CM074947.1:19484702-19499485 GCA_037577455.1 Pangasius macronema
TGTTTACACATGAAGTCTGTTTTGTTGAAGTTTTCAACTGTTAACTGATGGAGACTTGAGTGCAAAACTGTTTGTGGGAATCGCAGTCTTAAAGCAATCAAAGCAACTACAGTTCTAAGCCATCATAGCATAACTGTTCGTATCAACTAAAGTCCAAATCCATCCTGATGGTTTCTAACTGGTACCATCTACAGTAATTGCAGGTATCTTTAGGCTGTCAGTGTGGGGCCATCAGCAGCAGCAGCAAGTGGTTTCCAAGTGATGAGAAATCCCACCAGAAGCAGGGCATCAGGATGGATCAGGTAGAGCTTGAGAGCAGAAGGGGTCAGGATCACTGGCATCTCAGGGAATAACAACATCATTTTCATTACATAAGACAGAGCTTTCTCGACCAGCACGCAAACCAGTTTTAGCAGGTCAATGAGACATCATGCAGGGATTGGCCAATGGCGGACAAGTGACAGGCGGAAGCCACGCCCCCGCGCAGTTCAGTGCAGACTGCTGGCCGTCACCGATGGGTAGGACGTCATCTGCTTAGAACATGTAGCCTAGTTAGCTTAACCGCCGCTTTAGCTTCCGAATTTTGTAACATTTTACTTTTCTCATGACCGACACTGCATACAATTGTCGGCTGGTGTCAAATATGTATGAAAAACCTCATCACGGGAGCTGCAGTTTGTTCAGGGAGTAGTTAAAAGTCACCGTGTGAAAATAGCCGCATTAGCTAGCCTGCTAGCTAGTCTAGCTAACCAACAGCTAGCCCTGCTGCGCTAGCGGTTAGCGACTGGATCCACCGTAAGCAGCAACAGTAATTAGATGTTCAGAGAGCGGCTTTACGGAGAGAAATTCGAGTCAAAGTCTGCTTGGTACGTGGCGCCTTGTAACGGGATAATTACATCCTGAGATAAGGTAAGTCACTTTCTATTATTCTGGCAACCCGAAAAGTTCAGCTAGCTTTAGCTAGTGGTTTAGCTAGCTGCGTTTTCTAACACCTGACGCTGTCCGAGACGAACTACCTGCCTAACTAGCCAGATAACTATTCGTTTAGCTAGTTATCGGTACCTAAATCCACTGGAAGTCGTTATTTTAGTCAGTTTTAAATAGTGACGTGAATTGGTAAACTCGTACTGAGCTCTGTAGTCCAAGCTAACCTTTTAAACTGGACATATTAGCTTGTTTATCATGGAGACGACGCTAGCACACTCCGAGCTTAGTCCTGTAGTGCACTAATCGACTATTCGCTCTTTAGGCTAACGGTAGATACACGGCTGAATTTCACATCACTTAGACCAGCTGAAGTAAAGTCCATCATTCACAAGTCCAAGAATTTACATAATGACTCTGACAACTTCACGAACAAGTGTTTTTTTTAAAAAAAATTTTTTTATCTCGAACCACGTCGTTAAAAAATTGAATCGTCATTACATTTCTTTTATTCAAATGCAACCAGCTGAATTTGAATATTATATTATAATGCTAATTTTTTTTTTTTTGACATTTTTATCACGTCATCTCAGGTCTTTGTGGTTTCCAGAAGAGCCAAACTAAATTTCATGCTTAAGGGTGTGCAGTTTGAAGGTTTGTAATTCAAAATGAAATACACGTATTATCAGTATCTTTAAAAAAAAGAGTCCAGTCTGTCTATTAATTTCCATTTTTCAGCTCTGCTTTCGAAATAACATCAGGGTAACTTGTAGGCAAATGACACCGCCTCTCATTTGTGTACATCTTCCCAGCAGACATGATACTGTTGTGTGTGTCTTCACTCCTCCGCCGCACAGTTTCTTACAGTAAGAAATGGGTGAGGTGTTGGAGAGCGGCTCTGGTATTTCTTCACCAATTCAGCATTGAGTATGTGATGCCGCTATCCACTAATACCACAACGATTTGCCAGTGATCACAGTGTTTCATTTATTAATGAACAACACCTTGTGCTTTTTAACGGTTTATAGTCAGATTTAATGTTGTGGAACGTCCAAGAGTCTCTCTCTCTCTCTCTCTCTCTCTCTCTCGTATTAAAAACTTTGACAGTTACAAAGTGTTTACAACCGAGACTCCTTTCATCAATGGTAAATAAATCTCTCCTAAAAACATCACCACATCAACAATTATACGTTTTTTTTTTAATCTGTTTATTATTACTCTTAGATTATGTGGAAGTATTTGTGTATGAGCAGTTACTATAGAAACAATAACGCATTTGACCGAGCGCATTAATATAAACCCGTCGTTAATGTCACAGCCAGAACTGCTGTCCGAGCTGTGCTGTTAGACGAAAATAACTCGCACCTTCTGTTATAATCGGAAGTCTATAAAACTGGAGGCATTTATTATTCTGAGTTACATTACAGCATGGAGGAACGCTCAGCTATAATTCAGAATAATAAACGATAAACGATTGCCCACAGTTTTATAAACTTCCTTTCGTCAAAGGTCTGGATTAGCAGCTAACGTGACTGAATGGTAAAGCATTACCTTGTAATGCTTAACAGTTAGTTATTAGTTCATGGCTATAAATACAACAGTTTGAAGAGGTTATGTTCTGTTTTGCTTTACCACTTTTGCTAGAGCCACAGTCTCTGAACAGATGAGATGCAACCATTTTGAGCTTGAAGCAGGGAGAATAAACGCATGCTTCTGTCAGTTTGTCTTTAAACATCGTTTTTATCATTACCTCCTCCACTAATCAGATTGGCCAGGGTCTGTGATAACTTCTTCCCTTTTGGCCAAATGGCCTTAGCCCTGTTGGCCAGTTTCTGGTTCCAGTGAGCTACCTTAACCTAAATCATTTACATAAATGCATGTGATAAGCCTCTACAGAGGATCTGCTGCAATATTGTTTTCAGTTTGCTCACTGTCAGCCAGTTGGTGAGCCGTGCTCTTGCTGTTTTCTAGACATTTTATTACAAATTGACCAGAATGTGAGTGGCCTTACAAACAGGCCCATTACCATCCCATATCCTCTTAACAAAAGATGTCAAGTAGATTAGGACTTATGAAGGAAAAGTAATAATGTAGCTGTCTAATGTGACCTGTAATCCATGTTATAATTACTACTTATGAATAAAACCCTCAACATCTACCTGGACCAGACATACGATATCAGGAAGTAACCAAGTTTTACATTTTACCTTTTACCTTATCGGAATCAGCTTATCGGAATATTGCTTAAACCTTTGCCTGGTTGGTCTTCACCTTGTTCACGATCTGACTCCAAACAGGCCAACTGGCAGAGCTGCAGATGATGGTGACTCTCAGAGTAACCAAAGCTAAATGTAATCCTCTTTAGAGTGGGCATCAACCGATGTAGCCCAGGCACGCGCACACACCACTATTTCACTCAGAATATCCCCCCCACACAGTTTTAATATCAGTGATACAGCAGTCTTCAAATTGGTGGAGATCTTTTGAGAGAAATGGTTGAAAGAGGTCTATGTCGTCTGTCTCACAGTTCTCATTAGTTGCAGGCTTAGTGGTCTTTCCCATGATGAAACTGGACAGTTGTAATGGTGTGCACACATGCATAGCAGGCTAAGAGTTTATATTAGTTTGAAAAGCAGAGAGAAGTAGAAACCTCTGCATGTTGGCCAGCAGATTTCACTTTGTGTCCCCAATTAGCTGCCAGTTGATGATGTTCCAATTTTTCCCCAGGGTAGACAGACTTGGCTTGGTTTCTCTAAGGAAAATGCACGGTGAGAGAAAGCTCACAAAATGACCAGATGATGTGCTATAAGTGCAGAACTTTTTGGGTTGCTGTGTCTGAGATGTTCCGTATGCAAATGATATTTGTGATGATAAACCAAATTGTCGAAGTTTTGTAGTTTTCCCCACCCCTTAGCTTTCATAGATGATTGCCATATGTGTTAATATCATGCTTAATACTGCACAGTATAGACAGAGTGTCACATTTGCCATAATATCACTGCAACATCATATTCAATATTAAACTACTGGTGAATGTTCTAATGTGGGATTAGTCTGCATCAATGTGAGCAAATATATCCAGCTTTGTTAGATCACATGGATACACTGATTCACGAGAACAACCACAGAGTTAATCATACACTATATAGCCAAATGTTTGTGGACACCTGACCATCACACCCATATGTGGTTCTTTCCCAAACTGTTCCCCAAACTGTGTATTCTGTAACATCACAGTTTCCCTTCACTGGAGCTAAGAGACCCAAACATGTTCTAGCATAACAATGCACAAAGCAAGCTCCATGAAGACATGGGTTGCCTTGTCCTGTGCAGATCCCTGACCTCAACCCCAATGGACACCTTTGTGATGAACTTCCCAGGCCTCCTAACCCAACATCAGTGCCTGACCGCTCTAATGTTCTTGTGAATGAATGGGCAAATCCCCACAGCCACGCTCTAATATCTAGTGGACAGTCTTCCCAGAAGAGTGGAGGTTATTATAACAGCAGAGGGGGACTAACTCTGGAATGGGATGTTCAACAAGAACATATCGGTGTGACTGGTTAGGTGTCCACATACTTTTGGCCATATAGTTATGATTCATGGTCGGGGACAACAATGTGGTCTTAGTCTTTATTCTCTCTAAAGTGTTTGGTGTGGCTTTTTTTGTGTTTGTGCTCTTGTCAGAAAAAGTCAGCAAGTCATTGGCGAACGTTTCGGCTGTAAGCCGTGGTGTTCCGCTGCAAGTAAAAATAGTATTCAAATCCGGCTAGTGGCGTCATTGACTCCCTCTATTAACTGCGTAGTGACGTGTTAGCAGGAGAGTTGTATGAAAGCTTTGTACTCCACTTTTTTTTCATCAATAGTTCTACATACCTGTGTGTTCATGATTCTGAAAGAGGCTCGGTCATCTGCGCATGCTATAGTTACAGTATAAAGTAAAGGAAATAGCTTATTCTTTCTCTGGTTTGAACCTGCTGGTCTGGGTTGCTGCTATGAATAAACTAAATTGATTGCATTGCTTCAGCCACCCAGGCTACTGACTTGTCCACCCTTTTGTTAAATAAGCTTTCAATAATGTGCAAAATGCTCAGGATCGTTTAATTATCATCTTCTGGCCATAACCGTACTTCGAGCTGAAATGGCTGATGTGTGCCATTTGTTTTAAAGATTTTTTTTAACTGTTCAATTTTAATAACTGCTTATCACCCATGTTCTCTTGGTTCGAATGTTTAAACGCTAGGTGGTCGCACTGTTGAGCTGTAATTATTTCAGCTTTTATTTCTGATGCGAGATCTGCTTTTTCTACAGAGCGCTGGATAAACCGCCTTAATGTCGTTTATATTTAAGGCGTCTCACGTTTAACACCCCGTAGGCTGTACTTGTTTACAAGACTAAATCAGGAGGTTGGTTTCTGTTATTATAACTCCTTGTGATATTTAGTTTTATAATGAGGTTGTTTCTGTGATGGATTATTATGGTCACTGCCAGATTATTATTATTACTATCTTGAGATTCCTTGATTAGGAGAAAGCTTCTGCTCGCAGACTAACGCATCACTTACAAAATTGAGTTATCTTGTTAGTATCTGGAAACCTTCTGTACCTTGCGATGCTTTTGTTTTTTCCTCTCTGACTGACGATGACCAGAAGACCTTTAAAACAGTCGTGATTATTCTCAGTCAGACATCACCTCTATTCATCTAAAAAAAAATCTCCCACTTCTTCAGCGCTCACATAGCGATCCACCGGTACAAGTAGAACCTGGGAAGTAGAGCAGCGGTTTGAGTCCAGAAATCTTTCATGATGTTTTGGACACTGGCTAATGGGCATGTAGACAGTGATACGCTGAAGATGGTGGGGAGCTGGGCTGACTCATCAGCTCTATTTCCATGACTTAAGTAGAAAATCTCTTAGGTTAAGCTTGGTCNTTGGTCCCACATTTAGAAAGACAAACTGTCCCAAGTCTCTTAGGTTAAGCTTGGTCCCACATTTAGAAAGACAAACTATCTCAAGTCTCTTAGGTTAAGCTTGGTCCCACATTTAGAAAGACAAACTGTCCCAAGTCTCTTATGTTAAGCTTGGTCCCACATTTGGAAAGACAAACTATCTCAAGTCGATGGTCAAGTTTTGTAGCAGGCCTGTTTGCGGCAATCAAACCCGGAGTAAAGAGAACGAGCATTATTTAAGAGTTTCTGCTGCAGTAGAGCACGTACCCCTTTGCAAACCCAAAGTGTATTGTGATGGTCTGATGTCTATGGAGACTTTGTCTTATGTGCTGCTTGTCCGCCTACTGACCATCTGACACACTTCTCACTGTTTCTATTTTCTTACCTAAGGATTTCTACTAGGCTCATCCCACACTTGTGAGACACAAATCAGCAGTGCTGTGTGTTGCATCAAATTCTCCTTCTACATTTAGATAGCTTGTTAATCACCGTTAACTACCTGCACTTTTACAGTTATGGAGCTTTTTCCCTCCAGAATCAGTATCTTGTAGTTGCCAGAAGCTTGAACCTATATAGATAATAAAGGCAGCTGTAGAACTAGTCATTCAGCTATCCATTATTTTTATTTATTTATTTATTTTAAACAAAACTGACTGATTTGGGATGGGGATGAAGTTCGCGGAGCTCCAGTCTGGCCAGTCAAATGGGGACAAACAAACAAGTTACTTGGCAACACCAGTTTGTTTATTTTTAGTGAGGCATCGTGTCCGATTACAAGCTTCAGTGTTAGGGGTTTCTGCTTGGCGAGACATATGGAAGTTGTCAATGATGTTTGTTTTTTGAGGCTTCTTAGCTTGACTAGTTAAGTAAAAAAAAACACACAAGTACATATCTGTTCTTGGCTGTGCCTTGTGCTTAAAAAAAAAACTTGCAGTGTTCTTGCTGGAAAACACTTTGAATATTCAGCGCTTTATTGTGTAGACAGTTTTGTATTTAACTGTAATTTTTACACACTGTAGATTATCTTTACATAAAGAAAAAGTGCTGCTGTGCTACTTTTATAGTAGTTTATAGTATAAATATAGTGTAATAGCTTTTTACTAAGTACTTGCAATGACGTGCATTGTAAGTTGTGTATTTTTGTAGTGATAAAATATATATATGTATATTTTTTTTGTCACAATCTGTTTCTAGGCTTATGGGGCCTTGAGGTTAGAAAATGCTGAAAATGAACAGAATATGTAATAGTCAGAATTTTGAGAATAAAGGTAAGTCTGTGATGTGGGTGGTGTTAAGATGGAAACCACTTGTGTGTAGTGCCTTTTCTTTCTCTCTCTCTCTCTCTCTCTCTCTCTCTCTCTCTCTCTCTCTCTCTCTCTTTTCTCTGGTGTGCTGGCAATGGCATGTACTAATGACTGGTTTCTTGAACATCCAGTAGGCGTTGTCATGCCACCTTTCTGATTCCTTTTGCCGGGTTTCTGTTTCTGGATGCACAAGCACAGTCCTGCTTTGGACACGAGAAGAAGCCAGTGAGGACAGGCCAGTGAATTTCTACACATTTGAAGTCATCAGAAAAGTGAACTTGTATGCTAAAGTAAAGGCAAAAAAAAAAGAAAAGATCCCCCACCCTCAGTTCTCATGTAATGTAGGGGGTCCGTTACTAAGCTGACAGTGTATAGGTGCAAATATACTTCACTATCACCACACGAACGCGCGCGCACGCAGCTGCTACTCGAGCAGCATTGTTCACATACTTGCTTGCGTGTCTTACTTACATTCGGAGGATTAAAAGAGGCATCCATAAGATGGCACGTCGGAGCCAAAACATCCATCTGGCTTCCAAGTCAAGCTGTAATGTTATTGACTTCACGCACAGTTATATTAAACAGACCGATGAGCTCCATTTCTCGTTACAATTATCGTTATCTGCATCGTAAATCGAAAACCCTCACCGTACATTCAACAATATTTACTAATCTAGAAAATCCAGATGACTGGTACTCAAAACAGACCTTTTGGGAAGTGTAAAGCCGTTTATAAAATTCAAACACTCAGTAACAGGAAAAGCCACTACTATGTTAATGTTAGTGTTAACACTCAATAGCAGTCTAGAGCAGTACAGGAGTATGCAGTTTGAAAAACGCCGTTAGTGTGTTTATGCAGTTGGGGCCACAGTGTTATACGGTGCTGTAGTGCTTCCACTATTTATGTTGGTACTCCACCACATGGACGTGTCATCATAATTTCTGAGCACGTGCGCAACCGATGTGCCGAATGACCGCAGGATATGTGCAGCGGCTATTTTGCATAAATCAGCCTTAAGGTTATGTGGTTTTAATGGAAAAATAAATAAGTAATAATAGCACCATGTTATGTTTAATATCACCATCAAGAGTCATTTAATATTTTAAGAATATTAAAATATTACATTTTAAGAAATATTGAAATGAAATTGTACTTGATGTTGTTCAAAGAAATGCACCGCGGGACTGTTGCTTCTGTGCTAGTATGTGTTCGAATTTCTGACTAATTTTCTTTAAAACTATTGGTCCATCTGTCAGAATCCATTTTGGCTGGTAGGTAGATTTTGCAGTCATCACAGCATGCATGATACAGGGATTTAAGTAATATCCAGTGAAATGCGAGAATGCTGATGTAATCTACCGAATTTCAGCCTCCCACATTAGCTAACCTCTGGCAACAGCCTTGTACTATGTAACCAGATGGCAGGTTTGAGAAACGAATTACTTCTAAGTCGCCATTGTGATTTCTTTTAATTTAGGGCTTGGCTTGGGACGATTGATGATAGTATTGGGAATTGGTGATGGCTATCAATTCGGATGATTTAAATGCCTGTCAGAAAACGTGGTGTCTGCAGCTTTAAGATCAACAAAAAGAATTTGTGTTGTATCTCGTAATATGTGTTTCCTTTTCTACCTACTTTGTATCCTTTATGACCCTTAATAGCCAGTGATGTTTCACTTTGGGGCAGAGCAACAAAATATCTTTCTCTGATGTATCTTAGCTTCCCTTATCCGTGCTGCAGAGCGGAAGCCGTGAACGTCTTCACTCTCAAAACGCAAATGGGAGTCTAAATTACAAACGTGAAACAGGGTGTTTATCAGGGTGACGTGACCATACAAGAATGGACTAAGTATCTTCACTGCTGTTCACCACAGAGCACATGCACTTGTGAGTTACACCTAATTACTTGTTGCGTTTAGTTACAAGTCCTGAATTTGCTCACCTTGTTAACAGATAATGAAGCTTAAAACTGACCAAACACTAATGCTAGCAATTGCAGATGCAGTCGATGTTTAACCAGCTTCTGGTATTTTCCAGCTGTAATGACGCTATGTTTACACAATACGTGTTATGTATATTGGGCCTCGTCTTTCCTTTTTACCCCACTTAAAGCCACGTTCATCAATCAGCGATAGTTACAGGGCACAATAGGACATTTTTCATTATTTTACAAGAGTATTCATAGATACGCATTCACTTCCAAATATTCGCCATTTCACTGCTGTTTTATGCTTAAAAAAAACCAAACAATCCAAACACTACAGTTGCACTACTATGATTGATGCTGTGACTAGAAATGTGAAACTGACTTCCTTTAGGAATCGTGAGAGAATTTGGATGTCAGGGAAAAGGTGGTTACAGTTCAGTGATTGAATCGTGCAGCATTTCAACAAAGGTCACTTTGTTTTTTGCTGCTGGTTTGCTCATGTGAAGTAAACGCCGAACATTTGACTTGTGACGGTGAAGAAGTGTGTGCAGATATTTACATCGTTCTTATTATTGGTGCATAATCGAGTAAACCCAAAGCTAGCCATAAGCTTTAATTATCCCCGTTTAATTGACTTGGCATGAGAAGACTGAAAACAAAAACAACTGAAATATCTCCTCTTGTCTGTTCTATGTAGTGTGGAAATCTGACTCTGAAGGTCCAATGTAGGTTTTTTTTTTGTTTTTTGTTTCGTTTTTTTGGCTTGATCTCTCACTCCCCATTCCAGAGAAGGCACTGGTCACAGCAAAGATGCACTGAAGGGCCCTGTTGAAGCGCTTTGTTGCTATAGCAACCACTCTTAGCTGCCACTCCAGGCACGGTAGGCATGGAAACGGACCATGTGACAGTGGTCCAGTGGTTACATCATTGCAGTGGCGTACATCTCGACACCATGTAGGCCTCCTCTGCTCACATCAGTGGAATGTAGGGGGTCTTGTAAGAGCAACAGATCACCTGGATGCCTAGCTGTTGAACGCATGCCTATATAAAGGCAGGTAAGCTCATTTTTAAAGCCATAAAATGACTCACTAGATTGGAAAGGCTTTGCTGAAAACAATAAAGAGGCTATTTATAGAAGGACTGGAGTTAGCATAGGTTTGTTGTCTGGTTTGCGCTTGATTTTCTGCCTTTGATAAGAAGCAGATCTTGCGTAAGGTCTGGTAGTGTTTCACAGGCTGTGCAGGAAAATGGAGCTTGGTAAAACGTCAAAGCCAGTCTTCCTGTCCATGACACTGTGTCTGAACACACACACATCTTACTTTTCTTGTTGTTGCCTTTGCTTCAGTGGCTAACAAGTAAATGGTGGCTGTGAGTTTGTAAGAGAGAGATAATGTGTATACATTTCTGTTTTTCTTTGTTCGATGCCATTATTGAAAAGGCTTTCAAAGGTTTGTTAGATTTCCTGTCCCGACTGAATATATTTAATTTCTGTTTGTCTTCTGCTTGAACACAAGGAGCTCTCTGTGAGTCCACCTGCATTCATAACCAATGAGTTATTGTTGTCCGCTCTTTTTAGGCTACTGTGATGCTAATTATGCCTCATGATCAAAGTGCGCTGAAGCCGGAGTCAGGGCACAGGTGTTCAATACACACTACCTCGTTCTAATGCTAAACATTAATATTGCACTTCAGAGGATAATGTGTTTGTCCAGTGGAAGCCACTCCAGACACCAAGCCTCTGTTTTCCTGTACCTTTTTGTTCTGGTTGTTTCAGCTAGGCTCTGTTGCAAGGCTCTGGATGTCGTGCGGTAGGACAGGAAAGCAGGAAATGCAGCTTCCTTTGATGAAAGGTGAGAGATTGAAAACTGAGTATATGGCTAGAGACCTCAGAGAACAGAATGGCGATGTGTAATCCTAGATGAGGTTATTTATAGTTCAGTGGGTGTGAGACGCAGATGCTCAGACAAGCTGCCTTATGACATCACATGCCAGATGACTGGTCTGTAGTCCGCTGAGCTGTAGCCGTGCTAAAACCCGTGTTTGGCATTTCTCATTTACTAGGATTAGTATAGACTCTGTTGGCTTTGTTTTTTTTTTTTTTTTGTAAATACATTTTTCTGTAGTTGACTTGAAAGACAACTCGCCATCCATGATGGTGCTACATCCTCGACTACGTCAGTTTAGAGGTATAGGCTTTGACATTAGTGCATGCTAGTGTCACTGAAAATGTTCACGACTTCACGTACACATGATAGGAATGGGCAGTTTGGAAACACACTTAACTCAATACACTTGTCTGTAGTGTGTTAATATGAACTCAGATGAGATTATCAGTTTGCCCTGAAAGGTTTTAAAGAGATGTACACGTTTATAAAGCTTACAGTGAGGTAAATATAAATCTGTGTAATAAAATAGACCAGTGTCTAATGATTGTTATCCCGGTTACCATAGTAACAGCCCCCCAGTGGTGGTGAACACTCACAAAAAAAAACCTGTTAATTTATAGATATTTTATACAAATCAAAGCAAGGCACTAGCATTCCCTAGTACGCTGGGTGATGGGATGTTCTACATGAACATAATACACAATTTAATAAACACATCCTTTAATACACATTTATTATACCTATAAATATATGAGATTGTTCTAGAAACATGGCTAGTGGAAAGATCTTGGCCCAAGAATTTATCCCAGATTAGGCTCACCAGCGAAGTAAACAATGAACAAATCAAATAAAACGTTGTTTACTTGTTCTTGGTAGTGAGTGCAGCCAAGATTAATGTCCTCTGAGTTTTGAGTGTAATATTTGTTGCAGACTTTAATAACATCTCGTGGCTTTTCTACACATGAAACACAGGATCAGCAGTGGCAGGTGGAAGTGCCAGACTGGAGCCTAAAAGTAACGCGCGTTTGCGTTCGGTGTGTTTGCGTGCTAATTATACAGTGACCCATCAACAGAGGAAGCCACGTGTGTGCATCATTTTTATCTGTATTTATAACAGAAAATGAAATTGCACTTAATTGAATGAGGTTTGTTTGGCACGTCAGTGGTTGCGAATGTCATCGAAAATAATTTACAGGGAAGTGATTTCTGTAATTAAAGGCTAAAGTGTATGACTACATGTTAGCTTAAGCCTTTGTTCACTGGGTAATATTTGGATTATTGTCCTTTAACATTGACACTGAGTAAACAGCGCGGCAGTTGTGCTATGTGTGTTTTGTAGTGTGTTGTTATTGAGACAGGTTGGCCAAAGCTGCTTAAAGATGCTTTTGTAGTTAGTAGCTAAAGCCGAGTACATTTGTGTGTCTGATTTTCCTTACATTGTATGTTCTGGATTTTCTGGAACATAATTATATTCTTCGCTACCTTGTACAAGTCTTTTATTCATTCATATTGTACTGGTTTCAGAGACCCTTCATGGTAAAATACTCACTTTGATGGTAAAATACTCACTTCTGATCCAGCATGACAATGCCCAAAATCTAGTGGAAAGCCTTCCCAGAAGAGTGGAGGTAATTACAACAGCAAAGGATAACTGAATCTGGAATATGATGTTCGGCAAGCACGTATGGGTGTGATGGTCAGGTGTTCACAAACTTTTGGTCATACGTTGGAATTCCTTTTTTTTTTTTCTTCTTCTTCTTTTTTTAAGTTGGCTTTGTTTTGTTTGTTCATTCGCTGTCACTACAGTAAAGCCACTAGAGCAGCTAAGGGATTTTTACTGATGTCTTATCACATTACCTCATGTTTGTGTATCTTCCTTTAACCTTCCTGTAGCAACGTCTGTATTGAACAGTAAAATATTGCAGTTTAATATCGCAGTATCTACAGTGGTTGTCTGCACAAACTGCATGTGGTATTGTGCAGCATATCGCGCAGCAAGATTCTCATTTGTTGCATTGTGTTTAAACACATTAAGACCGATCTTGGACACTTTGTGCAGACGGAAGTTTGACAGCTCTGATATCTGTTCTCAGTGGTGGTGTTTTCATCTCAGACCACATGTTCTTGGTGGAGTTGAAGCTGAGGCACTAGTTGTAATTTCAAAACATTGATTCAGTTTACACAGCATTTTTTGTTTGATTATGGTAGGCTATGGTGGACTGGCCTTCTGCAACCAAGTTCCTGTTCTTGATGTTAATGAGATCCAGAAGCGGAAAAAACTCACAGTCATAAACCTTTAGTAAGCGTGTGTGTGTGTGTGTGTGTGTGTGTGTGTGTGTGTGTGTGTGTGTGTGTGTGTGTACACATATATATTCTAAATTTGAACAGAATGCTATTTATGTGCATATTTAGTGTTGTTTAAACAATAGTTTATGCTAGTTGAGGAGCTAGTAGTTCAGTATAGATTATTGTTTAAGAAATATTTGTTTACTGTACAGTGTGAACTTGTCATAGAAAGAAAAATACACCGAGACTACACAGTCATTTATTATGCTGAAATAAATAACGTAATGTGAACAAATGGCTTTAAACTCCTTTACAATCCTTGTGTATATATATTTTATTTACATTTTCTCTCTTACATACCCGAATTTCAGAGTTTTCTACTGAGAAAGTATATAAAATAAAAGCAGTGTGATAATGCGTAGGAAGAGATAAACCCTCTCAGTTGCATTAAAAATCTTCTAAAGATGGTGATGTTTAAAAGTGTATAAATGTAGGGCAGAAATATAGGATTTTGTGAGTTAAAATTTTAACTCTAGATATGATTACATATGTTTACTTTTTTGAAAAGAGTGGTGAAAAGTGGAGACTTTTCCCAGCTTTAACTCCGTTGTGTAACGAAGTCTGTAAACTGTAGCATACACAGAAATGTTGAAGGTGTGTGTAGTATATTTAGCAGGAAATATTTAAATTCAAAACATGCTTGGGCGTTTGCAGGAAATTAAGCCATCTCATTTGGACATATTTCGTGTAATTTGCAGTTGCACAGGTATTTATTTATTTATTTTTTTTTGGTGTGTGTGTATTCCAGTTAAAGCTAGCCCTTAAGAGCAGTAAGGCCTGTGGTGTGACTGACCTGGCAGTGCTTTGACCTGCTTGCGCTACTGGCTCATGGTGAGCTCCAAGTTCCACAGGTCTGCTGTTTGCACTAATTAAAACACTGATGCTGCGGTCCCTGTGCTGCTGCCAAACATGGCTGGCTCACATAAGTGTAGAAGCCTAGGTCTTTTATGGTGGTGAGTCATGCTGAACTATATATGCCAAAGGTAAAATTTTGAAGAAACACACTAATTCATGTCAGTTGCAGTATAATTTGTGTGTTCTCTGAACATGATAGACAGATGTACTTCACAGCTGTATGATGGCTAATAGTCAGCCAACAAAGAAATTGTCCAATGAAGACAATTGGTTAAAAATTGGTTTAAAATACCAATGAACATTGAGATTTGAACTGGTAGGTTCATCATCAGGGTCCAGACTATTAGTTTTTATTTGTAGTTGCCTGGTAGACAAGTAGGCTCAGTAATCAGTGAAAGAGGGGAAAACATATCCTACTTCTTGTTGGCTTGAGATATAAGAGTTTTGCTTTGGTATGTACAGTTATGGGGAAAAGAAAGTACACCCTCTTTCAGTTGTACGTTTTTCATTATCAGGGCCTAAACAACAATTCTGTGGTCCTCACCAATATCTATAAACAACCAAATAATCTCAGGTGACAACAACAAAAAAA
>CM074947.1:19502082-19515682 GCA_037577455.1 Pangasius macronema
AAATTAATTGAATTGAAAAATGTCGCACACGGTTCTTGAGGATGGCAACTTTGGTGAAACACTATTTGTGCATACCTGAAATATTCTCAGCTGCTTATCTCTGTCAGCGGGTTACGTACTAGATTGTTGTCTGGGCACGTACACTTACACTTTATATTATTACATTCCCTAATCAGATTGGCACTCAGCATTGTGGTGGGGTGTCATGCCAACTTTTTTGGACTCCTTTCAGACACGAAAGAAGTCTGACTGCATGGTGACAGGGAAGAGCTGGCAGCCAATCAGGGAAGAGAGAGAGTAAGAGAGAACATAGTACCATAATAAAAGGAAAAAGGATTCAAGAGTGATTGTTTTCTTCCTGAGCGAGTAGGCCATTTATTTGTTCTCTACTTTGATGGAGGCTAGTGAATTATAATCAGCTGATTGATCCTTACTGTGGAATTTGATTCGCTACCCCAACCGGTGGGGAACTAGCTTCTGTACTTCTGTACTTCAAACTCCGCTATGTGTCTTTTAACTGATCATTTTGTAGCTTGACTTACCAGGCTAGCTCACTACCAGAGTGGTGTGCAGCCTTGTGGAAAGCCCCAGTGTTCATCTCACGGTCCAGAGCGAGCAATCATGAGATTACACTGGCGCAACCTTTTCTCTTTCAACTCATGGTCTTGCTCACTAGCTAATATTATGCGACTGGATTGTTCTCTGGCCTCTGTGTGGTACACATTTTGGGATGTAGCCCTGAATTTTCATTGAATGTGTTTTAACTTGGCACTCTATTGTGTGAATAAGTCATGCCGTGGAGAACAGTGCAGCACAGCCCGTGTTATGAAATGTTCTTCCATGAGAAGCTTGCTGTAGCATTTTTCTATCAGAGAGTGAAGGCTTACATTCGGTAGCTTTAACATTAGCTAAATAACATGCATTATCACTTCATCACTAAATTTAAGCTAAAAAAAATTTATTTCAAAAACAACGACCGGGAAAATCAGTTATCATTTCTGCAATACTCTTTTGGACAGTACTCCGGAGTCACATTGTTGTACTGACACAGGCGCGGATATAAGACACTTCGCTCTGTAATAGAGTAACGCGTGCAGACCACAAAATCTGTTTTTGATAAAAGTGTTTGAAACGTCATCTTGTCGATTCATTTCTGGCACACGGGTTTCTCCCCATTCGAATAGACACGACAGAAAATAACAGTCCGGGAGCATTGCCAAGATGGCCGTCGAGCAAACAGACTTTACTAGAAGGACTTTGATGGTGGTGTTCTGACAATAGGGCAAAGCCGTATGCAGCTACAACACCCAGGAGCCCTTTTGTGTTATTTTTAACTCTGTTAGGCCGATGTTTCGAAGTGGAAAGTTAGGCTACGTCAGTTATGTAGCATTTTATTTACTTCAGTAAAATCCATTTGAGAGATATTTTTGTTTCTGATCTCTTTTAGGTTTGTTGGATACTGTTTATTCCCTTATTAACAACAATCCGTAAACAGCTAAAACATGCTGACCTAGCAGTGATTGCGTCTGCTACATGCTGTGGTGTCATGTCTGGTTTTACACACAATGAGAGTGCAAACAGGAAATTCATTCTTTTACTAGAATGTAGCAATCTTTACACCATCTACAGTTTGTACGACAGTTGAGAATGTTGTGCCATCTCTTTTAGATGCTCACGTTAATGGGCTTATTGATCTTATTTTCTGGTGGTGTTCTTGTTTTGTAACTCATGTTTTGGATCCATGTGACTGCCTCCGTGCACAATACGTCATTCTGTGTGAAGTGACAGCGACCCTCACCATATCCTCCAGTAACTCACACCTCATGTTTTGACCACGGCACCGTAGCAGCACAGCACACTCAAAATGCAGAACTATGGTATAGCCGTAACAGTTACAGATTCTCAGCCCTTACTACGGAGATACAGGATTATATCAGAATTACGCTTTATTTGCTTCGTAAGCTCCAGCACCAGTCAGACCACATGCGCTTTCAATTTGCCCGGTAGAAAAGCCAGTTTATTGAAAGGGAAAGGACATGGGACGTGGGAGAGGAATGTGCTTCTCTTTATCTGAGTGAACTTTGATCTGTGAATTCATGAACCTTGTGGTTATGAGCCAATAGAAAACATGAAGGCGGGACTATGGCCGGTTACCTGTCACTTTGTGCCTCCTCGACGAACAATACTACATAAAAGAACGAGAAAAGAATTACAACGAATCCCGTACGAAAAAAAAAAAAGGAAGACTGTGGTGAATATCTGTCTGGATCTGAGTAGGGGGAGACAGTTAACTGTATGCAGAAACATGGACTGTGCTTTTTTTGGTTTAAAATGTTTCATTTCTTATTACTATTGAGTATTTTATGTTCCTATTTTGAGGGGTCCCTGGTGGACTAGTGGTTAGGCCACATCACTCTCACCGCTGTCACCCGGGTTCGATTCCCGGCCAGGGAACCGACCCTCAGTCACTGGGTTTGCGTGCAACAGTGCGCTCTCAGTGCCAGTCCCAAGCCCGGAAAAGTCGGGGAGGGTTGCGTCAGGAAGGGCATCCGGCGTAAAAACTGTGCCAAATCAAATTTGCGGACCAATGATCCGCTGTGGCGACCCCTAACGGGAGCAGCCGAAAGAGAATTATTAATATTAGTTTATGTTCCTCTTTTGGCAAACAAGTTAACTGAATTGTATCGTCAGCAATAAGTGTAAATACTGTTTTGTGTTCTTGGTTTTTTTTTTTGTTAAAGTCTGTATACTGCTGAATAAAGGTCAGTTTATTATCAGTAAATATTTTCACTACAGACAGCACCATGTGCAGCAACTGACGTGGACACGGCCTACATGTAAAGTAAGCTTATACACTCAACTGGTTGCTTCTGAATCCTAACATTTCTGCAGTTAATCAGTTCAATACTTTTTCCCCTCATTTATGCAGTTAGCAATGAGCTGTGCTTTCCCTCAACTTGCGCTAGAGTTATTGTGGTCAAATTCAGGTTTATTTGCTCTGCCTGCTAGGATTTATTGTTAGTTTCATTTAGTTTTACAGAAGCCAAATTTTGTAATCCTGCTTTGTGAGAGTTTTAAAACAGTTATCCCAGAGATCACTCGAGTTGCACTGTCAGTCCTGAATTCACAGAACATGTGCTGGAAAGAACAGCAGAGGCTTCAGGATTGACACCAATATAAAGTTCCCACGAACCCATAAGTGATGGACTGAAGAAAGAAGAAAAAAAAAACAGTCTTTACAGCCTTTTAGTGAGGCTCCTTCAGCAATGCCTTTTTGGGGAACATTATAAATAGATTTTGCCAGGAGTTCTCGTTCGTAAGATGGAAAATACTGGAATTCCTTAGGTAAGATCTGAACCAGGGATGATGTATTGTCCTCACTGGCTTTGTGTCTGAGCAGCACAACACTTTTTAAAAGCTCAGGCAGCTCTGCAGAGGCAGTAGGATTATCAGTGTGTTGATTTTTGGTAGGTACACCCACTCCATGCTTTCAGAGCCAAGAACCTCAACATGTTTATTTCACTCCGAGCTTTTCAGTTTGGCGTTAATAGAATACCGTCTGTCGGGAAGCGAGTCTAATCCTTATATATACATGTCCAATGCGGTTTCGGTTCAGTGTAGGAGGTTCTGGCTGGCCGTGTGTAGAAGGCATTTCTTGCCATTTTCATTAGGTTCACTAACTCTAACTCTAAAGACAGAAGGGATGCTTTAATAAAATGAATAATGTGCTGTCCTTGTTTAAGAAGTTGCTTCTGGAGTGTTTATAAGGTGTGAGGATTTTAGGTAGCTGACTGACCTAGATGCCAGGGTAAACATTTAATTATCACATATTACATATTACGGTTTCTTGGGTGAAAACGTCTAGTAGTATTTGAAAATGAATATTCTGTTTTTCCTTTGCGTAACCTCCATCCACTATTAAGCTCTTGCAGATCATACTAAAACGTCACATCTGTTGTATAGTCCACTTTGCGGGGGAGGGGAGGAAGTGTACTCCAGGAGTGCACAGCGCCTGCGGGCCAGGGTTCAGCACAGTTTGGTGTTTTTCTTAGCATGTTTGGTTCAGCTCTCCTTATCCGCCTCTGACCTAATCATTCTGTGAGTAGAATGAGCTTTTGTTGGATGCTTGTCAGTCTGTGCTGAATGTGGTGAATAATATGGGAGAGATACAAGCCCAACTTGCTTGGAGAGGCAAACGTTTGATACAGATTAGTCCTTAGTCGTTAGTTAGAGCTGAGCTGATACTTTCCTTATGGTTTTGCATTGATGCTCGGAATCATTGTATAATCATATTTTTCTGAGTTCGTACTTATCACTACTACATCATGCCTATAGGTGGTGGGAGCTATGCAAGGCTAATAACTATTAAGCTTTCATCTGTAGTTTTCCTCCACCAATTTTAGTTAATTCAGGGCTACTTTCCCTGGTTACTAATTCCAAATATTTTATTAACTATAACTGTCAGTTATTTTGGTAAGTACATTTTTCATGGTTGGCATAGTCCTGACTTGTTCATTGCCGGAGCGTTTGTATTTAGTTTGCGTGGGTTACAAGTTGCGAAAAGATTGGGAACCTTTACCCTGGAGTGAGATGGAAAATACCAAAAAATACATTTTTAACTGACAATTTCAGACCAACCAATTTCATAACAGATTCCAAAAATATGAATCTGGAATGGTTGCGCAGGTGTATTGAGCTCTTCGCTTGAAACATGCGCTGGCGCACGGTGAACAGTTCAACAGTGAGATATAAAAACTATCGATCTACAGTGCGCGTGACTTAACGATCATTAAATAAGTTTATAGTTAACATGACCCAAGCCCTCCCCCCCAAACCCAACCCAACACAGCAACTCAATGAATGAACGGTGTCCATGCATCACACTGCGCCACATCACATCCAGTACATCCTCAGCCTGTTAGGTGATATGTTATCACTGTTACCTTTCATTGTCCCTCAACCTTCATATTTGACTCCCACGCCTCTGCAGCATTTTTGTTGGTCCCGATACGCACTTTTACGTTAGGGGTTGCTCATTCAGCTTTGTACTGTTCTCTTGGTGCGCACCACACACGCACTCGCCTACTTGTCGAAAGTGTATTGAAGGATGACTCATCTAACCATATAACTTTTTTTTTTTCTTCTTCACATCTCTGTAGACCAATGCCTGTGGTTTTTGCACTCTGCAACACTCGGGCGTTTTGTCTTTGTTTGTATATTGCAATCCTACTGTATCATCTCTCTCTGCGTAGTTCTCAGAAGACTGACAGTCAATGAATGTACACTTTCAAACCCAATTCCTAACCCTGCTTTCTGCTCTTTCCCATGGATCTACATGCAGATGCCACTTTAGTTGTTGTTCCTATTAAAACGCAGAGAGTTGAGCTGTCTTTGTGCCTGAAGCGCCTGACAGCTGTGCCCCAATCATGAACGCTCTTTAAACTCTCACTTCGAGCGATTTCTTTATGC
Source organism: Pangasius macronema (assembly GCA_037577455.1). Taxonomy (NCBI): domain Eukaryota; kingdom Metazoa; phylum Chordata; class Actinopteri; order Siluriformes; family Pangasiidae; genus Pangasius; species Pangasius macronema. The sequence continues at coordinate 19,507,552 of CM074947.1, forward strand.
TGTTTTGATCCAGAAATCACGTTTAGTTGGGCTGCGCAGCATTGTACACATGTCTGGAAGCATCTTCTCTTCATTTCCCATCCCTGGTCCTGGAGAACCTCCTTTCCTGCTCATTTTAGTGTTTTCCCTGATCCCAACCCTCTGATTCTACTGATTAGCTAATAATCAGCCTTTCCTGGGTTGAAACACTAAACTGTGCAGGTCAGGGGGTGTTCCAAAGACCACGATTGAGAACCTGTGCTGTAATGCATAAAAAAACGTGCATTTTCAATTGTATGTAATGTAATAAAATATTAAGGATAGTGAGCAAGTTGTGTTGTGCCTCCAAACTGGTATGTTGCACAATACGTCTTGCTTCTTTATTATACTGTTTATATATACACAAATAAAGTGCTTTCTTGTTTATACCTCCTTGTCTACACCCTAGTGCTTATTTGCCTTAGCACACTTTGTTAGTTTACACTGTGTTAGCCTAACGCGAATGGATATATAGATAAACCCCATACTGCACACTGTCTGAAGGTTACATGGGTGAACTTTTAAGGCTTTTCATTTTCTTTTGGAAGAAAGGTACAGGTTGTGAGGACAAAGCACTGCATTTAGCTGTCTCAGTGTTGTCCACTGTAATGTTAGTCTGCATGTTTCAGTCACCTGATCATCATTTTTTATTTTTCTTTTTTGGTCCTAGCCGGTGGTGAGAGTCATGGGGGCGTTCCTAGACAAGCCCAAGACGGAGAAGCACAATGCGCACGGTGAGGGCAATGGTCTGCGCTACGGCCTGAGCAGCATGCAGGGATGGCGTGTGGAAATGGAAGATGCACATACAGCCACTGTGGGTTTACCACATGGCCTTGACGACTGGTCCTTTTTCGCTGTATATGATGGGCATGCAGGCTCACGCGTGGCCAACTACTGCTCCAAGCATCTGCTAGAGCACATCGTGGCAGCGGCGCCAGCCGGCGAACTAGGCCGCAGCGTGGAGGCGGTGAAGAGCGGCGTGCGTGCCGGCTTCCTGCGCATCGACGAGCACATGCGCGGCTTCGCAGACCCGCGCAATGGCCTCGATCGCAGCGGCTCCACAGCCGTGGCTGTACTGCTTTCACCCGAGCATATGTACTTCATCAATTGCGGTGACTCGCGCGCACTGCTTTGTCGCGACGCGCGCGTGCGCTTCTCCACGCTCGACCATAAGCCATGTGACCCACGTGAGAAGGAGCGCATCCAGAACGCCGGTGGCTCTGTCATGATCCAGCGTGTGAATGGCTCTCTGGCCGTGTCTCGTGCCCTGGGAGATTATGACTACAAGTGCGTGGAGGGCAAGGGCCCCACCGAGCAGCTGGTTTCCCCTGAGCCCGAGGTGTTTGAGATTCCCCGTGTGCCAGAGGAGGACGAGTTTGTGGTGCTGGCCTGTGATGGTATATGGGACGTGATGAGTAACGAGGAGCTGTGTGCCTTTGTGCGCGCCAGGCTGGAGGTGTCTGATGACTTGGAAAAAGTGTGCAATGAGGTGGTGGACACGTGCCTGCACAAGGTAGATGAGCTTCCTTCCTGTTTGTGGGAAATTGCTTACCGTATGTTTCCCTTAATCATTGTGTAGCACTAGGAGCTGTTTCACTGCAATACTTTAGTTTTTTTTTTTTCCATGCCTAATCTATCACATGTTATTAATGTTATTAATATTATGTGTGACCGTAATTTCAGCATGTTTCCCTGGGCTAAGAAAAGAATGAAAACACAATTATTAAAAAAACAAAACACTTATGATAGAAGCCTTAAGGGCAGTTGGGATTAAGTGTGAGATGCATATTTTGTGAGAGATTTTTTTTTTTTGTAAAATGTTTTCATGAATTCTCTAGTCAAGGGTTTTCTTTAATAATTACTTGTTTTTCTTAATTGTTCATCTAAGACTTAAACATATTCTGAACATATTCTGAAAAAATTAAAGGCTTGCTCTAGTGTAGTGTAGATTTTTCTAATTATAGAAATTATGTAAGACTCTCCTTGTTTGGATTTTAGATAGAAATATCCGTCTCTGCCAAACTGTTGCTCGGTGCGACTTGACATTTCACATGACGTTTAGCCTTTTCTCACTATAATCTCCTCTTGTTCTGAGACTTTTTATTTTTTTTTTTTAAACTGATGGTGTGCTTGGACAAAAGGATTAATTTTAGACTTCCCAAACCACAACATTTATGAAGAGTTTTTATTTTTTTAAACAGTTGTTCTTTCCTCTTAGTCTCTTGAAAGATGTGTAAAGGTGACTGTATGGTATGGTAGATTAGGCAGAAAGAAATGTTGGATTATTCTTTTCATGTTCCTATTTTGGAGGAATCTTGTGATCTTTATGATGAAAACTGCTGGAATTTTTTTCTTCTACTTCTTGTGGAATCTTAACAGGAAATTTCACTGTTTTTTTTTTTTTCCTCCCCACAGGGAAGTCGAGATAATATGAGTGTTGTGTTAGTGTGTTTGCCAAATGCACCCAAAGTATCAGAAGAGGCAGTGAAGAGAGATGCTGAGTTGGATAAGTTCCTTGAATCTCGTGTGGAAGGTGAGAGAGAATTTATTTATTTATTTATTTATTTTAAAACCCTTTTTTGCTCACGTAATGAAATTCGAAGCAAAACAATGCTTAAGTCTTGTCTGCCTGTCCTGAAAATCAACTTCTGCCTTGTCATTGTTTCTCTCACTCCCTAAAATGTTTTGAGTGAATGAACTGAAGCTGGAGGGCATTCGTACAGCAATGACACTAGACAGAGCCAGCTTGAAGCTAATAAGCAGCAAAGCCAGCTGTCTAGGGCTCCACACTTATCAGGGCCCTTAATCAATTTTACCTTAAGACTGTTTGTCAATAAAGTTACACATAGTTCTTGTGAGGGGGGGAAAAGCGGGCTTGGCTGGGTATTTGATTAAGGCTATGTCCCAGAATCATACCATCAGAGGGGAAAGAGCTACGAGATAATATTATTTGTTTTTCACACAATTGATAGTTCTTGCTATTATTTAGTTTATCAAACTTGGCAGCACCCTGCCTGGAGAACACAGCAGACCTGGCAGCTTCTTATTGCTTATCGTACCCAGCGTGCTTTAGATGGGCAGTTTAAAATAATTTTTAAAAAAAACGTATATGTCCGTATAGCTCTGCATGTGTTTCTAAGCTTACTCAGCCATTCGCTGCTCAGCCTGAGAGAGAGCACACAAATATAATTTCAACATGGATTCAGTCACCTTATACAAAATTGTTGCTGTTGCTGATTTAGCATTCTGCAGAAGTGTGGTCTATGTGTATCTAATCTTTTTGCTATAATCTGTTAAGCAATTTAGGGAGTGAGGGTTTCTGTGTATAGTGCTTAGGGCCCCCAAAAGGCTTGAGATGGCGGACATTTTTATTTTAAGAATCCACATGGAAACAGTGCCTAGCAGTATACATCATCGTGCAATGCAAAGCTGTCATGCAGGTCTGTTAATTTGCTGAGAGAAAATAAACACACTAGCCAGACTTGTAGAACATCAGTTATGTGTAATATGAGAATACCACAACTTCTAGCCAGAACTTTAGCCACAGAGTCTTGTTGCTGTGGTGTTGAGGGCCCAGGCTATATGATACAGCAGAGACAGGATAAAATAAGGACTATGCCTAAATAGAGCTGTCCCAGGAAATGTGAGAAATCCTTCATTCCCATGAGTCTGTATTAATGTGCTTAACTAGCTAAAGAGCTTGTGATACTTGGTATAAAGTTACCCTAGCTATAGCGTTTTAGACTAGTTCTGTAGCACACTGTAGCAAACTTGCACTTGTCCATTGGGCCAGCTAATAAATTTATTACTTGTCCACCCCTGTCTTTTGTAGAATTTTAATAGCCAACACCTCTGCTTTTGTTTTTCCTCTTTCCACCTACCCTTCCCTTTTCTTTCTTGCATGCTGCACATTCTTTGGCAAGCAGATGTGCGTTTAATGCAGTTTTGTGGGTTATGTAAACTCGTGGGTTTGAATGTTGGGTCATGGTTGGGGTAACGTTGTGGTAATGTTTGGCTGCGTGCTGAGAGGGCCTTAGGGAGTCGTCAGCACTGCTCTTCCAGCTAGGAATGTGCTGGCTGAACATCCATCTGGCAGCAAGCCAGATATAAACTGAGCTTGCAGGGTATCCTTCTTCAGTCCCCCTGCCCTTTTCGACTGGGTCCCCACATCCACACAGGCCTGCACTCCCCAGGATGCTGTCAGTTGCCATTCACAAAGTTTATACACCGAATGCTTTTAACTCAGGTGCTGTAATACTACTTGCGAAATGATTTATGTGAGGGGATTCTTTATTTCTGGCTGTCCTTTCACTGTTTCTAAACTTATCTGGAGTTTGTTCTAGTGGCCAGGAATGTCACATGAGCTCCAGTATTTGTACTTTTATTCAGCAGCCTTTTAACCTGTCATTTGTTCACGTTCTCCCAGAACTCATTGAGAAAGCAGGGGAAGAGGGAATTCCTGATCTGGTACATATCATGAGAAACCTTGCCACAGAGAATATCCCTAACCTCCCACCAGGGGGAGGCCTCGCCAGCAAGTGAGCACGCTGATGCACATACACACTTACTTACACCAACATAGTCAAACACCTAGGAAGTCCAGAGAATATGAAAGTACAAAAGTTTCCCAGAGACATGTACATTGTGTNTCTGCAACACTGACAGAAGCTTTGAACAGTGATGCTCGTCTGAAAATGAGTGTCATTTCTTTTTCATTGCAGGCACAGTGTTATTGAGGCTGTGTATAACCGGCTTAACCCCCAAAGAGAAGACGATGGGGTGAGTGAGTGTTTTCTCTGACATTAAGCCTCCCATTGTACTCCCAGTAAAACTGTATGTACACACTTTTATATCTTACACAGCGGTAGTGTATCTGGTGTGCAGCTGCCTACCACTACATCTGCTTAGTTTTAGTAATCTCATCATGAGACTGTGCTACGGCTCCCTCTCCTGCTCCTGCTCTGTCACTCACTCACTCACTCTCTCTCTCACACACACACACACACATACACACATACACACAGCCTGTTCAAAACAGCCCCACAGCTGCAGTGAGCTCATCTCTCTGGGCAACTGCAACAAAGCACAAAGGCTGAGATCACCACACTAAAAAAAAAAAAAAAAAAAAAAAAAACACCCACCCACACTCTAGGAACACGAGGACCCAACAAGGAAAACCTCTTGAAAAAGTTTTCTACAAACACTATGCAGCCAAGTGATATACTGCTGTGCGTGATGTGTTTTTTAAAGGTGTTTCTGCAAACCCCTGTCACCATGCGTTTATGATTATAAGCAGAAATGTAGTCCATATCTGAAAGTTTACTTGAATTCATTTTAATGAGTATCTAATAATAATTTTAATTTCAGCTGACTGACAACATCGATTACAGAATGAAAATAACACAGCAAGGATATTGTCAATATCCTAGAAGCCTCCATAAATTCGGGATCCCACAATAATCGAATGAACCTAACAGTACACTGCCTTTGATTTGTGCTTGCATGATTTGTATGATATGAAATCATAGCTTCTTAACCTTAGTGTTGGAACCCCATGAGGGCTTGTCTGAAGTGCCACTGGTTTTACCCACAATTAATAATGTTGTTTTAACCACCATTGTTTAAAATGCAGTTCTATGCACATAAACTTAATTTATGGAATAACTGTCTAACTGTCTCCAACTGTCTCAGCACGAGGAGACTGACACAGAGTGTAGAAGTGAAAATCTCACTGGATTAACAAACTTTGATCCTATGCACTGGTAATATTTAGAGCATTTACAGATATTTGGAATTTACTAAACCAGTACAAGAAAGCACAGAACTGAATGCTCATGAAAATCCTATGAGAAGTGCAATATATGTCTGACTGAACTGTGAAGCCAACTATTTGCTAGCACATATTAATGAAATGCAAGGTTCAGTGTCCTTGTGTGTGTGTCAAAGCAAAAGTAGTGATGTAGGTTGTGTGTAACAGCAACGATAAGATAAGATCCTCTCATTGGACGTGGTGATTGCAGAATGCCTGCCTTTGCGGAGATGGCTGTTACTAGCTCTGAGGTCTGAAGCTTGGTAGATTTGGAAGGTTTTTTTTAACCTCTCACGTGGCCAATCTCCAGTTGTCAAATTCAATATTGAAATTGCGAGGTCCTGATATTGTGTATTATCACTGTGAATGCTACAGCTGGAGCCTTTGTTTTGTTTATTGGCCACTGGTCCTAAACCACAGTTCCACTTTTATGCTAAAACTGCAGATGCTGTGTACAGTGGAAAAAGGTCCTTAATTCCTAGAGTGGACATCCGAGACGTGGAGTTTGTGCGTGTGGCCTAGACTTTTGATCAGTCTGTGTATCTACTGGTCTTCCTCGTCAACTCCAGTTTATGATGTCACATGGCCAGTGGCAATTGTCTCAGCTTGACTGAGTGTTGGTCAGAGTACACTATGCTTGTGTTCAGTTTGTGTATGTGTCTCCCCCTTCCTGTGTTCTATTGTTACCACATCAAATTAGAGCTACAGATACATAGCTTATGTTAAATAGATTAAATTAACCTGGTAAACGTTCTCACACTAGAGCTAATCATACTTTATAAGAAGGTGAAACTTAGAACTACACAGTTAATGTTTGTGTTTGTTTAGCTGAATCATTCGCCCGCTTCAGCTGTGAAATTACAACATTTCTGTAGTTTGTGTCATGCCACTGAGTGTTCTGTGACAAGGCACAGTTGTTTATTCAGCGTAGGGGGTTTACTTCTCTGAAAAGAGCTTTTTACAATTAGTAATCACCAAAGATTTTTTTCTTTGCCGGTACCGAAACCTCGATTATCAGCCAATTCCGATACCAGTGCAATAGTATCGGAATGATAGCACAGTTAAACGCTTTCACACCTCAATCACATTTTAAATATATTTAAATATATACTTGATATAATGTATAAAGTATAAATATAATAAAATCAGTCATGTCTCTTTATATGTAAACCTATTCAATTCTTTTCCAAATCCAGTTCCAATCTTTTCGTTACAGGATCTGATATCCGATATCCGAGCCACCATTTTTGCTGATAATGTCTCGGTACTGATACTGGGTTTCAGAACATTGCCATCTCTAGTGATGAGATTTTTAAAAACAAAATGTACAATTCTAAAGCACACAGCCTTTGCAAATTACACACTTTAATTCTACACACTGGTGCAGGTGCTAGTCTTTTGACCTAAATTTGCACCCATGCTCTAACAATACAGTTGCTTAGCAGTGGATGCCATGTTTTTTCTTTCATTCTCAAACACATTTGAATGCATATAGACACCCTCTCATAAGCCTATGCATGTAAGACATGCCTTAGGCATTGGCAGTGAAAAACACGGTAGTCTTTACTAGTTGTGTGTTCACATTTTGATTAATGCAGCCCTCCTGTTTCATTTGGTAAGTTTAATGACTAATCATGCTTCCTACAGAAGGGTAAAATAGTGTCATGTTGTCTTATAATTAGGATGTTTTTCAGCAATGTACTGCCAGGTGTCCTTTTGATTATCTGGAGGTGCAGAAAATAAAGTGCTGAATATGCATTAGTATTATTCTTATTATCAGTGAGTAATCCTAACCGGACTTTTAAATCGTCCTCTGCCTAGGCACGTGCCTATAATCAGAGATTTAACACACATCACTTGTATATCACTGTTAATGTTATTGTCTCAGCATTTTACATATTTTACAATATTTACATGTCCTCAAGATAAAAACTGATGAACACTAGGCAGTCGTGGCCTAATGGTTAGAGAGTTGGACTTGCAACCTCAAGGTGAACCTGAAGGTCGCAGGTTCAAGTCTCGGGCCAGCAGGGCTTGTAGGTGGGGGGAAGGAATGACCAGCGCTCTCTTCCACCCTCAATACCACGACCTTTTGATCAAGGTACCGCAGCAAAAAAGGCTGCCCACTTCTCCGGGTCTGGGTATGTGTTCGTTCACTACTTTGTGTGTGCACTTTGGTTAAATGCAGAGCACAAATTCTGAGTATGGTCACCATGCTTGACTACACATCATCTTCTTCTTTCGGCTTTTCCCTTCAGGGGTCGCCACAGCGAATCATCACTCTCCACCTATCCCTATCTTCTG
>CM074947.1:19522030-19532132 GCA_037577455.1 Pangasius macronema
CAGTACATAGTACATAGTATTGTGTAGCTACAGTACATAGTACATAGAATTGTGTGACTACAGTACATAGTACATAGAATTGTGTTGCTACAGTACCCCAGCACATAGCATTGTGTGACTACAGTACATAGTACATAGAATTGTGTGGCTACAGTACATAGTACATAGTATTGTGTAGCTACAGTACATAGTACATAGAATTGTGTGACTACAGTACATAGTACATAGCGTTGTGTGGCTACAGTACCCCAGCACATAGCATTGTCTGACTACAGTACATAGTACATAGAATTGTGTTGCTACAGTACCCCAGCACATAGCATTGTGTGACTACAGTACATAGTACATAGAATTGTGTGGCTACAGTACATAGTACATAGTATTGTGTAGCTACAGTACATAGTACATAGAATTGTGTGACTACAGTACATAGTACATAGCGTTGTGTGGCTACAGTACCCCAGCACATAGCATTGTGTGACTACAGTACATAGCACATAGCATTGTGTGACTACAGTACATAGTACATAGAATTGTGTGGCTACAGTGCATAGTACATAGTATTGTGTAGCTACAGTACATAGTACATAGTATTGTGTAGCTACAGTACATAGTACATAGAATTGTGTGGCTACAGTATATAGTACATAGTATTGTGTGGCTACAGTATCCAGCACATAGCATTGTGTGGCTACAGTACATAGTACATAGTATTGTGTAGCTACAGTACATAGTACATAGAATTGTGTGGCTACAGTACATAGTACATAGTATTGTGTGGCTACAGTACATAGTACATAGTATTGTGTGGCTACTGTACATACTACATATAATTGTGTGGCTACAGTACACAGCACATAGCGTTGTGTGACTACAGTACACAGCATATAGCATTGTGTGACTTCAGTACATAGTACATAGAGTTGTGTGACTACAGTACATAGTACATAGCATTGTGTGACTACAGTACATAGTACATAGCATTGTGTGACTACAGTACCCCCAGCACATAGCGTTGTGTAGCTACAGTACATAGCACATAGCGTTGTGTGGCTACAGTACACAGCACATAGCGTTGTGTGGCTACAGTACACAGCACATAGCGTTGTGTGGCTACAGTACTATGAAATCCATGCCTGACTGGCTGACGCATGCAGTAACACAATAACTCTGTGAGTTTAAATATATGTCTTTCTGGGGACATTTTTTCCCGACAGGTTTCTTGTTGGTTGCTACGGCTAGCGTGTAATATAGCATAGCTAGCTAGAGCAATATAAAAAAACAACAAAGCAGTAAAACAATTCCGTGTGTGTGTGTGTGTGTGTGCGTGCGCGCGTGTGTATATGTGTGTTACAGGGAGGTGGAGGACGGTGGGGGTGAGAGTGTGTGTGAGAGAGAGAGAGAGAGAGAGAGTCTGCACATGAGGGAGTAACCGTGAACTCTGGCCTTTAGCAGGTAGCCATAGTGTTAAAGAGTATAAAAGAGCACGTCTTGACGCGCAGTGTCATTTGATGGTGCGTGTCATTTGATGGTGCTGAAACTCCTGCACGCAAAATGAGCTTAAGCCGAGATGACAAGAACTCCTCTGTGGAGCTGAAGGAATATATGGACAACTCGGCTTTTCAGGGTGATGAAGACGTTACGAGCCCCGGTCAGGAGCAGTGCGTCTCTGCGAGCGCAGAGGAAAGCGTGTACACGCAGATCAAGCCGTACGCCGGGATGCCCAAAGAAGTGCTGCTCTTATATTCCAGTCAGGCTCGATACCGCATACCGAGAGAAATCCTCTTCTGGCTGACGGTGGCGTGCACACTGGCGCTCATAGCGCTCACCATCACACTCATAGCCCTCTCTCCTGCCTGCCTGGGCTGGTGGCAAACCACGCCGGTTTATCAGATCTACCCCCGCTCCTTCAAAGACTCGGACGGAGACGGTGTCGGAGACCTCAAGGGTAAAGATGGGCTCTACAAAATATACTCGACTTTACTGACGCTCAACCAAAGCGACTCAGGATTCTCACAGGCTTAGCTCTTCAGCTGTTGGTCAGAAGTTGAGGGTTTAGACAGAAAGCGCGTTTGGGGTTTCTCGTTACTACAAGAAAATAATCTCGTTACTGAGAGAAAAGTGTAGTTACCATAAGAAAACGTCTTGTTTTTACAAGAAAAGAGCTTGTCGTTGTTATGAGCATCTTGTTGCTACAACAAAGCATGTAGTTAGAATGAGAAAAGTGTAGTTACCATAAGAAAACATCTCGTTACTACAAAGAAACATCTTATTATTACAAGAAAAGATTGTCGTTGTTACGAGAAAAGCATCTTGTCAGTATGAGGAAACTGTTGTTACTATAAAAACATCTTGTTATTAAGAGAAAACATCTCATTATTACGAGAAAACATTTCGTTACTACGAGAAAACATCTCATTATTATGAGAAAAGCTTGTTGTTGTTGTTGTTGTTGTTGTTGTTCCTACAACAAGGTTAGTGTGCTACTTCCGGCTGGTATGAGAAAAGTTTCGCTACCATAAAAACATCTCGTTATTACGAGAAAATCATCTTGTTACATAATGTTACTTGGACATTTCGTTACTGCGAGAAAAATGTCTTCACTATAAGAAAACATTTATTACAAGAAGAAACATCTTGTTATATTCTAAAAGAAATGTGCTGTAAAAGCAACATAGCTGAATTTGTTTTTACAGTGTAGCCCACATGCTTACCAAATGGCACATTTGACAGAATTAGTCCTTTCTTTTGCTTTATGCTTAAACCACAGTGAGATTTTAATGTGCCGTAGATGAACGTACTGTCATTAATATATGCACATTACGAAGAATTCTCAAGTCCCAAAGACAAAAATTGGGCAGACCTCACATTCTATGCGTTTTTTTCCCCATAATAATGTGTGGCAGTAATGAACTTCCATAGTCGCCTGTGTCGTTACTTCGAATTAGGAGCATGTAAAGTATCATGAGTAGCTATCACTGACATCCACTCACTGTATGCATATCTTAACTTTAAGACAGTTATCTACAATGTATAATTGACTAAAAGATAAATTCGCCACGCATGGATTTGGCTATTTTCTTTATTTCAAATTTATGTTGAAATTTTTCTGGACCAGAAATAGGCTCCGCCTTGAGGCAGAAAAGAGCTGCATACCTTTGCCCCCTTATTTACTCTGGAGAAATACACAGTTTCAACAGGTGGGGTATAGGTGGAGGAGATGGTGGTTGGAGTCCTGTCTGCTTTTACTGCTATTGCAATCCTCCATGCAGGTGGCAGAGGAATCAAAATTACAAACTGCTCCTTTAACGATACCAAGGATGACCTTAATAGCCATGTACAGGCCTGTATTTTATCAAAGCAGACAAACCTGGTAAATAACATTGAGCACACATTCTCATTATAGGCAGGTCTATTTATCTGTTAAAAAAAATAAACACTGCAGACTAATCAGTAAATGTGTATTACATGATCTTCCCTGACTACATCTTCCAAGATTTAGCCTAGGTCACAGCACTGAGTTCACTGACTTCACACACACATATTCAAACTTAATGCATCCCTTTATGGACAGCTTAAGCTGTTCTCCTGTGTCACGTAAAAGGTGCATGTGATGATCATATCTGAAGGCCAGTTCTTTTACCACCTTTTATTACTAGCTAGAAGCTGCTCTACTATGATTATTGTTATGTAATGGTCAAGAATGGCCTTCCCCCCTAAAATAAATTGCACTAAATGGACTCCAATGACTTTGAACAAAGTGGTAATAAAGATAAGCTTTGACAAATATAATCATGCTGCTTCAGCGTGTACAAAAAACCCTAATTGTGTATATAATAAACAGTTATATGTAACCTTTTCTAACATATGCTTGTATGCAGGCATCAAAGAAAAACTGAGCCATTTACAGTACTTAAACATCAAAGCAATCTGGATCAGCCCTTTCTATAAGTCTCCCATGAAGGATTTTGGCTACGATGTGCAGGACTTCAGGGATGTCGATCCTCTCTTTGGAACCATGGCAGACTTTGATGACCTGCTGTCCAGCATGCATAGCATGGGTGAGCACAAATCTAACCAAAACCCTTGGCATCAATTTATTCGGGGCTTTATTGCAAATAATGTTGTGGTGATTTGACAGTGTTGTGGCCTGTTAGAATGTAACACAAGTGTGTGACTGCCACAGGTCTGAAACTGATAATGGACTACATTCCGAACCACACTAGTGATAAGCACATCTGGTTCCAGCTCAGCCGTAACCGCACCGAATACTATTCTGACTTCTATATCTGGGTGAACTGCACCGAGGGCAAACCGCCTAACAACTGGGTATGATAATCCACACTGCAAACAGCCAAATACACTGGTTCACCATTATTATTATTATTGTCTATTATTCTGTTTATTATTTTGGGTCTCTGGAGGACTAGTGGTTAGGCCACAGTGCTCTCACCGCTGTGGGCCGGGTTTAATTCCTGGCCAGGGGCGTTGCGTGCAGCAGTGCGCTCTCAGTGCCAGTCCCAAGCGTGGATAAAAATTTGGGAGGGTTGCGTCAGGAAGGGCATCTGGTGGAACAAAAAAACGTACCAAATCAAATACGTGGACCAATGATCCGCTGTGGCGACCCGTAACAGGAGTGGCCCAGAGAAGAACAACAACATTCTGTTTATCATTTTCATTCATCTTAAGTGGATGCTTTATCCTGGTCAGGGGAAGAACACTGTGCATGGGTGGGACGCCAGTTCACCACAGGGCTCATAATAAGTCTCTTTAATCTTTATTACATCTGTTTGGAATCATCTTTATTTGAAATAACACAGACATATCTCATCGAAACATTACAGCTATGTTTGAATGTATAATACATCCACAGCTGAGTGTGTTTGGGAACTCCAGCTGGACGTACGACTCAGTCCGTGGGCAGTGCTACTTTCATCAGTTCCTCAAAGAGCAGCCAGATCTCAACTTTCGTAACCCCGACGTCTTAAAGGAGATGACGGTAATCATACACACGGCATAACCAACGCTAACACCGTAGTGTTAATGTGTCACCAATATTAGCACACTCTATGCATTTCTGGTTTATTGTGGTGCTGAGATCAGTAGTGGATGGTGTATATACGGTGAGGTCATTACTGAAGCTGGTCTCGTGATGATCTGATTCTGAGAAAGGCAAGGTAAAGAGAGAGCGGACACTGTTATGCACTGTTAGTGTCTGAATGAATGAGTGGGCGTGTTGCGTAATACCCTCCAGGCTGTCATCCTCTCAGGTGGTTTTCAAGCCACAGTAGCCTCTTTATCTCTGGCTCACAGGCACACAGTGTCTCACCTGGGCGTCAGGCCCACCGCATGAGCTTAACATCACCACATGCCAAACTCTTCAAAAGTAGCAAACACAAGGAGGGTCAAGTATCCAAGCAGCTGTGCATTTGACCCCATCTATGTTTCAAACTGATAGTTCAGTGTTATCAGCTGTGCTTAGCAGTGGTAATATGGTTTACGCTTCTCTTCCTGATGCAAGCTAACATGCTATTCTTCTGTCAAAACCTTTGAGGAAGTATGTGCTTTATGCATATATTCATTATTTAAGATTGAATATTTAACAATCTTTAGTGAAACAGTGTCTTTTATGGATCCTTACCATTATAAGTTGAACATATTACCAGGTTACCTGCATTTTCCTCAACACTACTTTATATTTGCCCTTGTTTCTCTTTGACACACAGGACATAATCCATTTCTGGTTAAAGAAGGGGGTGGACGGGTTCCGCATGGACGCTGTCAAGCACATGCTCGAAGCTACGCATTTGAGGAATGAACCCCAGGTTGATCCCAATCAACCTCCTGTGAGTCATTGTACAGTTTTTAACTACAAACCAGTTATTATCGTCATCCACTTTAATATCAGGTGGCCACTTCTCTGGACAGCGCTATTTAGAGACATAGTATTTATAGAAGAACATTGTACCTCTCATTATAGCTCTCTAATGCTAGAGCTCACTCATGCACCCCCCCCCCCCCATTTTACCTTATTAAATGAATTTCTGTATTCACACATTAATGAGGTAGAAATATTCTTAAAATGTGCTTTAAAGAAAAACAGCATTGTATGTGACTTTGTTCTCGGTGCAGTTAGGAGATTACTGGTGCATACTTCCCTGGATTTTACCAGGCAGTCATTCCAATTATCCTAATACTACACAGTTACAAAGGAGCTGGAAATCTGAGCAGTGCACACAGGCAGCTCTTTAACGGCATCAGCAATGTCAGAAAGAGTTATTTCCCTAAGCACTGAAGAGGGGTATATAATGGAATCTTTCCATCTATGGTATTTGGCGGATGGTGTGAAGTACAGGCCAGTTTGAGTGTTTATTTGAAAAGCATATCTTTATGGTACTGCTGATTAGCCTGTGTGTAAAGATACTAACACTCTAAAGCATTGCCAAATTCTGTGCTGATGCATAAGTAAATAAGTAATCCATCTTTCTGTGTTATGGCAAAACACACACAATTATACTCATCGTCCACTTTATTAGGATCACCTGTACAACTGCACATTTGTGCAGGTATCTAATCAGCCAATCATGTGGCAGCAGTGACTGACTTGGATCGTGGCATGGTTTTGAGGATTTACTCACACCACCCCATCTGGCACCAACATCCATGCCATGGCCAAAGGCACAGAAATCACACCGTTTCTTCATTCTGATGTTTGATGTGAACATTACCCGAAGCTCTTGACCTGCAAAATTTATATGTGTTGTGCTGATCAGATAACTGCATGAATGTGCAATTGTACAGGTGTTCCTAATAAAGTGGATAGTGGGCGTATGTTACTTTGTGATCGTGCCGTTTGCAGAGCTTAAAGCCTTAGTAAAAGTCTCAGATAATGTGAATAAAATTTGAAGTGTCTTGCCTTAAGTGCATGATTATTTTTCAATCTGAATGCTTCGCTGTTTTTAAGAGATTGGACTTCAGTGCATCCGTTCCACCACCTGTGTGCCAGTACAGAACGATGGTCTTTAAAATCCAGACACAAAAACATCACGAGAGTGGATGTATGCAAAGGTCATCGTTCTGAGATGCTGTGCTCTCCATGCAGCACCTGATGTTATTTTTCTTCCTTGTTTCTTCATGTTTCACACTACAGGAGACTGTGGACACGGAATTTGAGCTGTACCATGACTATACATACACACAGGTAGGACTGCATGACATCCTCCGAAGCTGGAGAGTAGACCTGAATGAATACAGCAGGGAACCAGGACGCTACCGGTACTCATGCTTTCTCCTTAACACTTTATGTGAACCTGAAGAATGACCTTTTTATTTGTTTTGTTTCTTCGAGGTAAATTATAGTTTATGTCTTTACCCAAACAGCTTCATGGTGACCGAGTCATATGACTATGAAGAAATTGAAAAAACCATGATGTACTATGGAACCCATTTTGTTAAAGAGGCTGATTTCCCCTTTAACTTTTATCTGCTGGACCTCCCGGATGGCCTGTCTGGATTGAGAGCAAAGGAACTGGTTGATCTCTGGATGTCAAATATGCCCAAGGGGAAATGGCCAAACTGGGTGGTGAGTCGCCTGCTCTGTTTTTCAAACCACACAGACTTGATGTTTTAATGCGGAACAATACTACTTGACGCATTAATTTGCTTGTAAAATTTCTGTTCAGGTGGGGAATCATGACAAGCCACGCATGAGCTCCAGGGCTGGTCAGGAATATGTTCGAGTTGTCAACCTGCTGCTGTTAACACTACCTGGAACCCCCACCACATACTATGGAGAGGAGATTGGCATGGAGAATGTCAACGTTTCTGTTATCCAGGATCCTTTTGGAAAATTCGACCCAGTAAGCGAGAAGGCACTTTATATGGTGCACTTTCCCCTATATCAAAAGTTTTAAACATACAATTATCCTTGTCTAGAATAACAGTCGGGATCCTCAGAGGACACCCATGCAGTGGAACGACGGTCTCAATGCCGGCTTTAGTGATAGCAAGAATGGTACCTGGTTGGACATTGGTCCAAACTTCCAAACCGTCAATGTAGAGGTATGTGTTGCCAGATCTCACAATGATTAGCTTTATCATCTTTGTTTTAGTGCAGTCGTAGACGCATATGGCACCATGGCCCCTTTTCCAGACATAAGCAGGCGTGACAGTGGACTATACAGCATAGGAAGAAATTTTCTCCAATATCTCCAATATTCTCCAAAGTGCCACCACTCACCCAGTAATCATTCATGTTATGCAATGCTATCGAGAGAAAAATATCACCAATGTATTCATATTGATGGGGAAAGCTAATTATGTTACATTATATTTGAATTATATCATTATATTTTTATAACTCCATCATTATCCACAATATGGTTAGTAAAGTTACATTGAAAAAGGCCCAAAAACATCACCCAATATGTGCTTCACAATCAAAGAGAGGAAATGGAAGAGGTGTAGAGTCTTGATTATAAAACTGAAAATACTTCTGGCCATATTTTCCAACAATAAGATATATAACTATATCTTTTTATTTCATATACAGTAATGTAGCACAGGTCAGCACAGTGTAGCATCACCACCTCACAGCTCCAGGGTTTAATCTTGAGCTCGGTTTACTGTGTGTCGAGTTTCTGTGCATGCTCTCCCCGTGTTCGTGTGGGTTTCCTCCGGATTCACTAGGTTCCTCCTACCTTCCAAAAATGCCTATAGGTGTACTGGTTAAACGAAATTGCCCCAAGGTGTGCAATCCAGGGAATATTTGCACCTTGCAGTCAGTGTTCCAGGCATAGGCTCTCAATAAAGATGAATGAATGAATAATGCAGCGCGGGTTGTTTTCTATTTCAGTACCTTAATGTTACACCTTACTCTTCTCTTGTTGAATTTAAACATTGGAAGGGCATTAAGTCTACAGTTGTGTGTGTGTGTGTGTGTGTGCAGGCTCAGACGGGTGACCCTACCTCAGTGCTCGAGCAGTACCGCACTCTGTCTGTTCTCAGAGAAAAGGAGATAGCATTGACTCGAGGCTGGCTCTGCTACGTCTGGGCAGATGAAAACGTCTTTGCCTTTTTACGTGAGCTAGATGGACTGAACCAGGCTTTTCTGGTACTCCTGAACTTTGGTGAAGATACAGAAACAAACCTCTCAGCTGTCAGTGAGCTGCCAGATCATCTCACTGTTCACTTCAGTACACAATCTGGGACTGAGAGCAGTTTCTCCAAATCCAAAATCAGAACCTCAAAGGGCCAGGGACTGCTGCTGAAGTACTCCACCAGTAAGCGCTTTCACCTCAGCCATGAGACTGAGTGTTACGTCTCCGAGAAGGCGTGCTTCCTAAGTGCCCTTAATATTTTGTACAAGTGCTGAGAATGTGACATGAATAAAAGCACAGAGATACAGTGCCAAGCACCCCTGCCAAGCTCAACTGCTGTCTGTCTCATTTGTATTTTTCAAAAGAAGTGTTTTACATGTTAAATAAAACAAAAACGCACATATGTTCACTATAAATGGATTTGTTAATAAGACATACTTTATTCACAATTATATTAGCTCACAGTTCAGGGTAATATCGGAGTCTTCCTCATAATTAATTTCCTCTATTTTTCTGTCTGGATCCATGGACGCTCAGTCCCAGCGTTGTATAGAGGAAAGCTAACTGTCGAGCAATCTGCAAGACAAATGAAGAGCACAGAAGCTCAGGATGAATGAACCAGGATATCATTTTCTGAAATAGATTAGCCACATTAAAAAAAATGTGAACATTGATTTCTGGCATGATTCTGTAACCCAATAAAACTGTTACTTTATTCATTGGTAAAAGTGCTTTACAGCTAAACAGCTCAAAGGCTTTGTTAATTAATGCTTAACACATGGTCATGACAAGCAAAACTCTCACTGGGCCAAGTGATAATGAGTTAATGAGTTACAGAAAGTTTGTGTGTCTTTATTGGAACACTGTACTACTGACAAATGAAACAGCAACAGAAGTGTACAGTGCCTTGCTCAAGTATTCACCCCTCCTTGGATTATCTACATTTTGCAGTGTTACAACCTGGAACTGAAATGGACTTAATTGTGATTATACAGTATGTCATT
>CM074947.1:19532906-19558899 GCA_037577455.1 Pangasius macronema
CCTTGGATTATCTACATTTTGCAGTGTTACAACCTGGAACTGAAATGGACTTAATTGTGATTATACAGTATGTCATTAATCTACACACAATAGCCCATGATACTGAAGCTTGGGGGGTGGGGGGTGGGGGTGGTTAAATGTGCAATTAAAGTGTCACATGATCTCAATATAAATAAACCTGTTCCTGGAAGGCCCCAGAGAGTGTTAGAGAACATACCTAAACAAACGGTACAACAAAATGAATGTATTATTAATAAATAGAGGTCATCTAGTAAAAACGTCAGTGATTGGGTTAGCAAAGCACTAGTCAGAGAAGTAACTAAGAAGCCAAAGGTAGCTCTGAAGGAGCTTGAGAAATGGGAGAAGCTGGTCATAGGACAACTAGCTTAGACATGCCACAAAGCTAAGCTTTATGAAAGAGTGGTGAGAAGAAAATGCCATATGAAACCCTGTGCTGGAGACTCTGGGGTGAAGAGACCAAAATTGAACATGTTGACTTTGGCCTAAGGTGGTATGCTTGGTGGAAACTGTGCATCACCTTCAGAACACCAGCCCCACAGTGAAGCATGGTGGTGGTAGCTGTATGTTGTGGCAGCACTTTTCATCAGCAGGGAAACCCTTTGACCAGTCCCAATTTCCGTACTCGTTTTTTGTTTTCGATTAGGATCTTCTTTTGGACAAGGAAAGACGTTTGGACTTGAGACTGGAGCAAAGGTTCACGTTCCAGCAGGACAACACGAAGCATACTGAGAAAGCTACAGTGAAGAAGCTGAACGTGGCCCAGTTAAAGCCCAGACCTCATTCCGAGTGAAAATCTGTGGCAAGACTTCAGTAATGGTCTCCATCCAATCTGACAGAGCTTCAGCAATTTTTTTTTCCCAAAAAGAAGGAGCAAAAAAAAATATCAAGATCCAGGTGTGCAAAGCTGATAGAGACATACCCCAGAAAATGTGTAGCTTCAACTGCAGCCAAAGGTGGTTCTACCAGTACTGAAGCAGGTGGTGAATACATATGCAGCTAACAAGTCTTGGCTTTTTGGTTTAATTAAAAAAAAATATTTGAACCTTCAAATGGTAGACATATAGTATACATTAAATGGTAAATGAAGTCAATTTCAAACCCATGTTTTAGCATTAGAAATTGTAGTTCAAGGGAGGTGACTGTATTCAAGTTAAAGTCGTTAAAGAAACACCTGTTTATAACTGATTTCAGATCAATGATTGCAAAAAAGAAAAACACATGCTTGAATTCTACAAGCTACAAGGGGTTTGGAGATTATAGAATAACTGGTGTGGCACTGGAACGAGAAGAAATGAATGAATACTGCACCTCACACACGGACTGGTCATAATCCTCTGGACCAAAGTGATCTCCACCTGGCTGAAGATCCAGAATAACGGCTGGGACGTGTCCTGATTGAAGAACAATGTGAACAATGTGAGCAACTAATGGGCAACAGTATATGTTCACATTAAATGCTATTAATGTAAAGCCTGGCTTTGTGATCAAACTGCTAAAGAGAAGCCACACTGTTCTAAAGGATAAGACGGTAACCGAATGCGCAAGCATGAGCAGGCTGTGATCCTCTCAGGTGATTTTAAGTGGGGGCGAGTCACAGTAGCCTCTTTATCTCTGGCTCACAGGCACACTGTGTCTCACCTGGGCATCCGGCCCACAGCACGAGCTTAACATCGCCACATGCCAAACTCGTCAAAGGTAACACAAGGAGGGTCAAGTATACAAGTCTATTCATGCCAAAATTAAATATATAACTAAATATAGAACATTATGAAATGAATAAGCATGTGAAGAAATGTTTGTGACTTTAACACATTATAGAATTATTAAGTGTAATAGCGACTTATATTTACCAATCTTCCACGACTATTTTTGTCTCAGGTTTATATTAATGCACTCGCTATCTAATACATTATCTTTTCTTTTTTATGTAGCAACTCACATAATCTACATAATCTAAGCCTAAAAATAAATGGCTAAAAAAAATGCGTCTGCTTAGAGAAAGCGTCACCATATCAACAATCAATATTATTGGCACCCTTAGTAATGGAAAAAAAAAAAAGGTTTGGAAAAAATGTCTATCATCAATTAGCTTAAGCTCACATTGAAAATGTGAGATACTTTCTATTATGGGATAAATATTTAAATTAATTTTCTATTTATCTTAACATATTACTTGTTCACACGTAAACAAGACGGTCGACATTTCAGACTGAAGAAAGCTACCAAAGACTTACAGCCCATTTATACATAACACATTTGAACTCCCTCGTGTTATTTAAAGGTTTTACTAAACATTTACTAAACAAATGGTTACTAAACATTTGTGTTTATTACTAGGAGTGCTTTGTGAATGAGCAGCCAAGCCACAGTGTTGTCTACGGTAATTAGCTGTGGTTAGTCATTATGACAGGGACAGAGCTGCTCTCTATATAACAGCATTATTATAAATCATGTCTTTATGATGAACTGCAATGTCTTGTCCACCATGTAGACAACCTCATCTAAAAGAGCTAGGCTCTCTCCCATAGTTCCTAGCATATCCAGGAGTGTGCTCTTTAATGCTGAGAGGCCATTGAGAAACTTGCAGGTTGTCACTTTATATCCAATTCTGAAGTACAGTGATGTTTGAACATCACACAGCTAATCCCGAAAACTCCTCCGTCTGCGGTCTGTTATCAGCAGTGTCGCCGTGGGTGTCTTTGCCTATCAGCCTGCCTCTCTTTGGTCTGTTTTCCACAAGCCTCCTCCTGACCTTGGCCCAGCCCGGTGTATTGTTCCTGATCTGATATGCTATCTTTCAAACATGCTAATCGCTCCAGCTGCTGGCGTGTGTGATCAGCATTTTATCTCCCAAAGAAGGGAGCAAGAGATTAGAGGGAGACTTTCTTTTAGCATTCATCTGTGTGCGCGCGTGTGCATGTTAATTAACCAGACACAGAGAAGGAAAGGGATTTGCACTCTAAGGGATTGGGATGTGCTGACACCGTATCTCACACAGAATGCTCACACACAAGGTGACCTCTGCGTGATGGAACAGGCTTCTAACAAATCACCTGTTTTCAGATGGGAGACTTCCTCTCCTGAGACAGCAGCAGAGTTTGGGCTAATCCTAGTGGCTGACTTGAGAGCTGACCTTTTAGACAATGACCTCTACATTTAGTTACATCATACTCCACTCATTCTTTTCTTCTTGCTGTCCTTTTAACAACATAGACACAGTTTTTTGGTTTACTCTTGACAGTTCTTGACACATGCTCCGAGATAATCTACTAGCATTCTTGTCACAGCATGTGCTTGGTCTATGAAGGCCGTCGGACATTCAAGTCATGTCAAGCAGGAGCAAGTCAAGGCGACTGGAAGTGAGTCGTAACCTTGGAGATTTGCCATTTATCTGACAGGCTTTATCTGCACTTGTATGTAAAGGTACAGTCTTCAATTTTAGCTAAAGCTAGCTACTTCTAAACTAAAAAAACAAACAAACAAATACAGCCTCTCCTTTCCATGTTCTCTCCAAAAAACACACATACACATACATTGTTTAGGCTAGAACACCCAGCGCTAGCGCAAGAGGGAAGCAGTGACAGGCACTGAGATTGAGAAGATCTCGACCTCCGACCTCCAACCAGGAAAAACCAAAGGAAATGCCCTCTCAACTCCTACTCAGGGAACTTGGGATGGTCTCCTCAACTCTGAGTTCCTAAGTCGAATGCAGTATATGAAAAACTTCATCAAATATCACAAGAAATGTTTGTAAAATCACTGACCTGGCCTTTAATAAAGCCGTTCAATTAGTATTAACTAATTTCAATGACTATTTCTATCAGCTGACTTCACTTTAAATAAGCTCTAGCTCTAGTGAATAACAGTGTGAATCAGAAATAGCACCACCATTCCCAAAGAAGGTGTAGACTAACCCTTAATACTGAGGTTGCTGGTATGGGTCTGGATGGCCTTCCTGAGTTTTTCCACATACTTTATCACACCTGCCAAAGGCACTCTGCTGTCCTCAGAGTATGCAGTGATCAGCATGGATGGGTAGAGCTAGAGCACAAAAGATACAACTGTAAGTCATCACAAGACATTCAGATGTCTTGCTGGCACTGGTAAAGTTAGCCTGAATTACCTGAGGAGTAATATTATGACAGGGACAGTAAGAGGCAATGCTGTCCCAGTCCTGGGTATATGCAAGCGGGTCACCCCACTCCCCTCTCTCCTCTACTGTTAAGGGCAGAGACGAGTCCTGCATGGTGCTAAGAACATCCAAAAAAGGTGCCTAGATAGAAAAAACAATGCAAGTGCTTCTTATATACTGAAGTCACAGCATGACAACATTTTTCATACATTCTCATGGCTGGATTGGGAAGCTGTCACAAGGTTGCAATGGACATGCAATTACATGCATAACACCCTATATGTCAACACAAATTCATGAGAGGGAAAGATGACTCTATGGGGGTTTACAAAGAAATGGCAATCACATAGAGAATGTCACATTGTGCTAAAAAGTGTTAATTCCCCTACGTATGGAGACTTTTGGGACACTCTGTACTTTCGCACAATATGAAATCACTGTCCTTGCATTCCAGTCAGGAAACAGATTGTCTGGGAAGCACTACATGCTTCTATGATTAAGGCAGGATTTGACTGCTGTCTTCTCAGGTTGCTTATTTTGCCTAAATCTGAAGGTAGCATTGTTTGTAGGAAATCTCATAATTCTGTATTCTGTACAGAACTTTCCATGAGTTTGAATTTTGACAAGAGAGTCAATAGAACTGGAATTTATAAACTGCACTCTAATGTTATTGGTGTTGTTTAAAGACTGATGCTTTTTTTCTGTCACATGAAAATTCACATGAAAATATACATTTGGGCACAAAATAATGTGACAGATTATTAAAAAAACAAAAAACAAAACATGATTTAATTGGTCAGTGTTCCCCTTCTGAGCATATATGGTAGCTTGGAAGATTGAAGGCTACTCCATTAGGTTGTCCTTAAATAGCTAGTTAGTCCTGTTAACTTCCTCCTTGGTAAAGTAGCTAAGTCTATTTTTTAAATGATGCCCAATGAGAAGCACAGATAAACACTGCTTAGCAGTTTGGTCTACAAACTGACTGATCCAACTCTGTTGATCCAACTCTGTTAAAACAGCATTTGCTGGATTTGTTGTATCCTAGGTAATATTATACACCAAAAACATAGACCAGCAATCCACAGATCAACTCAGAGAAGAAATGTTGCAAGGAGCTACTCTATTGTGTTATTTTTACCCCACCTGTCTTATGACAAATCCCACCTTCTGTGCTAGAAATGGCCTGTAGTAGAGCTCCATGATACTGCAGCTCACCTGCAGGAGGACGGCTCTGAGGAAGTGAGGATGTTGGTTGCACAGTGCACCTGCCAGGACAGCTCCTGCACTGCGTGCAGTGAGGGCAGTTAATGCAGGCTGGGACACTCCTGACTGGAAGAGAGTCTGAATACAGGCAGTGAGATCCTCCACTCCATTCTGCTTGTGCTGCAAACACCCTGCTCGGTGCCAGGCCAGACCACACTCACCACCACCCCTGTCCAGTTATCCCGCCACACACAAACATACATACACACATGTACATAACAACACACAGGGATTTGCTATTATTGATGGGATTTGTGTGAATCTTCCTTTCAGAATACTAAACTGGCCCTTAACTATTACAGATCCTACAAGCTTCCCTTAACACTCTACATTTTGCACAGGCCTGAAACACGAGTTGAGTGATGGTTCGGTACCTGACATGGCAGTAGGCCAAAGCCCAGTTGTCCTCCAGCAGCAGTCTCTTCTCAGGACTGAAGGCCATGTTGAGGTCCAGGCCATAAGCACCATATACATGGAGCAAGAGTGGAACATCACTCAGATCAGCCAATGATTTTGTGTGAAAAAGTGTCAAAGGCACCTCAGTCCCATCCTGAAAAACAAATTCCCATTGAATGTGTACATATTAATATACACTATATTGCCAAAAAGTATGTGGACACCTCACCAATCACACCCATAATTGCTTTTTGAACATCCCATTCCAGATTTAGTCTTTGCTCTTATAATATCCGCCACTCTTCTGGGAAGGCTTTCCACTAGATTTTGGAGCATGGCTGTGGGGATTTGTGCTCATTCAGCTACAGGAACATTAGTGAAGTCAGGCATTGATGTTGGGTGAGGAGGCCGGGGTGCAGTCAGCATTCCAATTCATTCCAAAGGTGTTCAGTGGGGTTGAGGTCAGGGCTCTGTGCAGGCCCCTTGAGCTCTTCACCTCAATCCTTGGCAAACCATTCCTTGTGTTGTGTACTGGGGCACGGTCATGCTGGTACATGCTTGGGCCTCTTAGTTCAAGTGAAGGGAAATCTTAATGTTACAGTGTACAAAGACATCTCAGACAATTGTGTGCTTAATACACTAAAGGTGTCCACATAAACTTGGCCATATAGTGTACATTAACTGTGGGCATTAAACATTAAATTTCCTCGACCCTAGTGAAATGGGAAATGTGGGTTTGTCCATGTGTGTGTGCGCGTGAGACATGCGTGAGCATGTGTCCTAAACCAGTGTTTAATGTCAGCTATAAGTTATATGTTAGGCAATAAACTGAGCTGGATCTCTAGGACTGAACTTTGTCACTGTAGTACAATATATACTTGAATAAAGACCTGGCTGATGGCCTGCAGGCGAGTGGTGTGACACTCTGAGAGGGTGGTGTGTTGAAGCACTCGATCACAGGAGAGGGGTCGCTCATCCGTAGGAGATAGGAGGTAGCGAGCAGGGGGATGAACCGGGGAGGACAGGAGGAAATGGAATACATTTCTCACCAATGTGCCAGAACGTTCTGTCTCTAAAGCACAGGCCCAGGACGGTAGCTATGTTAATCACAAAAATGATCATTATACAAAAAAGCTCTCAGCACATTCCAAGCTATAGCAAGAACATTCAGAACATCAAGTTCTACTTTTTGTTAAAATTTGCTGACGATGCAGTTAAACTGTTAACTGCTCCAGGAAACTTTATGACTGTGCAATTTCTAGTATCTTGAATGAATGAAGAATATATAGCAATATATTAACTCGAACACAATTTCAGTCATTTATGATGATGATGAGGAGTTCAAAAGTCTTACATTGAAGTGATAAGATACAAATGACAATTATATAATACATAAATAAATAGCAGTATTGTAAAATAAATAGCAGTATTGTAAAATAAATAGCAGTATTGTAATAAGCACAGCTTTAAATGACTATTCTCACATGGTGAACGGCCACATCACGAGGAGTTTTTAATGGAAAGGTCTGCAGTTGGAGTCGACCCCAAGGCCCCCTCATTGTGAACACACAGTGGTCTGCTAACATCTCCATGTCTTTAATGACTGCTCCAGGTCCAGGGCTGAACACAGGCTCCCAATAGCACATGGCTGGAGAGGAGAGAGGGGTCCTCAGCAGCTTCACAAATAAACCCAATGAGCAGGTCAGAAGAACAAATACAAATTATACACACATGCAGAGACCAAGGCTAAGAGAAAATTCAAAAAGCTGCCTTTCTCAAATTGCATGCTGCCTCTCAACAACAAAATACTTTCTCTACACATAGACTACTGTTACAAAATTGTATTAAATATGCATAATTTATTTACTTATATATCAGATTTTGACTGTTTCTGACAGCACATTAGCTTAGTTTGCTTGTGTCTCTTTAGATTATGGCCAACTGGCACTAGCACAAGGATTTTTTTCCACTTTTTTTTTTAACTTCTGTGGAATTCTGTTTTTATTACTGTAATATTGGCATAATCCAATATTATGACATATTAATCAGCACAATGCATCAAACACTTTTTCATGATCAGAGTCACAGTGAATCCAGAGCCTACTCCAAGGAATGCAGGGCACAGGCCAGGAATTGAAAACTGGAAGAAAACCAGTGAGCCCTGAGGACACTCAGGGAGAAAATGTGAAACAGAGAGTAACCTGAGCTCATCATCAAACTAGGGACCCTGCTGCAGGCTGCCCACTGTTCCCACTGTTTCCTCCATCAAACCAGTCAACTGTACTGTACATCCAAATAAAAGTTTCCTAAACAACATTATATCAATGATTCGTTTCAATTTTCAACAGATGTGTTTTGTATAATAACAGTCTTCTAAAAAGAGAGTTTATGAGTATATGAGAAATACTGGATGCTGTAGCTTAATCAGCTCTGTAGAGCAGAATTTGTACTACTAAGAATAATCCTGAAAGGTTTGTGAGTGAAAGCTTGGCCCAGGTGGAAGATAGAGTGGTAGACCCACCCAAACCCCTAAGTACACACTGCTTCTGTCACTAGTCTTCCACTAGCCTTTCACCTTTGCACTTAATTTAGATCAGAAAAAACCCTGCTGCAAATAATAGTGTAGCCTTTGCTGTCAATTCTAAATT
Organism: Pangasius macronema; assembly: GCA_037577455.1. Classification (NCBI taxonomy): domain Eukaryota; kingdom Metazoa; phylum Chordata; class Actinopteri; order Siluriformes; family Pangasiidae; genus Pangasius; species Pangasius macronema. The sequence continues at coordinate 19,541,367 of CM074947.1, forward strand.
TCAGACAATAATTCAACCTACAGAAATGAAGCAAGAGAAAGAGCACATGTGTATGGGACAGAGGAGATGCTCACCTCGTACTCGTGGCCTGTGCCAGTGTTGGCGAGGACGTACAGCTGGTCGTCAGAGTGCTCTACGTGGTACAGCAAACCAGGCTGCCGAGGCTGTACTAGTTTAGGGGGTGAGAGAGGAGACCTGCTGTCAATCATCCAGACCTCAGAGCTGCTTTTACTGCTGCAGTTTATAGTCAGAAGCCTCTGGTCTCTTGACCGAATGACCTCCACGAAGAACCTACACAGCACATAAACTTTCCTAATTCATTTGACATTGATATTTAATATATTTTATATATGAAAGTACATCTTGTTATTGCATCTCCATTAATATTAGAAACGTCACTGTTTCACTTGAGTAATTGCAGTAGTAGGGGTCCCTAGCTGCTTCCAATTATATTTGGGATCTCTCCAAAGTTGATTTGTTTCAAAGCACAAACAGTGATTCATTCAGATAAAGTTTGGACAGTTGGACAGTACATGTATGTTTTGGAGACTGTTTCATCTGTTTGGTGTATTGAAATCAAAAGAACTGGTTTTAAAATATTTACTAGGCTAGAGAATTTTTACTGGACTGCATCACTGCATCATATAGTAAATAAATGGTCAGGTAGTGGAATAGAAGCTAATCTTGAAATGTGAAATACTTTTCTTGTTCCAGTGGGGAAAAAAAGTTTATGGCAAGAAATATTGGTTTGAGCCTGATTGGAGAGAAAGCGAGCTCGGGTGGGAGAAGCTGTGTACAGGACAACAATAGCCACCCCTCAAAGTGAGAAGAAAGGCATATGAAAGCCAACTGGAGTCTGCCAAAAGGCATGGTGAACACTCAGCAAACATGTAGAAAAAAAACCTTCTGGCCTTGCTATGTTTGGCAGAAACGCAACACTGCTCATCACCCTGACAACACCATTCCCACAGTGAAGCATAGTGGTGCTAGCATAAGAGAGTGTGTGTGTGTGTGTGTGTGTGTTTGGGGGGGACGATTTTTTATTAATCCCACCCACACACCCAACATTCCTGTCAATACACATGCCATTACCCTTATTTATAAATATTTATTGTATTGCTAGCTTATTCCCACGACAACTGCCTCAGCTTGATGTTTCACAGCGTTGTACTGCACATACTCCTGCATATACTGCACATACAACTGCACATATCTGCACTTTATACCACATACAGTTCATATATTTTTTGTTGTCTATCTTTTGTATTTATTTATTTTTTCTTTTTCTATTTCTATTTTTTTCTTATTTATGTAAATTCTGTTTTGATGCAAATTCTATTTTAGGTTACCGGACAGTCATAAAATGCATTTTACTGCGCGTAATACTGTTTATGCTTGTGTGTGTGACCAATAAAATTTGGTTTGATTTGGATATGCTAGAGGAAAACCAGTCTGCAAGAGACTTGAGCCTGGGATGGAGGTTCCATCCACCATCTAACAGGATACCAATCATAAGCATACTGTTGAAGCTGCAGGTTCGAAACCAAGAACCGGAATGTGTTATAATGGCCCAGTCAAAGCCCAGACCTTTTTATGCCTTCACTATATCTTAGATATATTGTAAAAACAAACAAACAAAAAAAAAACACTCTTACTCAGGATCTTCTTCTTCATAAACCAGCATACTGTGTGCTCCAGTGTTTGTAAGGTGAAGTCGACAAACATGTCTGCACCGGAGCCCTTCTTGAGTGGTGTAGTACAGTACATCATCAGCGGCCCACTCTGTACCGAGAGCACACAGTCATAAATACACACTCATACAAAAGCAAAGGGAAGAATATCTACCATTTTAATGAAGTAGATGAAAAACAGTTAGTAAAACTATTATCCATGTAGATGAAATTCCTTCAGGATTTTCTTGCACACTGAACAAACTAACTAACTGTCTGCAGCTCTACTGCCCTATAGTTAGTTTCCACACTAATCTAATGCATCTCCTCCAACTAGTTAAGACATCTGAATCTCAATCTTCAATAAAGTGGTTTAATAACCAAGTTGTAGACTGAAAGCACTGATGATCTAAACAATTCACACCAAACCAACTTCCAAAGCAGTTTGATTTGTCCATTTCATGCCAGTCTCAAACTGAAAAATAGACTTTCTATTTAATCAGTTTTAATAAACAACTTTCAGCATTTTTTAAAATGCTCCATCACTAATTTTTACCCCACTGTGAACTGTGGACACACTGTGAACATGGGTGAAGTGTAGAAATGCACTCGCATAATACACACCCTTCTGTACAGTCCCCTCCGAAAGTATTGGAATTTTCAAGGTCAATTCTTTCGTTTTCGTTATACAATGAAGACGTGGGTTTGAGGTCAAAAGTTGAACATGATGTAGAAGGCAACAGATGCAAATTTCAGCTTTCAATTCCTGATATTTATGTCTAGGTGCATTAAACAACTTGGAAAATGCCTTTTGTTTGAACCCACCCATTTTTCAAGTAATCAAAAATATTGGAACATGTGACTGACAGGTGTTTCTTGTTGTCCAGGTGTGTCCTGTTAGATTTTGTTTAAACAATTAATAGCTCTGAATGCCTACTCTTGGTTTGACTGCATTTTCTGTTAAAAACGATAAACCAAATGAAGACCAGAGAGGTGGCTACAGGAGAAAAGCAAGCCATTTTGAAGCTGGGAAAAGAGGGAAAAGTGGTCAGAGCCACTGCACAAGCATTGGGCATAGCCAATACAACACTTTGGAATGTGCTGAAAAAAGAAGGAAACCACTGATGTACTAACAACCAGACACAAAACAGGTCAGTCAAGGAAAACAACAGCAGGTGATGACAGAAAAGTGAAGAAAAGACCTGAGAGCTGTGAAGAAAAAACCCAAAAACCACAGCCAATGACCAAGAACATCCACAGGGCAGGAGTGAATTGATCACAATCCACTGTTTGAAAAAGACTTATAAGAAATATAGAGGCCATACCACAAGATGCAAACCAATAATCAGCAGTAAGAATTGGAAGGCCAGATTGGAATTTGCAAAGAAATACAGAGATGACTTACAAGATTTTGGGAACCAAGGTTAACCTCTACCAAAGCGATGGAAAGGCCAAAGGGCTCTGCTCATGATCTAAAACATACGAGCTCATTGGACAAGCACGGTGGAGGTAGTGTCATGGCTTGGGCTTGCATGGCTGCTTCTGGAACGGGCTCACTAATCTTTATTGATGATGTAACTCTTGATGGTAGCAGCAGAATGAATTCAGAAGTCTACAGAAACATTCTGTCTGCCAATTTACAGAGAAGTGCATCCAATCTAATTGAAAGGTACTTCATCATGAAGCAAGACAATGACCTAAAACACACTGCCAACACAACAAAGGACTTAATCAGGGGGAAAGGTGGAAGGTTTTTAGACTGGTCAAGTCAATCACCAGACATTAACCCAATTGAACATGCATTTCAGCTGAAGAGAAAACCTAACTAAAACTAACAATAACTGAAAGAAGTTGCGGTACAAGCCTGTAAAAGCATCACAAAAGAGGAACGCAACAGTTTCGTGATGTAAGTGGGTCACTGGCTTGATGCAGTTATTGCAAATTTTAATTATATTGCTTGCAACCAATTCTTAAGCGTTATTTATGTTAAGACGGTCTGTTCCAGTACTTTTGCTCACCTAAAAATCAGGAAATGAAAACTGAAATTCTGATCTATTGTCTCATATTAATCTCTTGATCTCAAACCCAAATGTCTTCAGTGTACAGAACAACACCAGAATTGGCCTTGCCCTTCCAACACTTTCGGAGGGGACTGTACGTTGTGAACTATATTTAAAAATCATAATTTACAACAATGTTATGACAGTGTAGTCTGTACTCACAAAGCAAAGTGTACCACGCACACAAACCACAGGTGATACAAATGCCTACTCTTAACTGTGCCTCCTAACCCTACTCCTGAAGTATCCCTGCTGTTTTGGGAGAAAAAAAAAAAAAAAAAACAGAAAAAATGTGCAATGCAAATGATTAGGATTGAAAAACATGTCTAGCACCTTGTAAAGCTGAATATGCCTCTCGGTCTTACCAAAGCTGAACACATTGTCAAGGATGAGCATGGGCCCCTGGGGAATAGCATAGGGTTTTAAACGAACTAGGAGGCATCTAGCCACTTCACTGTTGCTGCTCTTCAGTGTAGCCGCCAGCATGGACTCAGAAGGAGAGAGTCTGACCCTCTGAACAGTCCCGTCCACATCACCTGCCCAGTCAGCACTGAGCACTGGTACAATGTGCTGCTCATCTGAGGAAACACACACAACTCTACCTTCAAGCGCACCTGTCTTTTTTCGGAATGAAATCTAGGTTTGACACAAATTGCTTTGTATCATACATGTAAAACACATATTCCCTGGTATTGAATTTTTAGTGGAAAAACATTTCCCTTGCTCTAACACACCACTTCAACCCAGGAAGAGCTGCTAATTAGCTGATTAGCTGAATCAGTTGAATGTTAGAGAAAACACTACATTGTGCAAGCCAGCGGTTGGGAACTGGTTGGGAACCTGTGATCTAAACAGGTTTAAAAAAGCTTTCTAAAAATTCTATGAAGTGTATGAAGGAAGAGGAATGAGATGATTCCCTGGGGTCTAACAATCAGACAATTTGGCTTTATGCATCAGTTTAAAAGGCAATGATTGCAATGAATCAATGCAACAATCATACATAGATTATTATCGATTATAATTGATTATAACTTGGTTATTCATGAAAATGACAGACCACTGATATGTAAAAAAAAATAAATGTCATCATTCACAAATTAATGGAGGCTTAAGGTTGGTCACAGGTTACTAAACTGAATTGTATCATATCATATCATATCATATCATATCATAGCATATCCAGTGGTATTAACAAATATCGAATCGTTGCCTTATGACTGAAATCAGACCATATCAGATTCTGTAGCATCTTCAGATACCAAATTGTTGCTTAAGAATCAAATCCATGGGGTTTACCCCACTAATGATTACCTTCTCCATGTGCTGCTCTGTATACTCCATGCTCTTCCACAGTATACACATGATGGAGTCCCTGGAACTTGAGGATCAGAGTAAGATTAAGTGCCACTGCATCACATGATTTGGATCAATTTTATCCACAAAGGAAGTCACTCACCAGAGTGCTGTCTGGCACATCAGCAAACCGCTCATAAGCTGAACGCAGCTTTCTCTCAAAGTGCTTCTCTAGTCTTTTTAGCTTCCTCAGATCAGCCTTTCCAGCTTCCTAGAAAGGATAGGATCTCTTTAAAAAACAAATCACGTTCACAGCCAGGTTTGTAAGAACTTCTTTCAGTTGGACTTCATTGATTACTACACAACTAAATTCATCAGTTGTTAAATTCACGAGATTAATAAGCATTCTTTCTTACCACAGCATACAGACGTGCCGTCATTCGGATACATTGCCTCTTGCAATATGACAGGTTCAATCTTCTTGATACTGAACGCAAAAACAAATAACCAACACTGGCAGTAAACGAAATCATTTAACAAAGCAGTCTTACACTTCATGCGAAATCAAAAAGCCTATATAAACTACTGCGAGTGTATTGTGTTCTGATGTTTATGTTTCCAAGCTTGAACATACTACTACATGTGCCTCTTTTGAACGGTGACATTTTGAACAGACTACAATAATCAATCCCAAACCTGTAAGATGAACTACAAGTATGGGCAAACTGCGCTCGATGAGTTCGATGATGGATTGGAATTCCTTGACCGCTACAACGACAGGAGGTATGCGGAAGTAGCGCGCTTCATGGGCTGGCTACAGGGTGCCTTGGTTACCGGCAAATTGTGACAGTTTATTTATAACTCATTGTGTATGTTTTTGTACAATATAAGCAGGTGTAAACGATAATATTAGCATAATTAGGGTATTAACTCTACAGACACTGTATTTATTGGGTATTTAAGTGAGAAATGGAGTCAAAGCCAACAGGTAGCCCGGGAATGACAGAATTCAAAGACGCTCCATTACCGGAAATGCATGTAAACAAGCTCCAGGCTCCGGATTCACACTGTGGCACAGACGCAGCTCGCGCCAGGTGGACAATTCTCCGACAGGTGACAGCTTATAGTTTATTATCTTGTTAATACATACAGGATCATATTGTAATCGGATTGCACTATGTAACTAGCATCTTTATACTATATACAGCATTCAGTGTCTCTTGGTTGTGACTGTATAAGTGCACTATGTATTTATCTATCTATACACTACCAGTTCTTCTTTTTTCCCCCAGGTATTGAGACAGAAGCAGCTCGACAGTATCAAGGTTCAGCCAGTATCTGTTCGCAGGTTCTCCTCCTTCAACCTGTTCTCCAGGACAGAGGTTCCCTCACTGGAGAGCGATGGTCCATCTGATGGCCGGTGGATTGAGTACAGAAGTGCCTGCTTTCCCCAGTACAGTGCCTTAATCAGGTTGGTATGACGTGGATGGTCTTTACAGCATAGACCACTTCTACGCATTGTTTTACATTCTCACATTTCTGCATCACTGATTCTTTTACATTTGTAAACCTTACATTCCTTAGAGACAGCCATGGGCCGATTAAAATGGAGGAGGTGCTCAGCAGCTTTGACAACACCGGAAACGTCTGTGAGTAACCATCTCTGTGTAATATGTGGGAATTTCGAACACATTTGGAAACTTCTTTACACACGCATCAACAGTCCAATCGGAATCGCAACCAGAATCTCTTTATTTTGCCAAGTATGAGGAAAACATATGAGGAATTTGTCTTGGTGAGCACACACATGTATCTGTAACATACTAAACAGACCAGACAAGCGAATGGAACGTCGACAGATATTTACGGAAACAGACATTTACCTAAGGGTAGTTTAAATAAAAATAGAATAATAGAATGAAGATTAGATATAAATTAGCAGTTGTGAAACCAACAGATGAAGACATGAAAATATATACATGTAGAGATCAGAAATAGAATAACTATTGTTTAGAGTACGCTGCAGAATGAGATGAACATTGTACTGTTGAGCAGGGATGCACTATGCTGCACTGAACACGTATTTTCCTGCATTGTCACGAAATCATTTGTAGCAATGAGGAATAATTTGTGTCCTGGACATTTGGGTGTGTAGCTGGTATTCGTTGAGAAACAGATGGTGGTTTTGGGTTGTACTTCAAGCTGCAGATCTCTAAGGAGCCACTGGCAGGCACAATTGCGCAATTAGTGACATCTAATTTACTCTGTCAGTGAAGGGGAATAAGAGCAGAATGTGATGCTGGATTTAGTGAAACTGTCAATTATACAATTAGTCAAGGATTCGTGATCTCTGTGTGGCACCCACACTATTAAGGCGATGTGTCTTAATATGCCTTAATTTCTATATAGCATTATTAAAAGTGTTATGATGCTTAACACATTGGATATGAATATGTTTGTCTCTCTGTTGGAGCATTTTTCCAAAAAGAAAATTTCCATGTCCAAATTTTACCCAGTAGTGTAATCATACTGTGAGTTACAAATAAACCTTTACGGATATCAGCCTCTCATATTTAATTAAAGGTAACGAAATCTTCCTGAAATGAATCAGTTGGAATTCAAACATCAACATTCACAATGATATTTGTGCCATGTTTTTTAGGCGTTTGGCAGAAATAGAGTTTGTTTGTTATTTTAATTAAACATTAGATCTGTCTTGGAAATTAGAAGTGGTGATGAGACAGACTTAGTCCTCTCTCTTTGTCTCTCATTTTCTATTTCTCGTTTTTCTCTCCTCTCTGTTTTAAAACAGATATAAACCACTGCAAAATATATGACTGAGCATACTTTTCGGTGTTTTGTTAAAAGAAAGATGCTTTCAGTTACTTAGTTCATTGACTCCCTTTGCTGTCTCTATAACAGACTTGTTCTCTTGTTGGATTAATAAGAACGGGCATCGCCACCCCTTTTTTGGCCCTCTGCCCCTCTTTGAGGCAGGGTCAACCCTTCTTCTTTCAAACGGTCCTCTCAGCCACCCCTAATTGATCTCACGCCTTGGTAGGTCCAAACATCTCCCCCATGTTCTTCTCGGCTCAGCTGGCCTGGTGCATTGTCAGTAAAGAAGGGGGATGTCCATCTATTACCTATCCTCCATCCCCAATCCCTGCCTAAAGACCCGACTGGCCCTGAAGTCTCTGTGTCTTGTGAGGGACTGGATGTTGGATTAGCTGTACAAATGTATGGATTTGTGTGATCTGCCTCATCAGGACTGTGAGGAGCTGACCATGCTGTTTCCTTCAGTGCTCTTGTTTCCAGCAGGGCTCAAGAGGGACACAATAGAACATGCTGGAAGGACCTGAAGAGCTACGGAGAGGCTTTTTGCTCCACAGTATGGACATAGATGGCAGATTTGGCACCTTGCTCATATATGTATATTTTGTAGAATGAACTTCTATCCCAGACTTTGGTTATAAATCAACATATAATACTGGATACTTTCAAGCGTTTCTAATTACTCTCACTCCCCCCACTGGTATACCTCAGTGTGTGTGTGGGTCGTGTCAGGGGTCATGACTCGCTGTGTTTGAGTGAGGTGTTAAGGAGACTCTCCACTGAAGTGTTCTGAAGCAGATCACATGACAAGAGGCTGCACTGGATGTTAAGCTGACTCTTACGCCTTGTTTATGCTATATTAGAAGTGTTTCGGAGAACAACTCGTAACAAACTCCTGAATTCCTGGAATGTTAATGATGTTTCAGAACAGTAGGAGGATCTCAATTTGTAAGCTGTCTATCAAACAAGAAGTGGGCGAAATAGTATACAGCAAGTAGTGATAAGTGAAAGTGCAGATTATGTTGTTGTTGTTGTTGTTGTTGTTGTTGTGGACAACGCTGGTGCTTCTCATTTCTTTAACTGTACCTCTTCATTTTCATTCCCTGCTCCTTAGCTATAACCTCTGAGGATGCAAATAAAGGAAACAAGTACAGGAGGAATGGAGGACAAACGAATTTGCCTAATGAGTCACCTCTGTTTACTGAAGCATCAGTCTTAATGCATCGTCAGTTATTAATGACGATGTGGCACAGGGCATAACGAATGTGTGTGATTACACGCTGCACAAACAAAAATGAAAATGCTATTGCATGTGTCCATCACATGTTTAAATGCTGATGCTATATTCTATATGAAATTCTACTATGGTTGTCTACTATAAGTGATGTCATCTTATTTATTGAATATGATTCATTTGGAATTAGCTTTTTGGAAGAGGTGGAGAATTTATGCCATATGCTAATACCAGGCACTACAACTGTGTATTCCTGATTTAGGAGCGTCCTGTTTCCTCTCTCCTAGATTACTCTCAGTTCATTTAGAGAAGTGATGCGTCCTTAAATATGGTTGATGTCGATCGATTTCCGGGTCACAGTCTGAAGGACATACGATTGAGGAGACAAGGAGGCATCAATTAGAGCAGCTCATCTCCTCAAACGCGCTGAAAGTCCGCCTCCCCCTTCATAAGCCACTCCTGGCCCATCACTGCAGATACAGATATGGATCTGTTCATGCTCTGCAGATTGTATCACCTTCACTTCAGCATCAGTTCACACAAATGTCACACTTCAGTCACACTCAAGATGCTCATCTTTATTCCAGGAACGAGAATAAAAACACAACACACAGTTTGAAACACGTGTGTTCACACATGTCCATTAAATCTGCATCTATGCACAACTGATAGAGCGAGATAAGGTATAGCCTCACACTCTTTCAGAGTACAAACCCCGGTCAGTGGGTATGCCTTTTGTTTCTTTAATTCAATAATCTAGACATGACCTGTCTATCTGTAAAGCTCATTTGAGGTAGATAATTGATCCTTAAAGACCACTGAGAATACATTTGGGAACAACAACATCCCTGTACAGTACTTTTTCATCCTGACAGTGTGCTCAGACTTTTGTGGAGGTAAATTTACATACTATTTTGCACATTATTAGTAGTTTCCTATTAGTTCTATTGTTCTTCTTATACCCTAAAGCGTAAGATAATAGCACACTTTTACTCAACCTGATTTTCAGTGTCTTATTGTTGGACTGGAGTAGATCCAACCACACCAATCTGGCTGTAACATTACTATAAAAAAAGGGGGGGAACTATAATTAGCTATCTGAATAGCATTCTTCTAAGCTAATTGTAGCTAATTGTTTGACCTGTTGCTTAGTGTAGTCTGCCTGTCTAGCCACTCTCCTCTCACCTCTCTAATCAACATCCTGAGATTTGTATCAATTTGGGAACATGATGGGTTAAGACACACTGACTGGGCCACTCAAGGATGTCAATTTTCTTCATTTTAAACCACTCTAGTGTTGCTTTGGCATTGTGATTTTGGGTCAAATGTCATACTTCCTTCCCAATTGAAGCTTTCTGGCAGAGGGGAATTGATTTTTATGCAAGATTTCTCTGTAATGGGGACCAGTCATTTCCCATCAGGTCTACCTAGCTGCCGAAAAGCGTCCACATAACATGATGCTACCACCACCATGTTTTACAACGAGGATGGAGTTACCTAGATCTATGCGGCTCTTTCGCACCTCCGCTGTGGCTCCCTGCACGTAAAATATTCTTATGTTGTTTTTTATGCACAGTGGGCAATCTTTCTGTTTGGAATTCAAGTTCAAAAAAACGTTTTAATATTTCTTCATATAAAATATGTGCCATCGATCACATGACGTCGACTGCGCGCCGCCTTTCTCTGCAGGTGAAGAAAGAGTTTTCAACGCCTCGGTAAGCAATAATGGATAAATCAAAAAAGAGAAAAATCGCGGAGGAAAATAGAGAATTTAATTCTGCATGGACACATTTATTTGCTTTCACTGCTGATGCTGGCTTACCTGTGTGCTTGATATGTGTAGCCTAAATCAGGTGTAAATCGGGTGGAGTGACAGTGACGAGTGTAGTGTTTTCTCTTTAGGTTGGTATGCACCCTTTACTGATGACCCCTAAAAAAATCACTCGTATGGTCTGAGGGCAAAAGAGCAGTGGCACAGTTAGTACATTTTCTCATTTGTACTTGTGTGTGTTTTTGTTTGGGAGGTGTATACAGGCGTATGTGCGCCTTCTGTGGTCACCGCTTGTCTCATACTTGTCTTCTTTGCTCTATTTGCAAAATTATGCAGATTTAGCCCCCTAATGCTAATTGCTTATTGTGGAAAAATAGCTGTCCATTGAGGTTGGTCAGTCCACTGGAGCTTCAGAGTCCTCTGTTCTGACTGCCTGACTCTTCTGTTAACAGTTAATTAGCATTCTTATTCTTTACAGATTACTTGGTGACTCGCTCACCAGACTTTCACACATAAACCGCATTGCGTTCAAAGGGTTTATGGTCCAAATGCAGTGAACCTTGTTTGGTTATAAGCAGTGAGAGTGACTCAAATGAGTCAGCCATTCTAGAGTTGCAAAAGTGGAGGGTCATTGCTATTTACGGTATGAATCCAGCCCAGGAATTACAGTCGAATATTTGAGGGTTAAGGGCTTTGCTCTGAGGCAGTACTAAGATTTGAACTTACAACCTTCCAGTTTCTGGCACAGAACCTTAATCACTGAGCTACCATTTATACTACAGTGGCTTTTGCAAGTTAATATGGGTGTATTATATAAAGGATTTGTCCACTGGCTTATATATAAAGTGAACAAAAGGTGAACCACAGTTACCAGCTATGGCAGCGCTGCAATGGTGATGAGAGATTTTTAGGGAAATGAAATAACTAAATGAGACTTTACAGAGGCATTGTGTGTGACTCTGATGCCCTGGTAATTACAGATATACTTCAGCAACCAGGTCACACTCTTTCCTCTGTCACAAAGATCCCTTCTAGTCAGGAATTACAGAGAGACAGAGCAAGGGCTGGAGAAGGTGGCGAAGAAATATGGGCCTAGAGTTTGGTGATATGTATATGTATATGTGTGTGTGTGTGTGTGTGTGTGTGTGTGTGTGTACTTCTGTGTCTGAACTGAATGTATCTGCATTTGTTATCTGTATACAATGTAGTGTATAAAGAAATACAAAAACAATTATTCACAAAAATGAAACATTCTATTAAAAATATTCTGCATCATGCTTGACTCTACTGTGCAAAGTAATGTTTGACAGGGAAGAAGGAAATAGTACAAGTCTACAAGTTTGCAGCATTTTATTGCATCCATATTGTAGAAATCCTTTTTTACTTCAGGCTCTGTGTATCTTCATAATCGTTGGACATATTGATCTTGACCTCTTTGCTTAGATGTCTGACAACTCTTTCGTACTTTGAATCCTCAGTGCAGCTGGTGGTGGTGAAAAAACTTTGAACTGTTCCTCAGGTGAAATTCAAAGTCAGCCTCGAATCACCCTAATTGAAAACTAGATTAGCACATTGACAGGGAAGTGATGTCCTACAATGGTTTTAAAGGGCAAGTGTATGTGCCTTGAGGCCTGTGTGTGTGTGTGTGTGTGTGTGTGTGTGTGTGTGTGTGTGTGTGTGTGTGTGTGTGTGTGTGTGTGTGTTTGTTTCTGTGTTTCCATTAGAGGAATAAGTGATTAACACTCTGTAGTTAATTTGTCTCTCGTTGCTCTGCATCCATCAGAGTGTATCTCAGTGCCACCCTATTGGTGGGCAAACACCGCCACCCCCACCCCATCTCTGCCACCCCAGTAGCTAGCTGCCTGGCAACCATGCAAGTTCGCCTGCAGCCTTAATGTAGTTGATGATGTTTTAAAACAAATAGATCATTTATCTGATTAGTGTCTTGGTGGAGAATGAAGCTTGTAAATGGCTACCTCTCACTTAGAGATTGGGCAGCACTCCAAAAGCCTGACACTGGGGAGGGGTGTGCATGTGTGTGTTTGTGTGTGTNGTGTGTGTGTATGAATGATCGAGATTGTTGGCTAGCTGTTTGCCAAGCATTCTGTGAATACTGTCTCACTTTTGAGTGCCTGAGTGCGCAGATGAACAAACCTCCGCAGCCACTGTGTGTTTTTGGGCAGTGATTAGCACACGTCATGGTTAGCGATGGTGTGTTGTGTTGCGAGGTGTCGAGGTGGGTGTACACGGCACTTAGAATGGGCTAGAAAATCAGTAACAATCAGTTAACACCATATAGCCTGCAGACAAAAGATAATAATCTCAAACGCTAAGAGAATGAGTCTGCTATCACCTACTGAAAAAAAAAAAACCCTGAATTGCTACTTTACCCCCTACTGAAGAAATCATTTCCTCGGTCAGGTGTGTTTATCTGATCGAGCTCTGGGAAGAGTTGGTGTGTTAGTGTGTTGTGGCGCTGATTTAGGCCCACCTGCGTCCTCAATTTAAATCCTTTGCTTAACTAATAAAACACAGCCAGGATGTGGAATGGAACAAATGGCAGTGGTGGAATATGAAAGGTTGTGTCTGATATTTTTCCAGCTGATTCTGATGCAGACTGTAAGCATATATTTTGTCCTGGGTGATGGAGATGATGGTAAATGTGGAAGTCTTCATGGCTTTTACTTATGTTGTCAAGCTGTTACCATCTCTCACCACATTGTCGTAACACTAATGACTTCTTTAAGCCCTTGAAGTCGTAGCTTATTATGCATATATTCATTTTATGGTGCTTTGCATATGTATTAGCCCCCTAGAATTGTTCCACATTTTGTAGTGCTATAACCTGGAACTGAAATAGATATAAAGTAGCCCATAATATTAAAATGTTGCTGTTCTTTCGGTTGCTCCCGTTAGGGGTCACCACAATGTTTGACTTGGCACAGGTTTTACACCGGATGCCCTTCTTGACGCAGTATCCAGGCTTGGGACTGGCACTGTGAGAGGCTGGGTTGGTTCCCAGCCCAGGAATTGAACCTGATTCGATTAAAATTATAAAAGTTCTGATTGCAGAAGTAATCACCCCTGTTGCTGTGAATCTTCTGAATTACTTCTGGTGCGACAAGTAGCAAAAGGCACATATTTAGATGAATGTAAGGTATAAAAATACCTGAAACTTTGAACATCCTGTGGGCCGTTATTAAATACATCATGGCATAGCTGTGACTTTTGAAGGCAACTGGTTTCACCAGAACTAATTTAAGGAGTAAATAATTCTTCACTCATAACTTTACGTTGTTTGTAACAAATTTTGAATAATATGTAGATTTTTGCTCCTATTTTAATATTATGGGCTACGTATTTTGTCCAGATTCATGACATACAATTCCAATTGTTGTAACACCACAAAATGCAGAAAAGTTCCAGAGGGGTTCAAGGCACTATGTTCACTCATTACATATGTAATAAGTCATCGATATGACTTTGATCCAAAGATCCCAAATTTACTAACACTTAACACTTTATAATCCAGTCAATTTTGGTTTGAAAGTCGTGACATTTAGTTGTTAGAGTGTTTCTTTTCACTGACTTCATACATCTTCGTAGTTTTGCTTTTGTCTCTCGACTCACTTTGAGTCTAGTAACTATTTTCACTGCGCTGTAAGGTCATAGCAGGTTGTCTGACTAGTGCTGAATCACCCCGTCTCTTCGATACAGCTGATCTAAGGGGTCCTGAGTCCCCCTCCAACCCCCACAATTCTCCCTCCCCTCAGTGGGCTGAAGCCCAGCCTTTGTGTTTGGCTATCCATCCCGAAAGCTGGGGGCCTGCTCGACTCCTGGGGAGAGCTGCCTGAGAGAAAAGGAGTGAAGAAAAGGAGAGAAGTAATTACGTCCAGTCATTGAGTTCTGAATATCCCCTTCCCTCACACAGAAACCAGCACCACTGCCACCCACCCCACCCAAGTTCATTAGAGAGGCCCTGATCCGGTGACAAAACGGCAGACATTTAGAGCGAAAAGGAGTAGGAATGTTTGGGAGGAATATGACACCTCTGCATCTATGGAGAAGAAGTGCCAGCTTAAGGAGCTGGGTTGTGTGTGGGTGGGGGGGTGGAGAAAAGAGAAGAGCTGATTGCTAGCCTAGGCCTTTTGTCTGCGCTTTTTGGACCACAAGTTGCTTCACATCGCTGCCTTTTCAGGACAGGAAGGAGCCCCTCGTGCTCTTGCTTTTTTTTTTTGTTTTTTTTGTCCTGAACTCTTCCTTCTGTCTTTTTTTCCTCCTCTAACACCTATGTTTCTCCCTAGCCATTGTAGTCACGTCTTTAGGCTCATCTGTCCATCCTCTGATAGAGTCATCTGACAAGTCCTAAGTCAAAAGAGAGCCAACAGAGGGCTGACTTTAGGAAAATTGCTCCTCTGTTGCAACAGTGTAATCATGTATTGGCAACTAGCCATCACTCTTATGAGTGCAGACGAGTGTGAAAGGTCCAGGGCGTTTTAGCCTGACCGCAGCAGCTCTCTCTATCTGCGCCGTCACCCGTAGAGCAGACAGTCTTAAGCCAAGCGGCCCTCCTTTTTTCCACCAGGTTGGTTCCTTTCTCATTGTCTTGCCAGAGCCGTGATGGGAAGTAATCTGCTGCAATAAGGAGAAGTCATTTATTAGTCCCAGCCCAGGGGTTCATGCTTCACAAATTGTATTGAGTAGAAATGACCCAATCAGAGAAGAGCAAAAGGGGAGGGCTTTTTTTCTTTTTATGCATGGGGGTGGGATGGAAAGGAGGGGTGTTCCTGGTGCTTTCTCCAGCTCCTCTCCATCCATCCGGCCCAGAGGATTATGGGGGATTGATGTGTTGCTGGTCCAGTGGCCAGATGATGCCTTGCCTTCCCACTGAGCTTTTTAAGTGCATGTGTGTGTATGAAAAGGTAAGCCTCAGACAGGGCGTTACTTGAGTCTGAATGTGTGTAGTAAATGTACTGTACCTAACACACCCAGAAACAAACACACACATACACACACACGAGAGTTCAAAATCCGTACACAATGTAAAAGTCTATGAGGATCTAAACAAAAGGAAACAAACAGACTATTGTTTTATTCCAACCACTATGTTCCTGAAAGTGTGGCAGTCAAAAAGCTGCCAACGCTCAACGCCCATCAACCCTCATCTCTTCCACACACACACACACACACACACACACACACACACACACACACACACACACACACAGTTTGAGAGTATGGTGTGTTTGTGCATTTGTGTGTGTCACGAGGAGCACTTACGTGTGAGGGTGTAAGAGGGTTAACAATACCGATGATGCTTTTCTGCTGCTTTGCCAAGTGGCTTTTTACAACTATTGCACAATGGAGAAGCTAATTACTGTAGATTTGGAGAGCTGGTTAATTGATCATGTTAGCGTCCTAATTGCATCTCTTTTACCTGAGGCCTCTGAAAGACCACCCATACCTCACACACAACCTCTGTGCTTTAACCAAGAGTGAAAAAATGCATTATTTTTATTCATTGTTCAAGGCACATAGATTACTTTTTAGGTTTTTATGTTTGGGGCAACCTCTAACTATATCTTAGCTGTATTTGAACTAAATCCTGTGACTCTCTGAGCGTGTTGTGGAGAATAATACGCTGTGATGCGTGAGAGAGAGGTTAAGGCTGGCTTGTGGATTGAGTTAACGTTTGTCCAGTTGGGGGTGCTCTCATACTTTCTAAAGCTGCTGTGATGTGTACTACTTCATCACATGATGACAATAGGAAAGTGACCGGTGATGTTGATGAGGTTTGTATTGTGTGACAGTCCTGCAGAGCCAAGACTGTTTCGCACTGTTTGTATTTCAAAATGCAGTTTTATTCGGTGAGATTTTTTTAAAATGCAAGAGTAGCCATTTTAATTGTCATTAACAGTGCCATTTTAAGTTTTGCGAATGGAAATTCAGCCAAATAACAACAAACATGCAAACTTCCTGTAGATGAGTTTGACCAAAGAAGTAGCCAAACACTAAAACAAGTGTGTTGTGTATATGAAAACACGAGCACAACTATTACGTACTTAGCACAGGGAGTCAAGAGTGGTGGCACTTTTTCAGTTCTGTGCAAATTCAGCGTATGATCAACTGTTTTATTAACTTTTAGATATCTTCTAGTTTATTTGGATGCCCCTTTGATCTATACCGTTATGTTGTTTGCACTGAATTCTCCTATACAACACTGTTCTGTTGTCTTGTCGAGTGAATGTGCACTCGTTTCACACTGTTGTGTATCTGCACTTTACGTAGTCCTGGGTACTGTGCTACTATATTGTGTTGCACGATGCTCCTGGACAAATGACATTTCGTTCCAAATATTCCAAAATTTGTATACAGGCTACACTATATGGCCAGAGATATGTGTACACTTGTCCATCACACCCACATGTGCTTCTTGAACATCCCATTCCATATTTAGTCCCCCTTTGCCGTTATAATAACCTCCACTCTTCTGGAATGCTTTCCACTAGATTTTGGCATGTGATTGTGCGGATTTGTGCTTGTTCAGTCACAAGAGCATTAGTAAAGTCGGGCAGTGATGTTGGACGAGGAGGCCTGGTGTTCCAGTTCATCCCAAAGGTGTTCAGTGGAGTTGAGGTCAGGGCTCTGTGCAGGACACTCGAGTTCTTCCACT
>CM074947.1:19565700-19568200 GCA_037577455.1 Pangasius macronema
AAATGATTCTGTACTGAATCAGTGATGTAGAAGTCAGAAAATAAACATCTATAACAGAGTGTGTACTGAAACAAACAGGGTGCCAAGACTTTTACACAGCACCGTGTGGATATATATATGATGTTTAAAGTGACTCCTCCGGGGGTTTTAGGGATGTTATTGGGTTCCTAGTACAGACTACAGGCCTGTTATGGTCATGTGACCTAATAAACNACCACGCCCCCTAGTGCTTACAATAAACACACAACCAGTGTGTATTAAACGTGGAGTTTCTGGTGTGATGCGTGTGTGTACACGGTGAAGCCACGCCCATCTCTGTCATTTATACAGAGATCATTTACCCCATGTGAGTGGATCAGATGACGATTACTACACACATCCTGTCAGAATACTACTTCAAACCCTGCTGTGTATGAATAAGATCACGTTTTTAATCACGTTTGAGAATCCCCCCCCCCCCCCCCCGTGCTGATCACCGCGTGCTCCCAAGAGAAGCCTCCAGAGGAGCGCAGGAGAAGCAGAAGGTCTTTAAATTTAAAGAGAAGTCTGCGTTCTCTGTGAGGTCAAAGCAAATCTTTGTGAAATCTCAGTCATTATCACAGCCACAATAGCTTTAAAAAGCACCATTGTGTGCTGGGCTGAAAGGTCTGTCATGTCCTGAGCTTGACCTGGAGGCGAATGATGAAATGACCAGCGAGCACAAAGGAGAGAAATCATCAGAAAACATGCCGTCTGTCGCTGCGGGTCCGACTGTGAGCAGGTAAACACATGAGCAGGTAAACACATGAGCAGGTAAACACACAAACACACAAACACAAACAGATAAATGACGTGCTACTACTTCTCTTTTCCTCACATGTATATTTACATGTATTTCATCTTCCTACAATTTTTTAAAACATAATAAATATTATCATTTAAAGCTCTCATTCATGTATATACAGGAACTATACACTGAACAGCGATGGTTACGCTTTAACACAGCCGCCGCCTTCTTCTAGTTACTCCAGGATCGCTCTGTCACGCTAATCGCTCGCTACATGCTTTCCTAATGCTGACATTTACACTATATACAACATCACTTTTAAAAATCTGAACTTTTAAAGAATATTTGAGTTCCAGAAAAAAAAAAGAAGTCCTCACCTCTCGGGATCGGGGTCAGGAGTCCTAGCGAACTCTACATCCTTTCCTTTACTTGTTATTCTCGTAGTTCAAGTGCTTCAACTGCGGCATCGACTCACGTCACGCGTACCTGTGAGTACTGAACACGTGCTAAACACGTCTGACGTATGAACAGTCAGGTCTAAAAGTCTGAGTCTGGTACCAGGAGTCTATCGGTTTCAATCCAAATGAACACTCGTTAATCTTATTCCATCATTTACAATAATACAGTATTTAAAAACAGCAATAAAATAAATCTTTCCTCAGCCTGACGAGCAGCAGCCCCACTCCTGATCGCTCGCACACAGCAGGGGCTACACGCTTTCCTCCTGTCCCCGGGCTCGGGCTCCGCCCCGTCTAGACTTTCAGACCTGACTGTAGGTGCACGTGTTAATCATCCGGGATTAGTCAAGTAGTTCTGAAGCACTCAGAAAAACCCCCACAGTGGAGCAGTACAGTCGCTGAACTTCACCACGTTATTCATAGTAGTTAAAAACTTACAGCACCTTTTAATGTGGTAGAGGATTATGGGAAATGTGGTTTTACACGTGTCGTTTGACCCTGCAGGTTATGTGGTTAGAGATCTGAGGTAACCCAGCTGGCACAGAGTGTGTACATACAAACAAAAAAGAAAAGTCTACGAGGTTGTTTCATCAACACCATGCAGTCAGCACCGTGTCACTTCCTGATCATGTGACCACCGGTACGTTCCTGTTGGGGGAGTCTATCGCTTTGTCTGTTCCTGTCAGGACTAACGTTGGAGAGGCTAAAGTGCTGCTGTGAGGTTCTGCTTTCTCCGTCTTCCGGTCCAAGTCCTGAGAAGGCCGACGGGTGGCATTGATGCTAGTGCTAGTGCTAGTGCTATTGCTAGTGCTAGGGCTAACACTAGCACTCGGTTCTGGAGGTAGAGGTGAACCGGAGAGTGGAGAAGTCTGGGAAGAAACCTCATCAGGGTTGAGGCTGGGAGTAGCTGTAATCAGACTCGGCACAGTGGAGTTTGGTTTGTTATCTTTAGCATTAGCTTTAACAGTTAGCGGAGACGGTGTAGTCGGCAGGATGGAAGGATTAGCGCTGGAGGGACGGGGATTAGAGGGATTGTGCTCCACTGAGGAGGAGGAGGTGTAGAAACGAGGTCCTGCCGTGGGATTTTTTACCATTTTCTTATTACAGGACTCGCAGCACAGCTTATTATACCCGGGAATAGAACAGTACCGAGCCGAGACCTCCATCTGACAGAATATTGATTTATCATGAAGACAAGGTTCATCTGAAAAGAGAGAGAGAGAGAGAGAGAGAGAGAGAGAGATATGAGTTTACTTATATAATCACATATGACCCT
>CM074947.1:19575700-19596170 GCA_037577455.1 Pangasius macronema
AAGCTAACGGTTCGGGTCGATCGAATCGTTTATCGTGATATTTTAAAATGGAAAATCTCTATTAGGGTCAAATCAATACTGCACGGTGTATCGTTGTATAGCTGAGAATGCATTTATACATTTATATTAGGAGTGTAACAGGGTGCCACTGTTCGTGTCTGTATCTGTAGTGCTCCAGATATTTCTGTCTATAGCTGGATTCAGGATTCAGGGTTCAGGATTGGACATGGAGCTGCCAGGCAGGAGGCGAAGAGGAAGGCCAAAGAGGAGGTATATGGAGGTAATAAATGAGGAGATNGACCCCTGAAGGGAAAAGCCGAAAGAAGAAGAAGAAGAAGAAGTTTGTACCTGCAGGCAGATTTAATTAGTCACGTGAATGAATGTGCTCTTTCTTTGACCCGTGAGCTACTTTCTTTGCGAGTTTCATGTCTGACCTCTCACTCGCGTGAAAGTTTAGTCTCACCCACACACCATGCGAACCTTCCTGGCAAGCTTTCTAAAAACAACAGCAGCCAGCACACCTCCTATTCATATCTGTGTTTACAGCTCGAACGTATTATCTATTTGTTACGAATAATGCATTCATATTTGGCTACATCCCTAATTTATATATCACTTGCAGCAAAAGCCAAGAACAATAACCAGGAGGAGAAACTCGTTCAGCAGCAGACATGAACTCACAGCGAGGTTGCTTCAGTATGCGGCTTTGTTTTGCACAGTTTTTGTTATTCTGGATTCGAACAGGATTTGGGTGATGCTAAGAAGCTGAGCAGGGTTTCCTGTGTCGGGACTAGAGAGAGACAAACAACCCGCATCCCATCCGCCACTACACAATCACAGCGGAATCTCTCTGATTCTGTCTCGCACGACACTCCGATCAGCCTCACAAGTCCCTCACATCTACATCTGACCTCTGACCTCTGACCTAGTGCAGATCCACGACTGCACAATCTACAGCTGTTCAGAGCTGTGATCTTAGAATATTTCGACGCAAACTAGTGGAGTTGCTTTAGCATGTTAGCTCACGTCACTTGTGTTTTTACCGAATCGGCATCTTTAAATAAGTCTTAAGATAGATTTGAAATGCTAGGAAGTTGGGAAAGGACGCACGCTTAATCACTTCAGTTTATAGGGACGCTGCTCTTTCTAAGTGCACAAGTAGGAGGAGAAAACTCTGATCTGTTCTTAACTGCACCTTGTGGAAAAGGTGACAGAATAAATTTTAAGAATTAACATGAAAAAACAAACAAACAAAAGAAACAGTCCTGTGATTATTAGCTTGGTGTGTTCAGCTCTGTGTTGGACTCAGCCTCTCCTGGAGATGGCAGCAGTTGCTACTTTTTTAGCAAAAATCCTTTTCCAAGCAAATGTGGTTTTACTTTAGTTACATCCAGACCCACACAGCATCATCCTACATGTGTCAGGAATACCATAAGGTGGCTTACTGCTTCTGAAGTCATATTCTGTGCTATAATATAAGGCTCCAGCTACATTGAAGTCTTCGGCAGTTCAGAGACACCGGTTCTGTAAAATAGGGTGAAGACTGTTTAACTTGCAAATGCAGTTCCTTTTTTTCCTGCTATAAACTCTTTGTTTTGTAGTAAACGCGGCTTTGTTGGAATTGTTTGTGGAAGCAGGCATTCCTCTTCTGTTTCTGAACGAATTCTAATAAAACACATCTGTCACTCTAGCACGTGAGGAGATTTCTGTTGGAGGAAGTTGATATTTTTGGTGTTGCAAATCAGACAGGTCAGACAGAGGGCTATTGTGTGTGTGTGTGTGTGTGTGTGTGTGTGTGTGTGTGTGTGTGTGTGTGTGTCTGTATTGCTTTTATCTATGTGTTTTTATAGCTTGCTGGTGACTAAATGACACCAGAAGGACAGAAATACATGATGGTTTTGACGTTGTGGGGACGTTTAGCTGGGTCATATGAGGAAAACAGAACTGCAGCTTTCATTTAAAAAGCTAAAAGAGCCAAGAGGTTTCCTATTGGTTGCTGAGATGAACCGAAAAGCAGGGTTAGTCCTAGCTAGCTCTAGGAGTTGCACCAGGAATCAGGCAATCTTTTACGTTTCCCTTTAAACTTTCCCAGCACAGCGAGTAATCCTTTTAATTGGAATTCATGTCCTTTATATATATATGATATATAATAATCTTGGTAATGATTTATGCTGTTTAAACAGTAAAAAACCTACCCAAAGGATAATGCCTTATTGCCGTTTGTTAGTGCATGTTTACATGTCATTACATTCCTGACAGTGTATTTAGACATTAGGTTCATTTTCCACAACATACGATGTAAACCCAGATCTGAAAAAAGTCCCCCATGCCTGTGTTTGTTTAGATCACTGTGACAATGCGCATTTGAAATCTGCTGCAGTTACACAAAAAACGCCAGACAAATAAGGCTTTATTCAAATGGGGAAATAAAGGAGAGTACATTTTTTTAAAATGCTTTTATCTGAGAATATGAAAATGGAATTTGGAAATGATATTGGTATTTTTTTCCCCATTGCATTTAATAGATTATTGGTTTAGATTTTTCCTCTTTTTTTACACAATGAATTGTACAGAGTGCATTGTCCAGTGATACCATACAATTATGCTAATGCAAAAGGGAAGTAGAGTAGCCTGCTATACACACACACACACACACACACACACACACACACACACACACTGCTGGAATGAAGCTAGATGGGTAGGAGTAGTGCTGTTGAAATATGATGGATGGTTTTTTGCCAAGATAACCTTTTTTTTTTTTTTTTTTTTTTTAAACACGATCATTTTGCTGGTAAATTTGATAGTGAACAGGAGATAGAGAGACAGACTATTCAGGACTATTCAGGACTATTCAGGACTATTCAAGGAGATTTAAAAGCTGGATCTGTGTATATCTGAGCAATTGGCGACCACGGAAGGGACAACACACAGGCAGCCAGTCGTTATGTAAGGAATAAGACGCGGCAGGGTGGTGTGATATGCTACCACCCTGAAGTTGATTATTTACGAATAACAGCATGGAACAAAGGGTTTTATTCCTCTAATGCCACAAAGCTGGCAATTTCTTTCTTTATCAAAGAATGACACGTACGTTTCCGCAATAAAAAAAAAATCCAGCTTGTCATGTGACCAGGAAACCACAAAGCCTCTCTGTTCTGAAGACTCTCCTGGGACTGGTACAAATCGCTGACACTGGAGACTCCTTCCAAAAAACAAACAAACATATGTTTAAGATCTGTCTACAAGCCCATGTGTTAGTTAGTAGTTACTATAGAAACAACACTGTACTAGAACGAGAGCATTGCTATAAACCTGCGATTTGCCTTGAAGCTGCCACTGTTTTCAACACCTTCTGACGAATCAAGTTCAAGAATTCAGCAGTGCTGAGGTATGATTCAGAATAAGCGCTTCTGCTTCAGTATCTGAGATGCACTCTGTTTTTGCCTCTCTTTCCCATTTTTTTTTTCGAATGCCCTCCGCAGCTTTATGCTCTTCAGTGCCCTCTGAGACGTGTCATGATCTCTTGCGCCCTCTTGCTCTCGGCTCCCTCCGGTCAGAAGAATGTTGCCAGTATAATCCGCAGCTTCAGCCCCTGTTGCCACAGAAACATCAATAATATCCTTGCTTGACAGCATCTTAGTGCATTAAAGTGGTCATATGGAGTCTCTCTCTCTCTCTGTAATGCACTTCTCGGTAAATCCTGGGATAAAATAGCATGGTGCCGCTGTGGACAGGGAGAGAATTAGAGAAGCCCAGGAGAGAGACCGAGGGATTGCGATGGCTCATGCTCTCAGTGCCTGTCCTTTTCTGACCGAAACGGATGTCACACGCTTATGCACATGGTTTTTTTTTCGGATGATGACCACAGATATGGCGAGACTCAGGCTGTCACAGCTCAGTGTGAAGGGAAGCAGCTTTGTCATGTAGTGAAATAAATTGTTCTGTTGTTTATCAATGCCGAAAACAAGTTGGGAGACAAATCCATTAACACATTGATACTAAGCAGTTTAATATACCGGTGTTTGTGGAGGGACACACACACACACACACACACACACACAGAGAGAGAGAGAGAGTAAACATTTAGGTCGTTTGTTTATTATTTCATTTTTTTCTATTGCATAATTCATTACCAAGATAAAAAAGCGACATGGATTTCAATTAAATTAATTCACTCACTGTGCTGGGAAAGTTGAAATGTTGGTTTTTGTGTACCAGCTTGATTCTGGAGCGAATCCTACAGCTAGTTGTGACACAAATATTATTGGGGAAACACACACACACACACACACACACACACACACACACACACACACACACACACACATGTATTTTGGCATCTCTTGAGTTTGTGAATTTCAGTAAACATTATCAGAGATAGATGACTCCTCAGTGTTTTCTCTTTTTAAAACACACACACACTCAGTGCTCACACAGTCTGACCTGTTTTCACAGAATGCAGTATAGGCTGTGTTCACATTACCAGGTTAAAGTGACACATTACGATTTTTTTCCCCCCATAATGTGATCTGATATTTTCAGGACTGAACATTTTAATACGGTTCAATTCATCCATCACAAATGCATGTAGACATACTCAGGTTTTCTTTACTCCTGGAAAAATACTGCTGTGTAAAGCAAGTTTCTGATGAAATGCCGATTGCCTTTCTCTCTCCCTCTTTCTGTCAGTCCTGGTCTCTCTCTCTCTCTCTCTCTCTCTCTCTCTCTCTCTCTCTCTCTCTCTCCTTCTCAGTCATTTATCCATCTGAGGCAAGTTTTCAGTTGGTCTGTCTTACAACCTTGCACATACATACTCACACATCATACACACATTTTCTCCCTCAGGCCTACACACACACACACACACACACACACACACACACACACACACACACACACTGGACAGGACCTGATAGAAGGATCCAAAACCCAAGATTCCTGCCAGGTCATATGAGTCCTTCATGCCTTTTCTGCTGCATTAGTAAAATGACTTATGATTTATGTATCGTATCTCAAATTTAAATGTGTAATTATAACAAAAATAAATAATAGACTGTTATGGAGCCCATGCTGCATATTTCTCAGTGACATACTTTAAGCCGGGAAGGCGTGCGATGTTAACTGACTTGTCATAGAGAGTGAGTGTGAATACAAGACACACATTGTTCAGTATGTGGTCATGTGACATGAATGAGAGATGAATGGTCAGATCAGAATTCTTGTGTCATCATCAGCAGCCTGGTAGAAAAACAACGGAGGACAGTAATAGCAGTGACTATATTCCATGGAAGAATGAAGAAATCCGTGCTTTACTTTTTTGGGGAATTTAATTGATCGCTACCGAAACAGAGTAGTGTTTGAAACAGCTGGCCAAGAAATGGCAAAGTGTGGCCACAAAAACAAACATGGCTATGATGCCAAAGAAATGCTGTGGATGTGAATCCCTCCACGCTGTGCTCCTGCTATTGCTGGCTCCTCTTCCGTACCCACACATTTCTCAGTGCAATGCCTGCAATAGCTGCAGAACATAAAATCTATCCGTCTGCCTTTTTTTTTTTTGCCATCTTGACCTGATCATGTACCACTGATGCACCGTTTGCATTTATTTCTTCCTTCTAATATAATGGATTATCTCACAAATACGGCGTTTTTGTGTTTGTGACGCACGTGAATCGATATTGATGTGCATATGCGGGGCATTTCGGGGCACAGGCGCATTCACAGTGAAGATACAGGACGCTTGCAGTTACGATTGCAAACCGGCAAATTCCCTCACTCAGAGCTGTGCAGTGAAGCGTGTAACATAGCCGTAAAATAGCCTTTCATCAGGCATCAAAATTTGCGAAATGATGATACATTGTTGGTGCCTTGTAATTTCAGTAATGTTATACAGCATACTCTTGTGGATAATCTTTGTGTTTCTTCAGTTATGATTGTGCACACACACACACACACACACACACACACACACACACACACACACACACACACACACACAAACTTGGGAACTACTGCTCAAAGAGCTCCGCTCCAAAATTCATCACTCACAGTGCATGCATGCCATTTCTCCAGAACACACACACTCTTCTCTCTAGTGTGTGTTATTACAGTATCTGCTCGCTGATAATCACAAACGAACACACACACTCCGTGGGGAGTGCATTCAGGCTGGTGGAAGTCATCACTGCAGCCAAATTATTCTGATTGGACCCCTGATTTCCGACTACCTCTCATCAGAGCCCAGAGGTCCCTCGCTCCCTACTCAGCTTTAATCAAATGATTTGATTTCACCTTATGCTTCCCCCCCCCTCAGTGATACAATCTCTCAGACGGTGTGCTTCTCCGTCCCTGATGAAACCACCCACTCCATCTCCATCTCCATCCAGAACTGCAGCACCAGGATAGAGCGATCAGAGGAGCTGCACATCCCACAGCAGCATGACCATGATTTCTCCTGAAGGAACTGTGTGTGTGTGTGTGTGTGTGTGTGTGTGTGTGTGTGTGTGGTCTAAACAGCAACGTATACACTTGTTTTTCCCCTGAACATGCTTTAATGAAGCTATAAATACATGTGCTGTTAACATCATTCTGTAATGGTATATACTTTAACAGCACAACAAGTGGATGCAGTTTCCACTTGAAATATAATACAAGTGTTTTTATTTATTTATTTATTTTTTTAACATGGAAATCAGCATGTTGAAAACAGTATTGGTACACTGTCTGAAAGGATTTGTACATTGGTTTGATAAACTGGCCAACAGAGAACAAATCCATTATGGAAACAGATGCAGTGATGTATCAAAAGCTATAATATTAGATGTTATTATTATACTGTAAAATTTGAATACAGCTCCATGCTTGGACTGAACATCTCTCACAAATGCGTGTAGACATACTCAGCTTTTCTTTACTCCCGGAAAAGTACTGCTGTGTAAAGCAAGTTTCTGATGAAATGCAGATTGCCTTTCTCTCTCCCTTTTTCTGTCAGTCCTGGTCTCTCTCTCTCTCTCTTTCTCTCATCAGTCATATATCCATCTTGCAAACTTTCACATGCACTCACACATCATAAACACATTATATCCCTCAGGCCTACACACACACACACACACACACACACACACACACACACACACACACACACACACACACACACACACTGTGTTTGACTGGGGTCCTAAACCCAAGATTCCTTCCAGGTCATATGGGCCTTCGAGCCTTATCTACTGCATTAGGAAAATGACTAAGGGTTTATACAGCGTATCTCAAATTTAAATGTGTAATTTAAAAACGGAAAAATTAATAAGACTGTTACGGAGCCCATGCTGCATTGCATATTTTCTAGTGACACATTTTAAACCTGCTGGCTTGTGATGTTAACTTACACGACATAGAGAGTGCGTGTGAACACAAGACGCACATTGTTTTAAAGTATACGTCTTGTATAAAATAAACATCCAGTCAGCGGGAGTTCTGTGGGTGGACTGGTTCACTCTGACAGAAAAGCTGCGGTAACCCGAATAACCACTCTTTACAACCGTGATGAGAGGAAAAGCATATTAGAACACGCAATATATCAAACTTTGAAGCAGATGGGCAGAGGATATCCACGCTGGATTCCACTCCTGCCAGCCAGGAACAGGAATCTAAGGCTACAGAGGGCACGGGCTCACCCAAACTGGACTGCTAAAGCCTGGAAAAACGCCATCTTCAAAACATCTAATTCCTTGACGTAATTCATACTCCCTTTGAACTATTATAACTGTCGTTTCTGTCTTGGTGGTGAAATTATAGCGACCTGAAAAAGAGAAGGAATGGCTGTTGAATGTTTCATAGAGTCAGCACTAATTGACTCTATCACACTGTGTGTGTTTTCTTGGTTTTATACCACTGGCCTGTGCATTTTTGTACTAGCCATAGATAGTACACTTGCAGGGGGATTTGCTTAGGTGACTGGAGGATCTCCTTGCTACTGTGTGTTACTATATAGCCTGCTAGTGAAGATTTTGGTTAGCTGTAGGAATAAACAGAGAGCTTTTTCACCTACACAGATACACCCACTCTCACTCAGTGCATTCTAAGCAAACCTCATTCTAACATGGCTCTCAATGGCCACACACACACACACACACACATGCATACACAAACACACAGAGTCCAGTTCCCCTCTCACCAGCTCTGTTTGGAAAAACAGATCCCAGATAGCGAGTGCTGGAGAGCATTTTGAATTAGTCATGACTAGAGACTTTTAGAGTGCCACCATTTTAGAAGTGTGTGTATGCGTGTGTGTGTGTGTGTGTGTGTGCGTGTGTGCCCTCTGCCTCTCTCTTCATCTCTCGCTCTGTATCATTGTGGCTAGCCCGCTGAATAATTGCAGTGGGGAGACTTTTTCAATGCATACATGATTGACTCTCCCAGCCGTGTGGAGCATGTATTGCAGGCAGATAGTATTTCTTCCCCTTTCTTCCTCTCCTCTCCCTTTTCTACCATCCACCCCTCATAGTCGCGCCTTTTGCCGTATCCACACCCTTACTCAAATGACATATTGCTGACAAATGAAGTGTGGAGCAAAGGACACTTCTTGCATTAACCTGTCCTATTGTACACCTCAGAAGTCTGTCTCAAAACGAATTGCTGATAAAGCTGTACATGACCTCTCCGGAGATGATCGTTTTCCTATAACAGTGTGACCCACGTCTTCTTAAATTATAAAAACGATCATTTTTTTTATTCATTAAATAATGACGTCTTACGTTTTGACCGTTTTAAAGTTAAATTCGTCCCCGTTATCCCTTGCATTTTTAATGTTATTTCCCNCTCGCTAAAAAAGAATGACCTACACTCACCAGTCACTTTAATAAGAACACCTGTACACCTGCTCATTCATTCAATTATTCAGTCAGCCACTCATGGAGAAGCAGCATCATGCATAAAATCATGCAGATAGAGATCAAGAGATTCAGCTAATGTTCACATCAAACATTAGATTTGGGGGAAACTATGGTGTCAGTTATGTGGCGTTGAGCTGCTGATCTCTTGGCGTTTTCACGTCCAGCGTTGTCTAGTGTGGATCATCCAGTGAGTAACTCCAATAAGTACAGTAACTCAAATAAGTACTCTTTTTTAGTGTAAGTGTCAGTGTGATTAGAGTTGTACCGTACTACAGGAATAAGTATGTAGTGTACAGTATGTAGTATGCCAGTGGAGGCAATGCGTAGGCTTTTGCGAGGCACACACACTCTTGACTGTTTTATGTCTTTAAAACTTTGCCATTGTACACACTCTGAAAAACACACAAAAACTGACCCCCAATGCGTTTGTTTGTCTGTGTCCCTGACGAGCCTCTTTAGGAGAGCGTGATTTGAAATGTCAGGTTGTCAGAAGTCAATTAGCATGTAAATAAGAATAGTGCTTATACCTTGAATGGTGGGAGTGCTCATGTGCTTCCTTCCCAATCTTCAGTGCACCCATGTACGTGATGTAAGCACACTCCGATTCACATACCCTTTCTCTCACTCCTCCCTGCTCTGTACACTCAGTGTTAGACATAAACAAGTAGGTGGAATCAGTGACATTTTTCATCTGTGCCCAACCTACACATCTTCACAGGATATGCTGACACAATGCCCGCGCTCATAGTCGAGTTCTCCGTGGCAAACACAGCTCACAGAATCCTGATCTGAGTGGGAGAGTGCCTTCAAATGCACACGTAGTTCTTCAGCAAATCTTTCACTTGCTTAGAATATGATCGCTAAGTTTTGTGCTGCCTGCAAAAGTGTTCAGAGAGAGAGAGAGAGAGAGAGAGAGAGAGAGAGAGAGAGAGAGGGTATGGGTTTTTCCATCTTTTATACATCTTTTATTTGAACATGCAGAAAATAAACCGTGAATGTTTTATACTTGGCTGCGGTGGGAAAGTTAGTCCATTGAAAAAGATGTTATGAGAAAATGGTGATGGAAATGAATGATGATGTAGAGGATTTAAACATGTAACCATGGCTACTGAGGACACTCTGCTAGGACAGACGAAGAAGTAAAAGTCTTTCTTGATTTAATTAACGAAATCAACCTCAAACATCACAGTGACCCTCACCAGGATAATGTAGTTACTGAAGATAAATGAACGTACATCAAACTTCATAACTGTCCTTTATGCTGCTGTTTGGGTGCTGGTTATTTTTCATACACAGGTGCAAAACAGCCATACACATTAAGTATTCTCCCTAATCAGTTTAACATCATCTTTAGGATGTTTGCATGACTGTAGATAATGGAAACATAGAATCATTTATTGTGCTGACTTTTCTGAAAATCAGAACCCAGCGAAATCCAAGGCACTAAGGCGACAGTAGCTGGGTTTTCCATTCAAACGCAATTTCCAAACAATTAAAAAAAAAAAAAAAGCTAAATTGCAAACAGTTTAAGGATGTATACTCGGAGGGTTTTTCAACAACCCCCTATGCCCAAGATGATTGTCTTAAGTAATTCATTGGTACAGGAAGCATGTGGTGTCGACAGAGCTAGACCTCTGTATTCTGCACAAGGTGTGTGATTAGTGTAAAGGCCTCCCTCCTGTTCCCCCTACTGATGCATGTAAGGGTGTGTTAGGCACCTGCCCACTGTAGCAGCCCACACCAGCTGGCCTCTTTGTGTCCAAGGCACAGTCAATTAGGCAGCAACAGAATGACCACAAATGTATTTGTTTGTTCTCTAAGAGGTCCCTGGGTTGACAGGGGATCAGCAGTGACTTAGCTATTGTGTATCCTTTTAATTTAACCCTGTCAAATTGAAGTAAGATTTCCCTCGAGGTGGAGAGTGATTTAGTGTGTCTAAAAGAGGTGATGTTGGGGATTTAGAGACATGCATCTGGGAAGAATCTCGATTCTTTACACTTGCGTGCACACACACACACACACTGGTCAAACCGTGCATACACCTGAGTCAGTCTTTAGCTGTTTGCTGTTAGGTGTGAGACAGAAGTCACCCGGTGGGAGGTTAGTATTTGGCCAGACGGAGGGCCGTCCTGCCCACCCTTATCCCAGACGGCCTCCTTAAACCCCACGACAGTTGCCAGGTGCTCCCTCTTGCTGCTTGCAGCACCTGGGCATCTAAGCCAGTCTGGAGTAGGAGATCTCTAGGAGAAGGAGGTACTGGAGGGTTGGACATGCTGTTTTTTCGCCTTCATGGCTTAAGTCAAGTCCATTTTAACGACACCTCTCAGAGGCAGAACTACCGCAGAGCAGCCGTGACTCAAGTGGGCCAGGGAGCTGATTCCACTGTGTGGCTAATTGTTTATTCTGAACTGTGGACGCGTAGATAACACCACTATGCAACAGTTAATTGTGGCATTTAACCACTCTGTCTCGTTCCTTTCACCATTTGCAAGCAGACAATGGAAGCAAAATAAATCTGCTTCATGGTTACAATTTACTCTTCTGTTATACCTAATGCATTTCAACTTTACATTCAGCTGAGGCTTTTCCCCTTATGAAACATTGCATTATTTTGTGCTAATATTGAGGAAAGTGAAAGGTAATCCTGATTTTGTAGAGATCTGGAGGAAAGAGAGAGGAACAAGAAGCAACTGGACTCGTGTTAATCGTAGGAATTAATCGTAGACCAGGAAAACCATAGAGTAGAGGGAAGAGTTGTTGCATGAGACTAAATCTGATGTCTTGTTATAGCATATTTTAATACCACACTATGTTGAAAGGAAAGTGTTTTTAGGACTAAAGATCGGAAAGATTAGAGGACACATTTTTGCAGTCTTTAGCTGTCTAGTTTGGGTGAGGCTGTGTTCACTGTAACCACAGATTCCGTTTTATTGGCTGACAGGAGCGCAGCCCGATGTGGTCTTCTGCTGTACCCCATCTGCCTCAAGGTTCTGTGTGTTGTGAGTTGAGAGATGGAGTTGTAAAGAGCGGTGATTTGAGTTATTGTAGCCTTCCTGTCAGTTATAACCAGTTTAACCTCTCCTCTGACCTCTCATCACTGTAAACTCGAAACTGTTGTGCATGAAAATCTGAAAATACTCAAACTAGCCCGTCTGGCACGACCATGCCACAATCAGAGTCACTGAGATCACATTTTTCCCCCGCATTCTGCTGTTTGATGTGAACATTAACTGAAGCTCTTGACCTGTGTCTGCATGATTTTATGCATCCCACTTCTGCCACACGATTGGCTGATTTGATAATTGCATGAATGAGCAAGCATACAGGTATTCCTGTTAAAGTGGATGTTGGGTGTATATTTACATGGATTAGTATGATATATGGATGGGTGACCAATGAAAGAAAAAGTCAATTAAGGTGTTGGGCCACCATGTGCCATCAGAACAGCTTCTCTGCACCTTGGCACAATCATTCAATGAGCGCTCATGCCCCGCGAATGGGAACATTGCCATCCTGGAAGAAAACATGGTAGTTTCATCATGTTTCATCATAGGATAAATAGGATAGAATAACTTTGTACTGATTTACAGTGACTCTTCCCTCTGAGGGGACAAGTGGACCTTCTACAGCGAAAGAGCCACCAGCATTTCCTTTAATTTGTCATCCATCTGTCTGCCACATTTTCAATCTCTGTGTTATTAGTATGAATAGAGTATATGTTGGATCCATATAGTGGAGTCAGATATACAGTATATGTTGGAGCCATATATGGATTAGATAACAGACAGGTTCAAAAGGTTTATTCCAGTGAGGTGTAATGTGTCAACTGTTTTCCCGTCTCTGTGAAAGAGTTATAATAAGTACTATTTCTGTGAAAGAACCTTAGAAACTTTACTATACCACCTCATTTGCATGACCTATATGATGCGTGTGAAGGTGTGAAGGGGCTTAAATATTAGGTGATCCAGCGGTTGAGGACAGGTGTGCTATACAGCTGCAAGTGTTACACCATTAATCCTTCCTGTAGCGTGTGTGTGTGTGTGTGTGTGTGTGTGTGTGTGTGTGTGTGTGTGTGTGGAGCACCCATTAACAAAAAAAGAAGGGAAAATATCTCCCCTCTATTCTTCTGACAGAATAATTCTCTTGCTCTGACAGGGGGTTAAATCCCAGTGCATTAGCTGAGACAAATTAATGAAATAATACAACACTGAGTAAATCAGAAAATATGGTGTGCAAATGTGAAAGCACTCCCCCTGCTAGCTTTTCCCCAAATGACCCAGCTGAGGGCAGAACAATGGCTAGCACTCAGTAGAGACAAAACATTTCATCAGTGGGGTTAGATCAGACAAGGCCTGTCAGTAAGGCCACAAAAAGCTGTTACAATAGTCTGCTAATCTCCTAATCCACTCAAATTATGCCCAACACCTTTCAATGATGATTGCACAGCTGGAGAGGAATTATAATCTCTTGATGAGTTTTGACCAGGGCTTGCCGCACTTTTTTTTGTTCAAATATGGTGCAGAACGCAAGTGTTTGGATAGTATGAGTAAGTGCATGTGAATTAGTGAGGGGGTAATGTTAGGAAATATCACATTCACACGTTTCAGCCTCATTCAAATAATTATGAAACAATTTTCACACTGTGCCCAAATTTTCACACCGTCACCCAAAATAGAAGCAGAACCTCAACCAAAACTGTTTACGAAAACAGGTTGCAAGTGTAATTTGGTCTATTTTCGCATGCAAACACACACACACACTTCTGCTTTCATGCATTCTGTCTTTTAGACAAACAATATCAATAACTGAGCATAACTTAATGTAAGTGAGTTTTTCCTTTCAAAGACTTTTCTTGTGTGTTCTGTTTTTAGCCAAATTAAGCATTCCCTAGTTGATAATCACTGTAAACATGCCTTTATCACTTAGTGTACCGAAGATCTGGGAGTGTGAAATTTGCCATTGGAACTTTCTGAACCAGCAAACATGCAGAACTATCAGACACACCTTTAAACGAGACTCAAGAAGGAATGCGAACAATGAAAGGAGTGAAAATGAAATTGACAACAATAAATAAATAAAATGAGCTGTTCTTCATCCTGGTCAGGGTTACTGTGGATCCAGAGCCTATCCTGCGAGCACTGGGCTCAAGGTGGGAAATTCCACCCTGCATGGAATGCCAGTCCATCACAGGGCACCATGCAATCACTAAAATCAATAACAAATGAACTGTACATCTGTGAGAATGACTACGAATCATGAAAAGTCTATTCAACACAAGAGAGATGGGTAGAAGTTGACATCGCTTCCCAGTCTTCACATCTCTTGCATATACATGTCTTTTTGGCCGTGATCATCTAATCAAGTTTATAACTGACCTCAAGTAGAAAATTAACATTGAATTAAAATTGAAATCTGTATTATAAGCGACAAATGACCTCAGTGCACAATACAAGTGGACTATAAACGGGAGCTCATTTCTGTTTCCGGACCAAGGAGAGGCTGTGAAGAGCAGTGAGGACTTCGTAGGGCTTCGTATGTTAAACAGAGGTGAAAGTGAACTTTTTTGGTAGTGGCAGAAAGTGGCCGCTAGCCTACGCAAAAACATGGCAGATCTGTCAGAATGCATCTGAGAAGTTGTTGCGTTATTGATCACAGAGTACGAGTTGTCAATAGAAAGAAACAACAACGCTATCAGTGATCACCCTGCTGCCTCTACTGCTGTATGGGAAGTATGCTTAATTAGTATTTGCTTGCTTAATATGCTTAATCGTAATAGCCTTTCTTAAACATAAGTGCTATCAAATGTTAGAAATATTGGGGGAAATATCGGTCCTATCTTGAGTCCTCAGTCCTTGTCGGGTACATACCGCTTCACTCTCATGCTCATCCCTACATATTTCTGAGCCTTTCCCTTTTTTAATAAAATGGATTGCAATTACAGTTTGCAATTCTGCACGCAAGCAGCAAGGTTTCTGCAAATGCTGCACATATCTGCTTTTCATATCAAAAGCAGATAACCCCGTTTCATTTAAGCCTGCATTCATTTAAGCCTCCATACTTACTCGGTGGGTGTGTTTTATTTTGTCACGTATCCCCCATTTACACTGCTTTCAATTATTATTTTTTTGAAATACTGCCACTAAATTCGAGTGGAATATCTGGCACAGTAGCTAGCCAAGACGGCTTGTGAATGGTGTACAGTCTCTGAGGACTACCNGTATGACATACAGGCATGAACTAATCATCATCCATTATCTACCATTGCTAGAGAAATAGTCCCAAGTCGATGGCTAAGAAAATTCAAGTCCTTAAATATGTACGAAATGGTTCATTTGTTATATTTTCATCTGTATGATGATTATGTTTGGTTCTGTAGCTTCTTTGCATGCACAAAAACCACATTCCCTCAGCCCGGACCCTGCAATTAATACCTCCTGATCCTCGCACACCACTTGACACGGCCCTGAAGATAGATCTCAGGATCTTCATTTCTTCCAAAAACTAAACATGGGACAAAGTGAGAGATAGGCAGGTCAGTGCAGGATGAGAAGGCACATCAAAAGCTCAGCTGCTTTATGAACTATAGAGAGCAGACACGCTTTAATTTGAGGTTAGTGCAAGGGGAATTAAAGTGGAGCTTCAGAGGGATGGGCTGGGAGAGGAGGGGTGATATGACGAGGCAGGAGGACCCACCCTGGATGAAAGACAACCATGTTGCTGCCAGGAGGATAAGGCTGCGCTGTCTAATAGAATATGCATGCATGGGAATGCTTCTGCAATCCATACCCAGGGTGAGGTGAAGATGGTGGTGGTCTCTTGGCTTATTCGTGTGATGAAATACAGACTTTTCATATACGACACCCTGAGAGAAGCTGTGTTTTACAGTTATGTGTATGGCTGTTATTAGGATGGAACTGTATCTAAGCGCTGTGTCTATGGCTGTTACAGTCACAGGTTGTTACAGGTTGTTACTAATCACAGTGTATTATTGGAAGGTTACCTCCCTGTTGACTTTATCTGATTAAAAGGCAATTCTGTCTATTATCGTCTATCCATTTTTAAATTTTTATTTATTTATTTATTTTTTTTACCCCATCCATGATAGCTGATTTCCGGCTCCAGGTTCTAGTCGGGACAGCTCAGGGAAGCATCCCTCACGATAAGCTCCAAGTCCAGAGCATGGCTAAACTTTCTGCCACTACGGGTTAATTCATATATTTCTGAGTCCTTTTTTACTTAGGGGACAATGGTAAAGTGGAGGAAAAGAAAAAAGGGCAAGAAGAGGACAGACACCACAGTCCACTGCGTGTGTATCTACTGCATGTCAAATGAAGGTTTTTCACTACAATACACATAATACTGTGTACCTTAGCCTGAACCCCTTACCCTCTAACATCTGCTGCTGGTACAAACACTTAACACACAAGAGCTGTCAAACGTGTAGACGAACACGGCATTTCTGACCAGAACTAAACAAAAACAATGGCTAAACAGCACTGCACACTAGATTCCTCAAAGCCATTCTCTCTTTCAGCTAATAACAACATGATTAATGCTGACAATTCACAAAAAATGTTTCCATATGTTGTTATTATATACAAGGCTTGCAAAGAGACTTTTGTGCAAAGAATTTCAATTTTAAATGTCAACCCCCTTCTTGTGTTTTTAAATGCTCAATAAATACCAGGAAACTGTCAAATTCTTTAGCTTATCATACCATGAAAATTCCTAACCATAATGTCTTTCTGTATAGCTGTATACCTGTGTGTGTGTGTGTGTGTGTGTGTGTGTGTGTGTGTGTGTGTGTGTGTGTGTGTGTGTGTGTATTGCTCTGCTCTCATCCCACAGGTGGACTGTACCTGTCATACTGCTTGGTTCCTGCCTATTTCTGAGCATACAATAGAGAGCTGAAATGCTTTCAGTGTGTGTGACCCTGGCAGACTCTGTACAGCCACCTCCATCTCCCGTCCTGATTGGGCTGCTTTTCTCCTCTCGCTCTTTCTATGCAGTCCTTTCTCTGCGCAAAATGAGCAGCCGTAAAGGGAAAGGCCCCATCCATTTTGTCCATGGCCCCTACGGACCTTCATTTGGCCCCTCTGACCCACACCCATTTGCCAAAGCCTCTACCTCTATTCATATGACCGTAATTGGCAAGCACTGGTGAGCTGGTCTTGTGACAGAGGGGTAAGGAAGGTTCCAAGGTGAACAATTTTTTTTTGAACTTCCATAGGGAGCAACTTTGTGTCACCCGCACAAATATTCAATATTTTTGCATTGCTTCCTGCGAAACACACATATACAGAGCAATCGCTGACAGAAAGTAGCTGTGTAGAGCTCTCCTTATCATTTTGTATTTGTAAAATACTGTGTGTGTGCTTCATCTAACGTCTGACAGATGGAGTGACATCATGCATTTAAAAGTTTCCACACCCCGGTGTTTATTTATCACTAATGCTCTCTATCTCATGCTTGGCTGTCTTTAAGAGTTTAAGTACAGGCAGCAGAGGACACTGCGGCACTCTCAGTCCCCCCTCCCTCTGGGTGTAATGCTTGAGAAAGGGCAGTGAGAGGTGAGGCTCAGGACCCTGTCCTGCCCCTCAACCTTCTCAGTGTACCCCGGTGCCCTCTTACCCATGTGCCCTGTCACACACTCTCCCTCCCTCCCTCTTACTAGGCTCACTGCCTTCATTACATTGCTAATGATGTGTTTACTTCCCTGTGTGTTATTAAAGACTAACCTCAGAGCACTAATGACTGGGGCTCACTTACTTACACACACACACACACACACACACACACACACACACACACACACACACACACACGCCATAGAATCCACTAGTACCATGGTACAGGAGACTGAGCCCTGAATACATTGGCATTTTAGAATTCCTGTAGACATACTGCCAGAATCTGACATGTAATTGCATTGTGTAGCTAATACACTATTTGTGCTCAAAAATGTGTGTGTGGGTGTGTCTGGATGAATCCAGGCGTCTCAGGACAGCACATGTGTTCCAGTCCTTGTCTCGCTTTGCTCTAAGCACTGTGCTATATCACTCTGTATAAAAGCCTTTCACATGCATGACAAGTGCTCGAGAGCAGTTCAGTAGGAGTGCGAGCCATCTATCAGAGAGAGGGGATGAGAACACTGTGTGATGCAGAGAGGCAGCTCGGCCTAAGGGCAATGACACACCTTGCCAGTGTTGAAGAACTAGCACCACCAGTGCCGACTAATCAGAAAGTAAAGACTAATAGCTTGTTACTGAAATGCACATGTATTGTGCACTCCCTTAAAGCAAAACAGCTCCACATACCAGGAGGGGGCAGTAGATTATATTGCAGAAGGAGCAGAAGGATGGATGTGAGAAGGTGTATGTGTGTGTGTGTGTGTGTGTGTGCACTCTCAAGTTTCAGTTTTCTTTTACTTGTTAGGCTTAACAGAGATGTTATGCAGGCAGGGTTAATGATGAAGCCGACACACTGCAAAAACTAAAGGAGCCATCAATGCTCAATAGTGTGCCAGGTTCAAAACAGTCTAAAAGATAAAACTCACTAAACTGTGTCAGGACGTTTTTTACTTTCTTAAATATTTGTACCTATTTGAGCAATTTCTCATTGGCTGGAGACAAAGATTAGTTAAACCAGGTACTACAGCACTAAATTCTTGAGGTTGTTTATGGGTTCCATGACAAAGTCTGCAGTGTTTTAAATAGCAGCGGATGAGGAAAACAGATTGTAGGTGTGTAAGAGGCTTTAGAGCGGCGTTCTGTCTGACGGCATATGCTGGAGGGTTTTACTGTGCAGATTTAACTAAGGCAGATTTTGTACAGCCAAGGTGGGTAATAGCAGAAGCCATCTTAACCTGCTATACACAGACCTTTCTTAATCAAGGGCTGTAGGTGCCTCGGCTTTTCTGAAATAGGATTAGGTTGTATGTCAGACACAAACCCATACGGTGTATCTCAAGTTTGAACGACTAGACTCCAAGTGACTTTCAAGTGACACACACACACTGTGTGTGTGTAGTGTGTGTGTGTGTTTGCTTAAGAATTACTGGACTTGTTATGCTGTTTGTTGTTCTTTGGAGTGTTTTTGCCAGGGCTTAGGTATAGGATCACTAAACTTTACAGCGAGACTGCAAATTCATTGGTTCATTGGTTCCCTAATAATCAAAGTGTACTAGCCTGAGAGGTGGAGCTAATATTCATGTCAGATAAATGTAAATAGAAGCCTGAAATCAAAAAAATAGACAGATCCATTCTGTCACAAGGTTCCTCTGGCATTATAGGATTATTACAAGTATAGAATCATTATAAAATATTACACTAGGCACCTTTAAGGATTAATTACTAAATCTTGCAGTGGTGTGGTGGGTAGCGATGTTGCCTCACAGCTCTAGGGTCCCCGGGTCAATCCCGAGCTTGAGTTACTGTCTGGGTGAATTTTTGTATGTTCTCCATGTGTCCATGTGGGTTTCTTCCAGGGTGTCCAGTTTCCTCTCACCTCAAAAAAAAAAAAAAACATGCCAGTAAGTTGATTCGTTATAATAAATTGTCCTAGGTGTGAACGGGTGTGTGAATTCATCCTCACTATTCACCGTATCCCTGGGCAGGACTGAAGACGAACAAATGAATGAATGAATAATAAACCGTGACAGCTTCTTCTGCAGCGCGAACTCTCCACACTGCCCTTCTAGTATACAGGGAGATGATGTGAGGATAGGGGGAAAGTGTCACGGCTGTGACTGACACACCAGAAGGAAGGAGGAACACACTCCAAAAATTGAGGAAGAGGTCAGACAGGCATGTGTTTGAGGAGGAATAATGGTGTGAATGTGTGTGTGTGTGCGCGACAGAGAGACAGACAGAGAGAGAGAGTGGAAGCTGTGTGAGTGTGTAAGAATATATAAGAACCCAAAGGCTATGTGTGTGAGGAAAAGGCAAGAGAGCACTGATAGGGAGAGTGTATTTGAGCAGGATAATAAAGGCAGTGTTTGAGTTGTCGGCTCTCTGCGTCCAGGTGTCACAGTGTATGACAGACTAGCTGTCTGGGAAGAGTGTGTTCACCATGTGGAAGAGTACCAAGCGGCGCTCTCTCTCCGTGACCCCTCACCTCCGCACCCGCGCCTGACTGACACACGCACTGTGGTAATGAGGGGAAATCAAGCCAAATTAAGCCTAATTAAACACCCATTTATTCTCTCTTGGCCTGTTCTTTTTATGGGCTGGTGAATATTCAGGCATGTCAGACAGCGGAATTAGTATATCCCGAAGTAATGGCAGCAGAAATTGTGTTGCTGGAGGACAATTTGCTTAAACGTCGGTTCAGTTTAAGCGAAAATGGCATCCTCACAGCCTGCGTACAGATGTCATCCTATAGGTTGAATGTGGACAGAGCAAAAACAACCCCAGCGAGTCCTGCATTTACTGTACATGTGGTGATGTCATTTATAGTATGTGCTTGTGAGTCAAGACCCCAAATCAGCTTTTTATATAAAAGTACAGTCAGGTCCATAAATATTGGGACATCGACACAATTCTAACATTTTTGGCTCTATACACCACCACAATGGA
>CM074947.1:19606186-19639217 GCA_037577455.1 Pangasius macronema
TTCTTTAATAACCATGTAGAAAGGCCATATCAACCATGTATCATGGCCATATTCCAGGATGACACGGCCAAGATTCATCAGGGTTAAAATTGTGAAAGAATGGTTCAGAGAGCATGAAGAATCATTTTCACACCTGAATTGGCATCTCTGAGTGCTGACCTTAACCTCAGTGAAAGTCTTTGGGATGTGCTGGAGGAGACTTTAAACAGTGCTCATCTCTTGTGTTGTTAATACAAGATCTTGACCAAATACTGATGTACCGCTTGATGGAAATAAATGTTGTGATGTTATTTCCATCAAGAGGTGCATCGATTTTTGGTCAATATCTTGTACTGACAATGAAAGAGGTGAGCACTCTGTAAAGTCTCCTCCATAACATAACCATATAACATGCTAGACATATTATAATCACTCTAATAATAATCCATTCATAGACTCTTATGTATTTGCCTATTAAAATCTAAACAGTGACTTTTTTTTTGTCTGGGCAGTGTGTATGTGTGTGTATGTGTTGCATATAGGATAGGCTATATGTCAAGTTAAAAATTTAAATAATGCCTTCTGCAGTGGTAAATGCGCAGCTAGTTTTTGACACAGAATGGAATACCGACAGTTCTTGCATTTGAACTCAGTTTTCTAGATCATGTAGCCTTTGGTTTTCACTGAGATCACAGCATGTGATCTGTTTAGAGATAATTTAGTCTAAGAGACAGCCCAGGGGTCTATACCAGGTGATATGTGATATTATTTCCTTCCATTAACCTCATCTTTGTGAAGATTGGAGCTGCTTTATTCCTATTTCTTGCCTCAGTTGTTTGTAGTGCTGGTGTGCCACATAGTCGTGGGCAGCACTGGAAGGTTGCCCTATCCCCCCTCACACTTGTTCATGAAGATGTCAGAGCTGCTCAAGTATCAAGGTTGCTCTAAGCACAAGCTACCCAGCCATGGCATCCTCTACCCATCCTTAAGGCTTCTATTTTGGGCCGTGGTTGCCAGCGAGAGCCTTCTCCCAGCTGTAGTTCTCAACTGACCTCTGTGTCTTAAATCGCTTTAATGAACTATTAAGAAAGTAGCTTATTAGTTGAATTACACCACCCACAAGCAATGCTTGTTCATATGAAGGTTGAGATACATGGACTTGCATGTACACACACACACACTGAGAGAGAGAGAGAGAGAGAGAGAGAGAGAAACATACACTCAGTGTTTGCATCCTTCAACTGCTTGTAGTAGTTGACATTGTGAACTAACATTTATTCATATACAATATCTGACCAACTTTATCCTTGCTTTCTCTCTCTCTCGTTCTCTCCCTCTCTCTTTCTCTCTCTCTCTCTGTTTCTCTTTCGCCATTGTGATA
The DNA here is from genome assembly GCA_037577455.1 of Pangasius macronema. Classification (NCBI taxonomy): domain Eukaryota; kingdom Metazoa; phylum Chordata; class Actinopteri; order Siluriformes; family Pangasiidae; genus Pangasius; species Pangasius macronema. The sequence continues at coordinate 19,607,547 of CM074947.1, forward strand.
CCACACCGTCACAAACCAATTCTTGCACATTCCTGCCACCTCTGCGCCCGTAGCTTACTGAGATACAATAGCTTTCTCCTTTGAGAAAGAAGAACGAAGAACTTACAATAGACTCTGGACCAAAGAGCCTTTGCATTGTACTCTCGGATGGTAGGAGATAAATCTTTTCGTGCTACCGAATAATAGCTTGACTTTGAGTGGGAGAGGTTAAACTTTGCTGTGTGTGTGTGTGTGTGTGTGTGTGTGTCTGTTCTGCCCTGCAGTGCCCTCAATGCCTGCGCAGAAGTGACTGCTGAAAGGCTCGGTTCAGCTACTGGAAGGCTTTGACGTCTCCTGCTACATGGTGGAATTATGAAGGTGGAAATTACCTTACTTAGATAAGCGATACTGCAAGGGCTTGAGAATAATCCGCATATTTGAAGAGTACAGTTATTAGCCTAAAAACGGGCCTCTATTTCTCTTATGCCTGCTGCTAATAAAAAGCCTTTTCATCAGTTTTTTTTTTTTTTTTTTTTTTTTTTTGAGGCTAATAACTGTACTCAGGAAATATGCGGATTATGCTCAAACCCTTGCAGTATTGCTTATGTAAGAAAGTTAATTTCTACCTTCATAAACAATGGGAAGCTGTGGAGTCTCAAGCTGCTCTTTCTGGGCTCTTGGGCTATAGAAGAGCAGCACTCAGACATACTGAATGGCTGTGAAATGTAACAGAATCAAACTGTGAGTGTAGACAGCCTATAGATATCATGCTGTCATCCTTTTAAATGCCACTATAGGATTTCCTCTGAGCTTTTATTTAGCTAAGCTGCTATATAACAATCAGTGGCTACAAGCCTTTCTGGTCCCATCTGACTGTTTGTGTCATACCTAATGAAAGTGAATATGAATGTTGACAAATGTAGACAACATTGAAATGTAGGTGTATCTCACAAAATGGCTAGTTCTTTAAAGCAAAGCCTCTCCTTCACAGGCTTTAGATTTAGCGAAGAGAGGACTCAGAATTGGTTCACTGTGTGTGTGAAACAGACGAGGCATTGTTAAGGGTTCTTGCAACACTTTGCGACGTAACGGTGTCATCTTCTGCTAACCTGTTAGCATCTCTGTCTAGACTAAAAAAGCTGCATGACATCATGTTATGGCAGCACTGTTGCAACCTTCCAGCCAATTCGCATGGTCTTGTTGCTGAGAATATTGCTTGAGAGCATGTCAAATCTGCAGTGTCTTAAACGAAATGAGATAGGGATGGGGTCAGAGTACGATATCAAAGCACCGTCATTTCCTGCTATACTTGACTGGCTAAAACCCAGTGCTTCAGATGTATGCGGTGATGATATTCTAATTGAGCGTCATGCTGAAATGAGTGCTAGATTGGATGTTAGACAAGTTGATAAGAATATGAGGCTACCGAATCAGTACACTGCTAAAAGCCCTCCAGCTCAAATGGAGGTCTCCGCACTAGACGCTCACAGCTAATCCTTTTGACACATTATGCTTCATTTGTCTAACGGCATTGTTGATGGCAATGTTTAAAGCTTTGAGAGTGTGTTTGTGTGCGNGTGTGTGTGTATATGTGGGTTCGTGTGTGAAAAGAGGATACGAGAAGGAAAAAAGTGGAGGTGAATGAAGGTGTGTGTGTGTTTCTCACCAGCAATAAATGGCCCTGCTTTCCCCCCAAAGAGGGCTGAGGTTTAGTGTGCCTGGAACTGCTGCTTTGTCCAGGGCTTTCACTTTGATTAGGTCTTTGTGGGGAGCACTTACTTAAAGGGGCAGAAAACATAAAAAAAACACTTAAAGGCTGACACAAGAATTGTCTTATTTCAGAATGCTTCTGTACACCACATTGTTTACATTAAAGTTCGTTTCATTTAATAGATTCAAGATTCAAGATTCAAAGAACTTTATTAATCCCAGGGGGAAATTGCTTTGCCATGTTACAATTGCTCTCAAGAAGAAAGAAAGAAAAGAAAGAAAGAAAGAAAATAATAATAATAATACATTTCTGTCAGTTTAACCCCTTAAAATCCTGGCTTATTATTTCATTTATTCACATTAAAACACATAATTCTGATACTACTGTGGAACTGTGTAATTATTCAGAAACTACAATGAAATTAATAAGGAAAGTGTGTTGCAGTTCAATAAAGAAACGTAAGAGTAGACCTACTGATTAGACCTGGGAGTTTTTGACTAATTTGAACAGGTGAAGGAGATGTGTTTTGATTTTGGTTGATTTCTTATTATATGCTAACACTGCATGCTATTAATGCTAACTATCCTAACCCTCACCACCATAACATTTCACATGAGTCATGACTTATGAAATGTGAAGTTGAAACCATTTTAGTCTGAAGCTTTACAGCTACTTTCATGACACTGGCTATATTTAACCCTGTTTCCACTAGCAAATGTTTCATAAGTGTGGAAGTTAAATGCTAAGTAAACAATCATTAGCTAACTGCAGCTATCCTCAGGCAGTGTTTGTTCTGACTGCATGAATGTCCGCTGCTTTACACTTAATAAACTGAATGAAACAAAACTTCTAGGTTCACATTGTAAGCATGTGACAATTAGTCCTTGTTCATTACAGTTCGTTTGTTACAATTTGACATGGAAGTAGCTCAGAGTTAGTTATGTGATTAAATAGATTCAACCCAAACATTTTCACAGACAAATGCTCCATTTTGAGTGTGTTCACATTTAGTCATAAATAACAGAACAGAACAACTAACCTAAAGTTTCTTTCTTGTCATAACATCTAAGTGCTATCACATCGCTTTCATTTTAGTTTATTTGGTGTGTACAAGGTCAGTTAGGCCAAGGGGGTGAAGCGCAGGGTACAAATTACTGTTAAATGTTAATAATACTAATAAAAAAAAAACACTTCAATTTCTCCCAAATGTTTTTGTCATGTTTCTCTGAAAATGTTGTATACTACTCTGCAATTTTTACATTGTAGTTATACATACTGAAGTACCCACAACTATGATTTTGTGGAAAAGCACCAATGCCCAGTCAAAAAGATTAATTGAGCCCCAGATGTTTTTTTTTTATTGACTAGGTGAGAATCATGGGGTGAGTTTGGTGTGTCTGTACAGTAGTACTCATAAATAGGTGTGCAGAAGAGTTGGAAGTCAGTACAGGGTTGATGAAAAGGCTTCTCCCAAATCTGTGCTTATGTTAGAGTGACAGACGGGCTGGCTTGAGTATTTCAGAAAGTGCTGATCTCCTGGGATTTTCACACACAACAGTCTCTAGGGTTTATACAGAATGGTGCAAAAAAAAAAAAAAAAAAAAAGCATCAAGTCAGCAGCAGTTCTGTGAGTGCATTGTTGATGAGAGAGGTCAGAGAAGAACTGCCAGACTGGATTGAGCTGACAGGAAGGCTATGGTAACTCAAGTAACCACTCTTTACAACCGTGGTGAGCAGAAAAGCATGTCAGAATGCATAACACGTTGAGCCATTAGGCAGATGGACTACAGCAGCGAAAGACTACATCAGGTCCCACCTCAGTCAGCCAGTGGGAAACTGAATGTTTTTCAATCTTCAGCTGTCACCTGCCTTTTTTTTGATAATTTCAATTCCATATTTATTGTGTTATTATTATTATTTTTTAAAATATTTAAATTTATCAAAGCATGCTATATTTGTTCTGATTTCCTATGCTTTCTTTTCCTTTAAGGATAGAGGGACAGTAGCCCTCTACCTTCACTGCCCATGCTGTTCGCAACACCACTGCTTTTTGCCATAATACCACTTAATTCCCTGAGAAGTGGCGCAGTGACGCAGTGGCCAGCCAGAGGAAGGGTGTCGTAATGCATCTGGACCCGCCATTGCCCCACAGGGATAATGGCTCTGATTGCTCCTGATTCCTCGTCTCTGCAAAATACCTCATGTAAAATAAGTGACATTTAAAAGGCATTGAGATGTGAAAAGGAGGGAAGAGCATGTGTGTGAGAGAGAGAGAGAGAGAGAGAGTGGGAGAGAGAGCAAGGGAAGTAGTAATCTTTTCACCTGAACGATGAAGAGAAACGAGTGGGGGGAAAAAAAGAAGTCCCTTCTTTGGCCGGCGGGGGAGCGACAGAAAAATGATAAGCCCCTGTGTCGTAAGCTGACCCTCGCTGCTAAGCTTTTTAACTTCCTCCTGTCTGTTCAGTTTTTCTCTCTCCTCACAGAGAGAGCTGTGCATGTGTGTGTGTGTGTGTGTGTGTGTGTGTGTGTGTGTGGAGGGGGGCTGTGCTGTGGCAGTGGGTTGACATTGCTTCTGGGAAGTGCTTGAGTCGGCGTGCTAAAAATCATTTTGGGTTAGATAGAGGCCCCCTGAGCTGGCCCCGGGATATCAGCACGCTCATCTTCGTTTAGAGAGAAAAGCGCCAACGTAAAGCACAGCCTGCAGGCTCAGTGCATGTCCACAAAGAGAGAGAGAGAGAGAGAGAGAGAGCACGTGAGAGATGTGGAGAGATAGATGGAGAGAAGCTGCAGTGAGGGCTAAAGCCAGCATATGGTTCGGATGCACTAGGCTGGCCCTTCAGCAGGGGTTCTCAGCCTTTTTTTGACCAATGACCCCATTTTAAGGGCCTTGAATTCTCATAATAATTAGTAGCCCTGGAATTATAGGCTTACGACTTTTACATTTTACATTTCTGTAAAAAAATAATAGTGCACAACCCACAGAATGTTATGTGACTTTTTCATATTTATGTATTTTAAGAAACAGTTATTTTTGCACATGTATCATATTCTGTTTTGTAGTGTATCATATTCATGGAGACCCACCACATTTAACCGTCATGCATAAACAGGGAAAGATTGAATGCAGTTTTTTTTATGAATTGCTGTGAGTTGAGCCCACAACAGTAGGCACTTTTGCACACATTCACTATGTGGTTGTGCACATTTCATCTCTGCTTTTACATCCAACCTAGATCAGTGCTTTGATTTGATGCACGGAACCCCGCTTCACACAAGTGCTAGCAATTCAGGTTATATTTTCAGGAGTGTAAAGCTCATTTTACACTAGCTGGTTTTTTGTTTGTTTGTTTTTGGGATGGCAAAAGAGGCACAGAGCTGGGCATGGGGACCATTTCAGTTATAATATAACAAGGCTACATCGCTGAGTCCCTTCTTCCAACTACCAGTCATGATCCACAGTGTTTATTGGGTTTGATCATGCACTTATATTATAATACTGACTTGAAGATTTGACTGGTAAATGAATAATTTTTAAACATTCAGAACAATGGGTTGACTTAATATTATTAACATACTACAAATAATGTTTTGTTATAGATATATTACAAATCTCATTTACTTCTTTTCCTTTGAATCAAAATTTGAAGCTACAGTTACAGCTACAGAATGACAGAGCCTTGAATACACAGTATATGGCCAAAAGTATGTGGACACCTGACCATCACACCCATATGTGCTTGTTGAGTATCCCATTCCAGGGGCCTCATTTATCAACCTTGTGTACACACAGTTTTGTGTGTAACGTGTGTGTACGCACTTTTCTATGCACTGAATAGGATTCATCAGGTTGTGTTTATGCATGAGGATGTGTATATACAGTATTTCCGCACACATCTGACCCTAGTGGTAGAGAAGTGTAATAGCAGGTAAACTGGGTACGAGGAGCTTCCACCTATTCCACTTATTGTCAGTCATTTATGTCAGCATAACTGAGAGAGTGATTACTGTTTTGGGTGCTCACATGGGATGTACAGACAGATGACACAGACGGAATATAAAGTAAAACCATACATAAGGCATACTTAAAGATTGACTGGGATTATGCTTTATTTGAAGATTTGTCTCACGCAGCTTTGCAGAGGGAATGTGTTTTTAGCACCACTGGAAGCGTAGAGCAGATCATCAGCCGATTTTGTTTGTCCAGTGCAGTTTTAATCGATCTCTATTATAGGGCTTTTAGTTACGACTGCATTTCAAGCAGAAATTGGAGGCAGTACTGGCATTTCCCAACCAACTTTCCACTAGACTTTGCAGCGTGGCTGTGTGGATTTGCCCATTCATCCACAAGAGCATTAGTGAGGTCCGGCTCTGTTTAATAACATGTTTAATAATGTTATATTTGGCTTATTGTAATCTTAAAGTAGGAAATACTATAGTTGGCTATATTCAAGATATTTTCACTTTTTCAGGTGCTCTCTCTCTCTTTATCTCTCTCTTTATTTTAAGCATCAGGGAGGATGTAGCAGCTCATGAATGTGTTTTGCTTATGTGTGAGAGTTGAGTGTGTTTGCCTTTTGTGGCCAATTTCAAGAGGCCCGTTTTTTTCTCTCTGTAGTGCTGAATTTTATTAGCAGTGATTTAGATTGGTGGTGGTGGGAGTGCGAAGTTCCTCTTTTCTAACTAACCTCTTCCTACCCCATCCCACCCTCAGCTCTACCAAACTTTACCAGCTGACCACCGGAGTGCAGAAATGGAAGCCTAAACCACATTAATAGATTGAGATGACCTATAGCTGTACAATTAGCTGGATATCAAACAGCAAATATTGCCATGGAACGTTGTGGTAGCGAATTCAGGTCCCCTCTTAAATTCAAGACAAACTCATATGGATATAAATTATCAATAAATAATCAGTATAACGCAGTTTTTGTCGCCCAAATTGTAACCATTCCCATGGATGTCTGAGTAAAACAATGTAGTGTGAATATCTGAGTCCGGACAGAGAAGAATAAGGACACACGGGTAATTTTGGGACCCTCCAAAAGTACCACTGTGGCATGTTGTCATGGTTACTCTTTAGAAGTAGCCCACCCTTGTCATAAGTGAGTAGACTGTTGCTGAGGAGAGTTCGGCAAATGGTTGCCTGTCCACTGGTAACACTTCACACACACACACACACACACACACACACACACACACAAAATGCAGTAAGTGCACTTTTAACAAAATGGTATTTTGTCCCACTCATACAGTCCATGTTCCTGTCCATGCTGCAGGCTTCTGTAAAGATTTATGGATGTTGTAGATCAATAATGTGGTTAATAAATACATTTGTAAAATATTATGCATAATGCTGTAGGTTTTGGTTTGCTGCTTTCTTTCTGAAAAATGACCAAACTCAGAGCAACCAGAGGAAAGAGGAAAGGAACTGAGCAGTGAATCTGTTCATGCGGCAGCGCTTTCTAGTTTTCAGAAAAGCTTCACTCAATCCTGTACCTTTCTCTTTTCCCATATCCCATTAACCCTCTCCCTCTATACTTTTCCCTTTTCATCCCTATTATTGCTCTCCCCTCGCTCTCCTTAATTGTTTATATACATTAACATTCTCCAAATAAAGCCTGTTCAGGTGACAGGGCTGTAATTTAGCAAGGCCCCTGCTTCGTTCCGCCTCTGAGGGGAGGGAGCAATTGCAGTGTGCTTCACGGCACCCATAATCCGTGGCTGTCATCGACCCATCGCCATTTCTGACTATGCTAATCAATCAGCCACAGCTCGCGCACGCTCATCCAGGCCCGTTTTAGCCTCACGCCTGTGCTGCTGATATATCTATTAGCCTGCCGTCAGACCCACGCCGCCCACTCAGATGAGATTCTGCATTTTTGCGCTTTTTGATAAGTAAGCTATCAGGCTGGCGGATAAATAGCAGAGCAAAGATTAGTGTCGGCCCCCAGCGAGTGTCCATGCCAATGGAGCCGTGGCTCTCCTCCTTCACTCATTATAGGCTGCACACAGGCACCCTTAGCCAAAAAGGTTGTTTACTGAGAAGGACAGGCCTTATCTGCTCACCACAGTGTTGCAGACTGCCACTCTAAAAAACACACTTGTGTGCATAGCTGGGCAAAGCAACAAGTTTTCCCTGCTCCCTCCCTTTTCCTGTCGTTTTGGTGAGAAGCTTCAGGGGAGTCTTTCTGGTGTGTGTTTGTGTGCGTGTGAGAGACACAGAAACGGAGTTAGAGAAAATGTTCATGAGGTAAGTCTTTTTTTTTGGAGGCAGAGGCCACTGAGATGTCATGCTGTACTCATACACTGGATGGTGTGTGTGTGTGTGTGTGTGTGTGTGTGTGTGTGTGTGTGTGTGTGTAGTCTCCTTAGAGGTGCCTCACTGTAGCTTGTGTTATCCTGGCAAGTGTGCACATTTGTGGCTGTGAGTGTGTGTCCAGTAATCCTGAGTGGGAGTAAAGTAGCGGTGTGAGGGAACAGATTGGCAGTTGATCATGCTGAAATGCTCCCTTATCCGTTATTGGATCTGAAATGGAGGAGGCTTAAGAATTATCGGAGGCCAGCGTTAATGTGGAGATCATCTGGAGAAAGCTCGAGGCCGCCTGGCAGCCTACACACAAGCTTAATACAGCACACTTATGTCCCTCTTGCTTTTCTTTCTCCGCATGGTCCTCTTCTCCTGTGTCTACCGGATCTCATTCACTCACATCTGACTTCCTCTGATAGTTTCATCATTTACAAGACAGCAAAAAAAAGCTGATACGCACGTGATATGCGTGTGTGCGTGTGCGCGTGTGTGTTTGAATGCATGCAGTGCAGCAGCTGCTGGACTCATCCCAGCTCATGTGATTAGTGTCCAGCGCTGGTGTTCGGATTAACCAGCTGCTACACTTTACTAAAGGTTACCAGGTCAGGAGTTCACACAGCACAAAACACAAAATACAGCACTGTACCTAGACTGTAAACTACTCTAAACTATTTATCCACTTAAGTTTACATTCAAAAAGTGCACTTAAACAATACCAACACTCATGCTTCCTAACCATTTTGACCGAATGATCCTTTTGTCACATGACGTTTGGTAGGATTCTGAATAAATGCACGTCATGTATGCCATACTTTATTTTCTACATATTTTTAGAATTGTGTCACTTCAATTGAGTGTTACATCAATATATTGTTTAAATGTAAACTGAAAGTCGTATCTGCCTTATTGAGGATCAGAACTTTATCTACAGTATATATGGCCTTGAAATGAGCTGATTAGATTGACTAGATGTTCACGGTGTAGCATCATAAAATGATGGTCACATTAATGTTCAAGTGGATTTGCATACTGAATGCTAAAGTCATTTCAATTCTAATACAAGATGACAGGGCAACGTACAATATATAATATAATGTGTGTAACAGCATTAACATGGACCAGATCAGGATATTTTTTTCCCGTACATTTTCCAGTGCATTACAAGGGATGAGTATTGTTGTGAGCAGATTAAAACTAAAGGGATAAAGTGCATCTTACTATTTGCCTGAGGTATTACTAACCAGCTTTAGCTACAAGCCGATGTGTGTAACTTCAGTGTGTGTGTGTGTGTGCGTGTGTGTGTGTGCGTGTGTGTGTGTTGTGTTTTTTTTTTCTCAAAATTGGTACACAATGGAATGGATAGCTCTTCCATGAGAGAGAAAGGAGCACTGATGGATAAAATGGGATAAAAGAGGTATAGAGTGGGATAGAGGGATAGAGGGATAGTGGGATAGAGGAAGGAGGGTGAGACAGCTCTATTTCTCATCTGGTAATTGAAGGTGAGAAGTGATTGCATTATCCACAAGAAGGAGACTTAAGCTGCTATCACCTCATGAGCTCCTCATTTCCTCAAGTGCATCCCAACCCCTTGCCCCAGCATTACACACCCCACACACACACACACACACACACACTGGACCTTTGTTGTAGAATAGACAATGTTGCATGAAAATAAAAACCTCCCAGTGGATCCCAGTCCCTATGCACTCCTCTTGTCTCAACCAGATGCCCTGTGAAACTTTCTCTCAACATTATCTATTCATCCTGAATAATGTATTCGTATTCAGGTACATTCCTAGCTTTTACTATAAGAAACCGTGATTTGCCGTCTAAAAAAGGAGGTGTTGATCGATGCCTTTTCCCCTTTATGGTCATGAGGACCCGGAGCATTGTATGGCATCGCACAGCAACAGAAAAAAACCAGCACCTAATATAACCAATGAAATACTTTCTCTTTTCCACCTCTTAGTTGCTAAGACTATAAGTTTTATGACCTCTAAGTGTCATAAATGTATGTTTTTCTTCTCCTTGTTAATACTTTTTTCCTGACAACTCTTGCAGCGGCCTCTCAATATGTCATATAGCTGATCAGGCAGAGGAGTGTGTGGAGAATAGCAAGCAGAGGCTGCCTGTTTAATGGCAGAGGCATATGTTGACGTTTTATCAATAGGCATTATTAAATCGTGCTTGGGTGAGTTAATCTCAGGTTGATGCTGCAGAGAGGTTGAGAGAGACAGGCGTTAACAGGCCTCTGTGAAAGGCAGGTCATAAGCTGCTTATTATATCGACTCTCTCTCTAACACACTCTCTCTCTTACACACACACACACACACACACACACCCAAATATCCCCACATGGAGCCTCTGTTTCTGTCTCACACTCACATAGGTGTTATCAACACAGCACAAACATGTATAGATGCATGCTGAAAGCACAGCACACAAAATTGTGTGTGTGTGTGTGTGTGTGTGTGTGTGTGTGTGTGTGTGTGTATGAGTGTCAAACTTTCCGACTCTGATATGTCCATGGAGAAGTGGATAAACTTAAGAATGTCCCAAAACACACAACAGTCGACTCTGGTGCCATAGCTTATTGAAATGAGCATTTATCTCTTCTCCTGCCAGAAATTGTGTGTGTGTGTGTGTGTGTGTGTGTGTGTGTGTGTGTGTGCGAGAGAGAGAGAGAGAGAGAGAGCTAGAGAGAGAATAGCAGTGTTATGTCTGTTGTCAGAGCTAGCAGAAGAAGCAGAGGCTGACAATGGGTGATAAGACCACCAACCTGCTCCTTCTGATTATCGCCCGCTGGACCCCCCATTCTGCTTGTGTGCAGCTTACACAGCTCTAGCCAGAATGCACTCTGCATGTGTGTGTGTGTGTGTGTGTGTGTGTGTGTGTGTGTGTGTGTGTATTTAAGAGGGGCAGACAAAGAGAGATAGACAGACAGTGTGCTGTATAGCTGGATTGCAGATGTGCAGTTTCTGTAGAACAGAGATGTTTTACATGTAAGGGAGAGGCAATAGGGCACATTTGGTCCTTCAGGTAGTGGAATGTTTTGTCCTCCTCCTCCTCCTCCTCCTCCTTATAGTCAAGTCCTATAAGAAATGATGTGACTAAACATGAAAATGTGAAATAATTTGCACTTTTTTTTTTGGCATCACAGCCCTTAACAGCAGCCCTGAATAAAGTTAGCAAAAGGCCATGATATCAGGTAAATTAGACAGTTTCTGACTCAGTAGATATTGATTTGGGTGGTGGAATGTAGGTGTAAGCTGTGTGTAATAAAATAGCGACTGACTGAACGTACACTAGTTTCTTTTCCATTGTCAATATGCTGTTGTCATACAGTTCCCCATGTCCCGTGACACAAGAGTTATTAACAGCAACTATATTTACAGTTTAGATCACTTCACAGTAAGGTAGTCGTATCATTACAGCATGGCATTGTCATTCTCCGTGTGAAGGACTCCCTGGAAATGTGTTTGTTCATTTATTGAAATCAATTTGCATTCCATTTATGTTGATAAATTATGCTCTTATGAGCTGTTTGTGTTGTCGTCATATCTATTCTTGATTCTTGATGGTTGGGTCGGAGCAGAACAAGCTTGTCTTTTGCCACTCAGTGTTTCCATATTTGGTCTCTTACCTGTTTCTGTTTCTGTCCTTCTTGTCTTCTCAGGTGTTTGGCCCTCTGAAGAGGTGATGGCCTACTACTGTCTGAAGAATCGCCATATGTTTACGTGAGTTTCTTACCCTTCCCACTCGCTTTCCTCCCTCCATCCCTGTCCCCCTGCCCCCTCCCCTCTTGCTCAGGCCATTTGACAGAGATGCGAGGGGCACTTTTTGATTTGCACTCAAGGCGGTATACGAGCCTTTGATTTCCTGTTTTTACATTCAAGAGGCAGAGGAGGGGAAGAGAGGCTTATCGATCACCCAGCAACAAGCTGAAGGTCAACTGGGCATACAGCGCAGGGTACTGAGCCCTTGAACTGCTCTGTGTGTGTGTGTGTGTGTGTGTGTGTGTGTGTGTGTGTGTGTTTGAGAGAGAGAGAAAGAGAGACAGAGAGAGAGAGAGGGTAAGAGCTCTTAAGGCAGAAGCCCGTAAAACCATGTAAAAACTCAATTGATACATTTGCTGCTCTTTTACTTCATGACTTCATGTCCCCCCATCTCTCGCTGTGTGTGTGTGTGTGTGTGTGTGTGTGAACCATCAACCAAGTTTTTCATCTTAGCGCTATCTGGTGGAGCTGTTCTCAAGCACTCCCCATAAAAAGAGTGAGTGTATTATGAAGGAGAGCAGAAGAGATAGAAAGAGAAAGAGAGAGAGAGATAATTAAAAAAACAAGCTAAGTTACGGCATGCTTCTATTTCTCCACTCAACCGCTGCAGTTTGTGCCTCTCTCTCTCTCTCTCTCTCTCTCTCTCTCTCTCTCTCCACTAGCCCACTGTACAGCCAAATAGCTACCTGTCACTGGCTCTTTGTCCCTAGTGCGGCTCATACGAGCAGCTTTGTGCACATTAAATTTTTAATTGCACTCCTTGCTACAATCAGCCTTTTATCCTCCTTTGAGAGTCTCCCTCTCCGCAAGTTTATATATTACACACTGCAGACAAGAGAAACGCACAGCGCAATCTGACCGTCACGCTGCAGTCGGATGTATGTATGCGCCCATATATGGATGCGTAAAGCTCAAAAAGCTAGATATGAAATGCATCACGGTTGATGTTGATAATATCGATGCGTTAGGAAATAACGTGCAGAGATTAATCCTTACTCATCAAAGTTGTACAATTAGATCTAACTGAAAAATGTACATTTTACAATGAATGAAAAGTGGCTAGTGGAAACAGGCATAACTTTAAGAGTCAGTAAAGACATGTGATCTGTTCCCCGTCTGATATGTGAGATTTGAATGTGACAAAATCAGCACTGACCACAAGTCCATTATTTATATATAATATCCATACGATACACCCCGATTTACCTTATATGCATATCATTTCTGCGTATCCCTGCAAATAGGAAATAGCTAACTGTCACTGTGCTCAAAGCACTGCTGCCTCAGGTAGACTGGTCTCCTCAAGCACACACAACATTATCTTACACTGGACATATTTGTAATATTATTATTATTATTACTACTACTACTACTGATAGTATTGACGATACTGACATTAAGGGTGATGATTTAACTGGGAGACATATTTAGTTAAAATGACAGATGATTCAAGCTGTCTAACCAGACATTAGATCACATATGAAGAGCAAAAATGGAACTGATAAATACCGAAGTTATTGCTGAAAATTGCATATGCTTCATTTGCGTTCAAATTTGATCATATGCAACATTAAATAATTAAGACCAGTTCCTTTGAGAGAGAGAGAGCGCGAGACAGAGAGAGAGAGAGAGAGAGAGAGAGAGTTGAAATCAATGAGCCCAGTGGAATTGCATTCCAGTCAATGCCACCCCCCTACAGAGAGTTATTGCACCATTAATTAGAGTTATTGTAAATGCTCAATATTCACAGTTCTCTCTTACTCTCTCTTTCTATCTTCCCCACTCTGCTGCTGTCTTTCTTACACAGGGGTTCCTCTGTATGTGAATTAGGTGGAGGGATGACATGTCTTGCTGGGCTCATGGTAAGTGAAAGATGTGTGATGTGCACACACACACACACACACACACACACCCATACACAAACAAACACACAACCCAATCACAGGCAAATGGGCGATTTCAGCATGGATACCCAAACACAGGCACATTGTAAGCATCGTGAAATGAGTTCAAATACACTGGCATTTCCGCCTCAGCAACCACAGAGCAATGGATTGACTCCACATGAGCATTCTTACACACAAGCATGCACATGCACATGCACATGCATATGCATAACCACACACACACACACATATGCTTGCATGCCCTGGAGAGTGAGTGGAGGCCTATGGATGCTTCTCCAGAGTAAGATGCTGTACAGCTGATCGATCTTGTCTTCATAAGACCTGCCTCTGTTTGCCTTGTCCACTCAATACCCCTGTGCTGTGACATTGCACAGCACCACTGGAAAGGCTTCACTTTCACTCCTCCATGTCCCGTGCTTCCTTCTCATCCCTCGTTTGTCTGCTTTTCACTCCACACACCATGTTCCTCTCGTGTGGCTGGTTCAGTGCCCTTGGGCATTGGTGCCTGTGTGGCCAGCTGCTGGTGCAGGCTCCTTTGACCTGTTCATTTTTCTCAGTGTGAGAGATAGAGAGAGCAAAATTTCCAAAGAAACAGATAGGTGCAGTATTCTTCTGCTCTCTCATGTTGTCTAGTTCACATTTATAGTGAAGGCCACACTCAAAGTGCATGCCAGTAGAGCTCTTTGAGCTTGTGACTGCTTATTGTGCAGCCCATTATGTGACCTTTTTCTAGCATTTGAAGGATCCGTGCTTTCTATAGTGTGATCTCTCTCTCTCTCTCTCTCTCTCTCTCTCTCTCTCTCTCTCTCTCTGTCTGTCTCACACAAAACTCACTTAAATACACATAGAACCACACAGAAAGAATCTAGATTTACTTTGATATCCCTAGGAATTCTGCAATATAAAAAAAAATCGCATCTTTCTACACACACACACACACTCACCCTCAAATCCACCTGACCCCACCCCTGGACACAATCCTCTTCAAACCTACAGCGACACACACCCTTCCGATAAAGACGTCCACTAGAATGAAAATAGGTTATGGATAAAAAAATACACGGTAACAAAGAAAGGGAAAGACTGTGAGAACAAAAGCAGAGGCAGCGCAGTGCAAAGTTATATGAAGGGCATCTGGCAGGCCTGGCGAGCCGAGTGCGGAGTGACAGTGGAGCGCGATGGCCCCGCCTGATAAACACCACGCTGCAAATGAAAGGCTCGGTGCTCGCCATCATCTCCTGTCACAATGCAATTACCCAACAGAGTGATAGCAAGATAGAGGGCTCCCAGCCACAGGGAATGATAAAAGTATTGACTGATTTGATTGAATGATTAAAATAATGCAGACGTAAAATGAAAAAACGGGCCAAGAGACAGAAGAGGAGGGCTGAGCGGAGATGGAGGGAGAGAGAACAGGGGGAGGGAGAGAGACAGAAAGTGTGTAGCCTATGCAGCGAGGGGGATTTTAGAATTCCAAGGGGTGTGTATCTGTATGTATAGGGGGGGGGGGTGTTTTGTTTTGTGTTTTGTTGTGTTTCAATTCCTTGGTTTTCATCTCTCTATTTTTTCCCGCAGATTGCCGTTTGCGCTGATGTGAAGGAAGTGCTGCTATCTGATGGTAATGAGAAGGCCATCGAGAGTATCCTCCTCGTCCTGAGCAATCTCTGCGTATTTGAGTGAGTGGGTGCATGCGTGATTGTGAGGATGTTTCAATTTTCTGTTATCATGCACCTGTTTTTATTTAGAAAATGCAAAAGCACTGACAGAAAGGGTTTGGTGCGTATTGTTTAGTGTAGGGTGGCTCCCAAAACCTTGTTCAGCTAGGAGGAGCAAGACGCTTAGTGTCTTCTACCTTTACATACTTCACCATCGCTGTCTCATTTCACCTTATAAGATGTTCTGTCCTTGTTTATATGCAAACATTAACATTCTCTCGGATTACCTTGACATCACATGCATCCATTACACCTTGGGCTTGTGGCCAATCATGAGCATATCCATGCACACTAAAGGCCATTGCTGTTTGTGTGGACTCACCTCACTTTTTTTGGGTAATCGGAGGTCAGATTATGGTCTATTTCAATAACCATATCAAACCCATGGTCAAGTCCTAACCATCGTTGTAACAATTGGCACTCTTGGAGGAAGCTAGCAGGACTGAACATTGCTGATTGTTTGGTTATGTCTGATATCATTCACATAAACAATCTCTGAGTAAAAGGTTTGGTGGTGCTGTTTGTGCTGTCAAAAGCAACATTGCACAATTGTTTACATTTAATTTATGAGAAATGATTTTTTTTTACATTGCTGTTTAGCCAAACAACTGATCAGACAAAAGAACCACGTTAATCCACTCATTTCTTAGATTTTTTTTTTCCGAATTGTTACCACAGTGTCGTGGTGTTAATACTAATTAAACGAAAATGTCAGTAGTGACACTGTTAAGATGAACAGACTTAAGTTAGAAAATTTACTGGAACTAAAAGCCCAATTATTGTTGTTTTGGGCCAGTTCTATTTCTTCCTCCTTCTCATCCTCCTCTTCCAATATTCTTCCTCCCCCCAGAGCGTGGTCCACAAAAAAAAAAAAAGCAGCAGCAACCAAGACGACGGCAAATACGTCAAAATTACAGTGTTCGTTAGTACAAAAGCCAGTGCTGTGATGAAAGTAGGTCTTTATTGAATCTCTGCGCTTGGCAAACAATAGCAGTGACACGAAATCGCACACAATTCTCCATTGTGAGGAGAGATTTGTTTAAAAGAAAAGAGTCCAAATGGAGGGGAAGGGTGCTGAGATGGATAATCAGAAAAGACATACTTGCAACAGTCAGAGCCCATGCCTAAGCCATTTCCTCTTATAGAGAGTGAAAAGGCTGCCGGTGGGTTGATAGAGCATTAATTGGCAGCGCTTTGTGCAGGAGATGTTTCTGCCATAATAGAGCACTGATAGATCTGATGATATGATTGGAGCCAGAACAACGCCGCTTGTCCCTGGAGCATAAAAATAACATTCTCCTGTGTACATTCTAACTCTCTTTTTTTTCAGAAGGCAGAAATTGAGGGGAGCCAAACGGTTAAGATAGCAGTTCTTTTAGAGCATAATAGGCTGGTGATGTGATTCCTCAACCTGTGCCAAGCCAAACTGTGTCAAAGTCAAGACATTTTTGAAATGAGACAGGTCTTCAGAAACCTACATTAACTGAAATGTTCATTAGATACACTACTTAAAGCTATGCATTTACGTTGTAGGCATGTAGTTACTGACTATAGCCCATCTGTCGTCCCAGTGGTTTGGGTAACATTGGTGTGTGCAGGGCACAGCCTCATTACTGAGATAAAATGTGTGGAGTCACAGTTATGACCCAAGTCTTGTCGGTCGGTTGGGTTTTAGGGGTCGGTTTTCACCTTGACACCACAGACACTGATAAAGGATAAAGAAAACAATTGCACACAGTTCATGAAAAAAGATCATCTATAGCAGTAGTATTCAACTAACATTTTTGAACACTCAGTTACATAAGATGTCTTGCTTGCACTGGTCTGTATAAGTAACAGCATGTCCATTAACCATTAACAATGAGTTCATGGCTATAAATAAGACACATCAATTTAAAGTGATTATGATTTGCACCGGCACTTCACGTTACCACTTTTGACTAATGCCATGGTCTCTGAATAGATGGCACACATTTGTTTTGAACTTGAAACAGAGCCTAAATGCATGCTTCTTTGTCTAGTCATTGAGAAAACAAGCCAAGCCATCACTTCTCTACTAAGACCAGAGAGGGAACCTACGAAAGTCTGTGAAGCTCTCCATTTTCTGACCGGATCCTATGAGCTGCCTTCAGCTAAATAATTGACATAAATGGATGTGTTTAGAGGAGAAACAACAGAGGATCTGGTACAGTAGCCAGACTCATTTCTGTTTAGAAGTATTTTTCACTTGCTTGGTTTGGTCCATTTGAATACTACAGACTCCAAACTGGCTAACAAACTGCATAGTAACATATGGGCTAGAGTCACTAATCGTATACCTACAAAATGCTCAGTAAGTAGAGTAGGTATGTCTAATAATGTGGTTGCCGACTGTATGGCAAACATAACTGGTTTTACAGGTTTAAAGAGGTCGTGTAGGGTTGTCATGTTTCAGCTGAATTCACTGCACAAAAAAACTAGCCCAAAATATCCAGAAATACGAAAAGGTAGATGCATTTTTCTTCTTTTTCTCAATATTTTCACTGGAAACAAGGTATCTCTTGTATCTGCAATGATATGTGGCCATTATACGTGGAACCTCGCAAACCCTGCTCGAGGAATAAAACTGAAGTTTATTAACATATGAATTGGAGGTGCACTTTTTTTTTTTCCGCCAGTGGGTCGCTCCAGTACCCTGACTTTTACACTGCTTTATGAACTCCAAAATAAAACCATATTTCTACCATAATTCTGTACAAACAATAGAAGTGCTTTTATTTCCTTGAATAAATTAATTAAAATAAAGTTGTTAGAATTTGTGAATGAAAAATGGCTACCTTTTCCAGCAGCCCTGTTTTTTTTGCTCGCAGTGTTCCCAGGCAATAGTGATAAGGTCCACACACACACACACACACAAAAACCTTCCAGTATAGACAATGCCCACTTCTGGTTTAAATATGAATATGAAAACCGATATGAATATTTTAAACACTAGACAGTTACAGATTATGACATTACGCTGACCATTTTTACAGATCATTTTGATATGTTAAAAGGAATTAGGGTTATTATGATTTTCTGGATTTCCATCTAGGCTCATTTTTACTTTCAGACAGTCGTTGGTCCGTAGAGACGAACCGTGTATAGTTATAAACCTAATTTATCCTCCTCACATAAAAAAACCATGTGCAGTGTCTCTCCTTTATTCTCCTAAAAATACACAGTGTGTCTACATGTGTGGATGCCAGTGTGAGACACAGCATTTCTGACCTCTTCCCCAGTGGGCTTCTCCTGATGAGATTACACTGTAAGCTCTACTCTATCTCCTTAACGGCTGATCGCACCCGTGTGACACACTTCCACAGCCTCTCTTGCCCTGCTCTCCTCTGCCGGTGACACAGCCTCCAAACTGCGCTCCCGGCTATAGATTGGATTTGCTACGGCTGTTTGGCACACAGTGAGAGCGAGCAGGAAGTAAAGAGGCAGAAATCCTAATTGAATTAGCTTAAAACTGTGGTCTAGTCTATTAATAGATGGGTTGCCATCAATCGTGCCGTATAGCGCACTGGGTGGAGGCTCATTGGGGGCAATGACTACACGTTAAAAGCTTTCTTATACATTGTCTCTGGGGAAGCTTTGCCTTTGCACTCACTCGTAGGGTTGAGAGCGAGCAGACATGAGATAGAAGACAGGGGGAAGGATGACATGGAAGGCCTGAATGAACTAACAACATGCATGATGGAAAAATAATGTGCATGCTGAAAAATGGACACGTTAGCAATCACATTATCATGGTCAAATAATCAGACATAAAGGAAGATGAATACACCTAATGGGACATATGAATATGGGTTTATTGGTGGGAGCATGTGTTGTGTGTGGAAGACGGTGTTTGCCTTAACCTCTGTTCCAGATGTGCGTGGGGTTATCGAGAGGAATAGACGAGCCGGACTGTTCACCTGCACTGATGTGTCCAGCAGGTGGGCTCTCGGATACTGACACAAATTCATATTGACTGTGAACAAAATATCACAATTATTCAGTGTACCAAAAATGATGTTTATACTTGACATTATAATCTGCATTCAGTTTTCGTAAGGTTCAGTTTGATGTTCCATAGTGCACTGTGCTGAAGCCATTAATGGCATTATATCAGAACCTCTGATATCAGGGCAGATTGCTTTATCTCAAGTCTCAGGTAGAGTTAGTGTTGTATGTCATTATATCTAGTGTATATATATCTAGTATATCTAGTATATCTAAAAAACATATTAGTGTGCCTGATATAGGTTTGAGATTGGTGTATAGCACTATGATAATTAAATACTAACCCTAACAACTAAATGTGATAATGATCCCCATCGCATAAAATCATTAACAATAATAGTAACAATAATAACATTGTGGCCCATCTGGCAGTGCAACTTGGACCTCATTTTGATCCCATGAGTGTAGGGTACCTGTATTGATTAATATAATCACCCTGAATAGGGTCACTTGCCTTCAAGTTGCCCTCTGAACCAGGATCAGCGGTCTTGATAATGAGTTCGAATCTCAGGCACTGTGTCTTATCCTGACTCTCATCTTCCTGGTTTCCCACAACAAGGTTTACAGTCTTCATGCCACCATTCAAATGTATTATTACCTACCATAATTCTGGTATTCAGTGATCTAAGCGCTCTTCTCTCTACACTCCTCCCTCCTCCCGCCATATTTACCCTGGGCTGATGAAGTGCAGGAGTAAATGTATAATTAGCCTGCATTACTTTGATTGTTTTCTTTAGAGATTAGGCTTCCTGTCAGAGCACGCGCTTTAAGAGGGGTGAAGGTCGTGCATGATTGGATGAGGGAGGGGGGATTCTCTTTCTCAACTCTGTGAATAAGTGGTGTGCCCCCCTGCTGAGAGAGGAGATTGTATTTCCACAAGACATAATTTTTGTTTACTGAGTGTTAATAATAGCTAATTAATAATCAGATTCTCCTGCCTGAAAAAAAAATCAAGCGTAGCAAAGAAGGTGAGATAGGTAGTAGAATTTTTTTTCCTCTCCCCTCTCGTCTCTCTTATTTTACGGTCTACACCAGAGCTAGGTCTGTCACGTGAAACATATTCAGTTAGTAGGATATAAGCACAGTGACCTGAGACTGAGAGATTTGGCTAAACCAGACATCAGTGCTAGTAGTAGGAAAGTCCTGGTGACTGCACTGGGTATAATTCTGAAGACATTTCGCCCACTCGTCTGTGGTGCCTCATCAGTCATTCATTAGTCTCAGAAGTCAGCTATAGATGTATTATCTCTCGTTCTTTTTCTCCTGTTTCGCTGCTTGTCATTTTAACGAAACTCATCAACCGAGTTGTTCTTCTTCAGGGTGGTGAGATGGGACAGTGAGCGGGACATTTCCACAATGGAGGGCCGCTTCGACGTGGTCATGTGTGCTGATTGGTAAGTCATTCGTCTGTTCTGCAGATACACTCGCTCCGCACGTGAAGAGTGTGCAGTAAGTATTCGAAGTAATCAGGTGAAACACTCCGACGTCCCCCCCCAGCTACATCATTAACAACACAAAACAATTACTGCACATTCACAATTATAATGCCAAGCGTAAATTGTCTACAGGTAGTGCAGCTCTCGAAGTTTTCCCTACTTGCAATGCTATGAGCCAAATATCATATCTCACCCTGTAGCAGCTTTTTCAGACACAATATGTCCACACCCTCAATAACAGCTCACGGCTCGTTGGCCTGGTGACGGTGCTTTAATATCCACACTCGCACGACGCTTATCAGAAGGCAGCCTTCAGCCCAAGGCTGGCACCGTGTTACTTCCCCTTGGCTAACCCCGCCAGGCATTTTCATTTTTCCCCAAATTGCCTCTTTTTTTCATGCTCGACGTCCCAGCAAATGGATGTCTTAGGCAAATTGCAAATAATTATGCCGGTGTGAGGAGCCGGGAGAGAGACGAGAGCGGGAGAGAATAACACAAACATTTCAATTAGCCTGCTTCTTAACATAGATCTCAGTCCTGATTTGTTTTTAATCTTTGTTTAAAAAAAAAAACACAGAGGTTCAACTTAATTCTTGCTAATTATGCAACACAAAAGATGTTACACTACTCACAGGAATATTAGCTGGTTAGATCAGAGTGAAATTCCTGTAACGGTTTAAGGTTAATGGCCTGTGAATGGCAGTTAAGACATTACAGTAATATTATATCCTGGATATAATTGAAATTGTTGAATTTCAGGATAATGTTGGTTCTGTTAAATGCGTAAGATCAACTTACAATAAGCTACAAAAATGTGTAGCATACAGAACATGGAAAATCCAAACCTACAAGCGAGTGTAAGGAACTATTCACCCAGAACGCATTAGCCTTGAGACTTATTATTGCATCAATAAATTGTTCATTACATGCACTAAGACTTGTACAAAGTGTGCTTTATGTAACATAAGACTCAGTATGAGTGGTGAACGTGTTGCAAGCAGCATAATGATACTGCTGATAATCTTGAAAACCCAGCAAATCCTACTATTATTCTAATGCCACAAAATGCCAGCTAATACACGGGTGACATGAACAGTAGAGGGCCAGTGTGTGGATGATTTGTGTGCAGTAAGAAGATTGTGTGTGTGTGTGTGTGTGTGTATGTGGGCCAGCATGAGAGTGCGAGCAGCGTTGAAGATGACTCACGCCGCTGTGGCCATCCCCCCGTCGCTCTAGCCAGCCGCTTGCCTGTAATTGCCGTCATCAGGAGAGTGATCTCTCGGAGATTAATGAACATCACAGCAGCGGCGATCACCTGTGAAAAGGTCAACAGCCGTACTTCTGCTTCCATTAATTACAGTCTTTCAGGCAGACGCCCAGGCAGACGCAGCATCTAATGCCGAGACCTCGCACCGGGGGAGAAGGAGGAAGAGCCAGAGTTAGGAGATTAGAGACATGGCTTTACAGCACACTTTATGTCTCTTGCTCATTAAGCCTGCCTGGCTACTAGCACAATGTTTATTACTTATTTGTAGTACCATTGCATACACCTCTAAGAGTGCACATACTGAATTGTCCTGCTTGACTTACATTTCTGATTGAGTGTGTATAGTGAAAAAAGCATTAATTATACAGTCTTTCAGTGATACTTTAGAGAATTGTCTGTTCCGATACTCCCCAGTATGACTAATCCCGCTTTTTGGACCTGGAGGGGACTTTTGTCTTTGGAATTTCACAATTTCACTTGAATAGCATTAGAACGAACACAAGAAAGGACATCCATGTAAGTAAGGATGGGTGGAAAAACAAAAAAACAACCCACAACCACTGAAAAAGGAAAGGTTTACTCCCTAATCGTTGCTAATGTCAGTCATCTGATTAGAATAAGCTGCTAAACAACACCGTATGATTCAGAGGAGTAATTAGTAAAAGCTTTTCCCGGCCAATCCTGTGTTATACCTGTCAGGTCTCATAGCAGGGAGCAGACTGGGGCAGGTGGGATTATTCCAGATTAAGTGTGGAAGTGGGGTCAGAATGGCAAACCATTCTCTGGAACTCCATGCAGATTATGCTCAATATAATCTGAGGGATTCCATGTCCGGATTAACTCGGGTAGGCTTTTTGGAGGAAAGGTCTATAAATTTTGATTCTGCCTGTGGTATGCCTTCTATCTTATGTTTGTGTTTAAAGAAAGAATGGACTCCATAAGGCAGGGTAGAAGTGAAGAAAATATTGTTCTTCTGGAAAGTGTCTGATTAAGCAAGGGAGGGATTGATGTGGCGATCAATCCTGTAAGATGTAGCCGTATAGCTATGGAATTCTGCAATTCCTTTTTTTGGTGAACATTTTCCAAAAGCGTGCTGTAGCTGTGGTGTTATATAAATGATGTTTAGGGTATCCAGAATTGTGGGCACCCTTCATGCAAATGAGTACAATTTAACATTAGATAATTTAAGCCTAATTTACAGATTTTTTTTCTCTACAAAACTTTCAAAATTATCAGCACTTGTGTAATTAATATTTTGTTATGCCTGCTCCAGAGAGAATAATCTCAGTTTCTTCTTTTAGTGCCTAACAGTGTTGGAGACACTTCAGTATTGGTCCACTTATCCATACAGAACATCTGAAGCTTCTTTATATTCTTAGGTTTGTGCATGTCTGTGCTTCTCTTCAATTTAGACAATAGTTTTCTGTATGTTTCAGTGGTTGAGATGGTCATCTATGTTGGTTTGGAAGTATGTGTGGATAATCATCTTGTTGAAAGCTGTATCTATGGTGAAGTCTGAAACTCCTGAGAGATGGCAGCTAGGTTTTGGGCTGAAGTTTCCTGGAATTTCTGATGTCATCAGTCTTCGAAAGAGCCACTGATTCACCAGTCACAAAAGCATCACTGATCCACCTCCATGTTTTACTGTTGATATCGGGTGCAGTCCCATTTTGTCACCAAACATCCTGATGTTTATGTTGCGTATGAGCAAAAATGTTCATTTTGCTCTCATCTGACCACAAGACATGATCATTGGAGTTCTAATGATGCCTTATGAAGGTCATGTACTGCATTTTCTGAGCGATGCTCTGCAGGCTTTGTTCTCGCAACGCTTCCAAACAGCTTAATGTTATGATTTTAACATTTGATTATGAAACTTGACAACCACAAGAATCAACTGTGCAATTCTAAAACATTCATCGTTGGGCTCTTCCTCCATCACCATCCTCCTCATTGTGTGGAGGGCACAGTGTGCTCATGGGAAATTTCATGGGGAATCTTTTTTTTGATATGGCCATAATTGTGGCTTTAATAGTGTGTATTTTTAATGGCCATTTCCTGAGTTGTGATCAATAACCATCTGTCTCATTTGTTTTGAAAATCCTTTGGTTCTCTCAGTGGTAATTCATGATGAAGGGATTGTACATGTCTGCGACCTCATGTACTCGAGAAGGGTGGTTAGATCATGGTCGAAGGCAACACAGACGTCCTGCGGAGTGAGAGCAAATTAAACATTAATACCAGTAATTCTCTCACATACAGTATTTTAGAGAAAATACTGTCATCTGAAAAGAATGAGATTGATGTTATTTTTGTTAGAAGAAATATGGTTTGAGTGGAAATTTAAAGTTTTTGTGTGTAATATTTATTTTATAGAAGCATTTTTGCTCATTTTATGAAGGGTGTCTATAATTCTGCAAGCAACTATATCACTGTGAGCTTAATTTTGTGCTGAGTAATTAATTCACCACTGATTTACTGATTTTCATTCAGAATTTCAATATCATCTCAGTTCATCTCCCATTTAGACTCTTGCTATACCCTAATCAGTGTTTTATATTGATATTATATGCTAGGAACCATGTGTTCTGCTTATTTTAGGACATAGACACTAGTGTGATGATTTATGCAAAAATATAATTCTCGCATAAAGTGTAACAGAGATTTAGGGCTTGTCAACAGTAATTATGATAGTATCATCTGGATGACTGACAGGTAGGAGGAAACGAAGGAGGAAGTGCCATAGTAAGAGTGGGAAGGGAGCTTTGTGTAAGTTAAGGTCAACCCTTGCCCGCTTTGTCTGTCAGTTCGCCTTCTATTGTCCACTCTGACCTGCTCCACCCAAAACATAGGGTGAACAGTTCAGCCATTAATGCGACACTGTGTTAAGCTCAGCACGTGAGCATAAAGGTCATCTCTAAATCTCTCTGACTCATAATCGAACGTTCCTCAGAACGGCAGAGTGGAAACTATATGAGTTTAATACAATACGCAAAATATATAGGGAGGGAGCGGCAGTGGTGTAGCTCAGTGTCATTACAGTGTTTGTACATGCTTTATTGATTTATTTATTGTAATTGGTAACCCGCTTGTGTTTAATGATGGAGTGTTCGGGATAGTCTATAGTCACCTCTTCTTTTAGTAGTGTGTGTATGAGAGAGGGAGGAATAGGACAAAAGACTGCAATAGGACAAAGGCTAAAGTCTTCTTTCTTCATATTGTTCTCAATGACTCCTCAGACTCAAATCAGCAGACAGAATAGAGCTCATGCTCAGCCAGTCATAAACACACACACACACACACACACACACACACACACACACACACACACACACACACACACACACACACACACACATTCAATCACTGCATTGCCTGTCTCGCAAATAGTTACACACTACTGCACATTTGTACATATACTAACAGTGATTAGCTTACTCTCAATTACACATAAGCACTCGAGCAGAAATGACTGTGACATAAACACTCTCATTCCTATTCTCTGAGATCTACACACACACACACACACACACACACAGACGCACGCATGTGCCTTCCGTAGTCCAGACAAATAACGAAACACAAGGGTATTGACAGTATTTGAAGAAAGTCATCAGAACACTACAATTTGGTCATAATATTGTCACATTTGAAGGTAAATGATCATTCCTATTATTAGGAACCAGAGTCAGATAAGATGTGAATGTGTGGGTTAACGGAAGACAACCATCCTTTGTGTGTATGCATACACACATCTGGCTTCTTGCACACATCTGTAGTGTGTGTTTTAGCATATGACTGCCTAAGCAAGGCATGAAATTGTAAATGCATTTACATGTCTACTGGAGATAGAATATTAGTACTACAAATTGATTTCCACATTGATGGTGGAATTTTTCGTAAACGGAAAATAAATAACCTACTGCTTTATCTCGAGCCACTATCATTGAAATATATTCTAATCTCTCTCTCTCTCTCTCCATCCTTCATCTTATTTCTCTCATAGCCTGTTTCTCGACCAGTACAGAGCCTGCCTGGTTGATGCTCTAAGGAGATTACTGCGGCCTGATGTAAGTGTGTGTGCGTGTATGTGTGTGTGTGTGTGTGTGCTTGCATGTTCTCTTGTAGTCTCACAGTGTAATTAGGCACTGTGCGGTGATTGAGGGAGTAAAGGAATGGCAGGGTTAATATCATGTAACACTTTAATACTTATTATGTACAACTTGAATTGGGGTTTCTCGTATTTGATGCTCAGCTTTATCAGCTCTGTGATAAGAGCCGCCCCTGCCAGAGCCACAATAAATGAAAAAGCTTTAAAGATAGCAACAGATTTGTATTTATCTCCAAGTTCCTCCCCCCAAGTCCTTCATGGTGGATGTCTTCATATTTAAAAACTGTGTGTGTGTGTGTGAGAGAGAGAGAGAGGGTGGGGTGGTACTGGGACAGCTTGTGATGTAACGCCCTGATCACTGTGATTTCCATGTTTGTTTACACTATTCTTATCTCCTCTCTCTCTCTCTCTCTCTCTCTCTCTCTCTCTCTCTCTCTCTCTCTCTCTCTCTCTCTCTCTCTTTTCAAATTCATACGGACATATTTCGAAGCTGAAGTAATAGCCATTCTCACCATGTAATGAATTAGAGTTGTGCTTTGGGTGTAAAAACGATAACGCTCTCAAAAATTCAAAAGAAGGAGCTATTTATTTTGTCATGAAAACACTACAGTGTGAAACATTATTAACGGCCAAAAGCATGCCTGTGCCGGCCAACTGCATTTTGGAAAACTAATTAAATTTCCTTTAATGACTCTAATTTTTTATTTTAAAATGAAAGTGAACTAGTTGCCTTGCGCAGCCCGAGATTAACATAGCTGTAAGAGAACGTGTGTTTTCAGTTCACAGTCGAACATAAAGGCGAATAAAATGAAGAACAGAGCTGTAGAAACGAGCCGGGCCCACTCTCGTCGTCGTGTTTGTTGTTTGTTTGTTTGTTTCGTTCGAGTTCAGGCCTCAGTTTAATTGAAACAATGAAATGCTAGAAAATATGAAATAGTATTTAATGCTGAAGGATTTCAAAGAAACTTTGAACCTTTGAGTAATCCTCTTAGCACGGCTGGTTGTCCACGGCCGGTTGATCTATAAAGGGTGGGGATGCGCAATTGATTGGATTAGTCGAGCTTTAATCTTTTTGTTTATTATCTAATATAATACCTGGGAGAAATCAAATAGAATGTAATGATGGAAACCACCACTTGCGGTGAAGCTGTGTTTGATGCTGTGTCTCTTCCGCTGATGCGTCACAGCCTGATAATTTATCGTTGCTGATGACTGCGTCTGCTTCTCTTATTGATAGCAGATGAAACTTTTATTTAAGCTTCTCTGGGCTGTTTGGAATGTATTTTGGTTTACTAGATCAGCATCTGTAGGTTATTAAATAACCTGTTAATGCCTAAAATTTAAATAATATTTAATGTACTTTTATTAATAATAATAATGTTAATTTCTGATTTCATGAGTGACCATGAAGAATTTACAGAAAAATATTTTCCAAATTTCAAGGACTGCATTTGGCCTGGACTTGTCACCATTTTACCAACACCTACTACTACTTTTCTTAATTTAATTTAAAAATAAAATGACACAATAAAAAAACAAGCCTTTACTTATGGGCCTCATTGAAAAAAATCTAGATAATGTCTCTGGGGTGTGTGTATATATTGGCATTTTTTAAAAAATATATTAAATATTTATTCATATTAAATATTAAATATTTATATATACCAAATGTCTGATGGTTTAGACCTTGTGGGGTGTTTTTGTTAAGGTTAGGGTTAGGTTTAGTTGTAGGTATTGCATTAATTGCTGTGAGTGGAAGGTCCTCACAAAGATAGTAAGAGAAATGTGTGTGTGTGTGTGTGTGTGTGTGTGTGTGTGTGTGTGTAGGGCACAGCATTGGTGTTTGCCCCTCCGAGGGGAGACACACTGACAGAGTTCTGTAGACTGGCAGAAAGAGCAGGACTCCTAGTGTGTCGCTATGACAACTATGACTCAATCATATGGGACCTGCATATAAAGGTAAGTGTTTATCAATAGAAAGATATAAAGGTAAGTGTTTAGCATTTTATTGTTTCAATGAACTTTTAAAGGTGCGTGTGTGCAGTTCGTTCTGTGAGGCGTGCCGGTATAATAAATATCGTTTAATAGTTTATTTAACTTTCAGTAGTCTGTGGAGTGCCACAATCTAAATCTAAAAAGAAGGACTCTCAGGAGGCGAGCCCAGTATGGGGAAACTCAGTGAGCGATGAAAAAACGAGTGGTAGTCACTGCCCTTTTCATCGTGCCCATCTATCGGCCCAAGCACAGGGCTGGCAGCAGCAACCGCGGTGTCCAGCTGTTTAACAGCTGGTTAATGGCACTGAGTGCCATTTTTGGCTGCGGAGGAAGCTGTGAGGACCCATTAGGCCTGGTTGGCCTGACGGGCAGACCTGCCCATGCCTGAGGAAAATGGCCTTGGCACTAAGTGATTTGGGCTTTATTTCCACAGCCCTTTGAGTGGCCACTCTACCACCGGTCGTGGGAGACCAGAAGTGGGTGCCTAAAAATAAAAAAATAAAAACAAAACAACAACAACAACAAGAAAAACAGCCCCAGACACTGTGTGAGCGTAAAGGTAGAGAGAAAGAGAGAGTTAAAAGAGGAGAAAAAGCCTGGCTCGTTGCATATTGCAAGGGAAATCATAAAATGACGACTGAACAGTCCCTGTATTATTCTGAAACAAATGTGTCATTCTCATCATGCTCTGTCAGCTAGGTTGGAAAGGAGCTGCGTGATGAAATCATTCCAAAGCTTCATTTTAGGCTACTTCATTCTCACTGTCCTCATGTAATTATATTAACATAATAGCTGTAACACCAGGAGCGAATCATCAGCTCCATAGCATTATGGGACGATGTGATGCAATGATAGTGAAAGATAATGCTTTGCAAACTGAGCAAGGAAGTTTGGAAGCTTTCGAAATGTTGATGTATACTATCAGTAATTTATGCATGGATGTAATATTCATTCTGGGATGCACCTAAACCTACACACACACACACACACACACACACACACACACACACACACACACACACACATACACAAATCACATACTGCCCTGGTGTTCCTGAAGACCTTAGACATACTGAACAGGAAACAGACCACCTACTGTGTTCATAATGATGATAACAGTGGGACGAGTCAAGTGTCCTACTACTGCTACCTGTATGGGTGTGTGTGCGTGTGTGCATGTGTGTGTGTGTGTGTGTGTGTGTGTGTGTGTGTGTGTGCGCGTGCACTCTTTGGGTTTGCCAGCAGGATTTACAGCTGTTTATGTGATAGCAGGGAAAGCTGAAGTGGCTTCATCATATCAAAAGGTGATTAAGTCCCATTTCTTATCTTCTGATGAGCATCCAGTCGTGTGTGTGTTTTTGTTTATTGAAAAAGATGCTATACAAGAGCTATACATCACACTTCCCTCAGAAAAAAAAAAAATCTTGCCGGTTTGACCGAACTAGTGATAATGATGTATATGATATTTAAATGCATGTTCATGTTATCTGTATTCTCACACACTCTTACGTCGGTCACTCCTCAGCTGCAGTCTGTGATGTCCTGCAGATCGAGGCGTTTCCTTTGACCCCCAAAACCTTACTCTCTTCGCTACCCAGCACAGTGTTGCAAGATATGCAGAGGGGTGTAGAGAAGTGTGGACGGGTGTGTGTGGCTGCGGCGAGGGGGCTGCATATTATCCTCTTATCCCCACTGTTCTGGAATAGAGCTGCAGCAGCTGGAGGACTGCAAGCCGCCTGATAATGCCGCTATTTTCCGCCCGCCCGTCTTAATCTTGTTACTCAGTTTGTGGTGAAGAGAGAGTCATGAATTTTAATTCTGACAACCCCCCCCCCTTCCCCTCTACAAACACACACATAAATCACACATGCAAACGCATCACACATACAAGTGTGAATTAATGTGCGCTTTCCCTCGTCCAGCTGTCTGACTACTTGTCCTCCCTCATGTCCTCTCTCAGTCCAGGCGTCCATCCATTTCTGGGGGCTGCAGTTGAGTGTGTCACTCATTCTCTCAGGACCTGCTTAGCAGCTGAAGAAAAAAAAAAACAGAGAAGGAGAGGGTGGGGGGGGGAAGTGGCAATAAAATAAATGCCTTGCATCTTGGCGGCAGTACGATTTAAAACGTACGAGCCGATTTATCCAGCCACCCATGAAGCTGGTTAGCAGCCTGTGATCAGGAGGAACAGCTTTGCTTGTTAAACTTTTCACTTTTGCAAGCTTGCCGTCTCTCTCTCTCTCTCTCTTTCTCTCTCTCTCTCTCTCTTACTCTTGCTCTCACTCTCTCACCATAAGCTTCTTTCTTATATCACTCTCTCACCCTTTATCTCTCTTTCTTCAAACCCCCTTCACTCCCTCTCTCTCTCTCTCTCTCTTCCTCTCTTGGCTGTGAGATTTGAATGTAGAGCGTGTTGGTCCCTGCAGTGGGTTTAGTGTTGGCCGACTGGCCGTCCTGATTACCGAAGGGTCACGGGTTCAACCGCCGGCCGCTGCATAGAGGAGGTGGAGAGAGCGATAACACGCATGAAGTCCAAGAGGGGGAGTCTTTCATCTGCCCTCCTCCAGCCACAGAGCGAGGAAGCCATGGCAGGGTTTATACACTATGAATTTATGAACCGCAGATTGTGGGCTGTTTCCCGGTGTAGAATGCAATGGATATAAAAAGTCTAAGCACCCCTGTTAGAATGGCAGGTTTTTGTGATGTAAAAAAACGAAACCGAGATAACTCATGTCAGAACTTTTTCCAGCCTCAGTGTGAAATTACAACGAATAAAAATAGGAAAAATAAAAAATTACAACAACCTGGTTGCATAAATATGTGGGGATGTGGCTTTGTTCAGAATGAGCCAATCACATTCAATGTTCAAAAGTAATTACCATTCACCTGTCATCAATGAAATTATTCTGATTAACCCCAAATAAAGACCAGCTGTTTCTGTAGAATTTTCTTGACATCTTCTTGGCTTCATCTGACTCCTAAAGCCGCAAAGAGCTTACAAAGCTGGTACTGGGTCTCACTGTCGAAAGGTATTGATCAGAAGAGGGGTATAAATGAATGTCCAAAACATTAGAGTACACCTTGAAGGCCATCATCAGCAAGTGGAGACAATGGAGCACCACTGTGACATTACCAAGAACAGGATGTTCAAAGACAAGACAAAAACTTACGGGGGAGGCTGCCAATAGACCTGAGGCAACATTAAAGGAGCTGCAGGAATATCTGACAAGTACTGATTACTCTCTGCATGTGACAACAATCCACTGTATTCTTCACATGTCTGGGCTGTGGGGTAGGTTAGACAGAAGCTCTTTCACACAAAAAATCATCCAAGCTCAACTTAATCACCCCCAAACCATGTGACAAATGTGTTAAAGTCTAATGAGACAAATTCCAAAAGGTATGTTTGGTGCAAAAAAGCACATCACCAAAAGAACACCATAC
>CM074947.1:19646272-19680347 GCA_037577455.1 Pangasius macronema
CACCTTTTTGTTTGTTTTTTTGTACTTAACCGCACCTAAATGTTTCAAATTTGCATTTTTTGGTTACATTTGAATTAAATTTGAATGAACAGAATCCTTCCAGTTAACATTTAGATTTCTGCACCAGAATGATCGTAACAGACGTACTGGTTCATATTTGCATTCCTTGCAAACGCAGCCCAGCTATGGTTTTTGGAATGAAATGATATTTCTTTTCTCCCAGTTAAGATTGCTGTTTATTTAGGAATTGACCTTAAGCTTGTAGTTTACTTCTGTTTACTGGTTCTTCAAATTGTGCCCAATTCTCTGGCTGCACTGCGAGCTCCAAATTGTTCCGGCTCGCTTCTGCTTCTTTCACCTTCTAAATTCTGTGCCCTGCTAGTGCACCTCCCTACCACTTGTCCTTGATTTAAAAGGCAATAAAAATCGTTCCTCCTCTCAAACGTGAGTTTCTGAAGCGTGTTTTTCCAACTCCTTTTATTTGCAGAAGGGGGTTTTAAAGGCTCTGTCCTCAAAATTCTTAGCTGCTTTTTAAATGTTTTCCTCTGCTGAGCAGAACTGAAAGCCTCTCTGCCAGCGAGAGCGAGCTGCTAAGTGTCAGTGATGCACGGGAAATGCTTCACTTCTCCTACTCCAGCCCTGATTTACACTTCCTCCATCTCGCCATCATTCTACAGCTCCACGAAGTGATGGTAACGCCGAGGAGGAACGAATACTTTTCAAGGCTGTGTTTGAGTAATGTTCATTTAGCCGACGCTACAGTAGATCACACTCATTAAATAGAAGACATGTTCGTGATTATTTTGAAGCAGGGCTCAGCTATCAGTTTAATTGCTTTGTTTGTTGAAATGTGTGGTTTCCAGCGGTAGCCTGGTTAAATGTCATTCAAACACAAGCTCATAATTCCTTCATCCCGTTTAAAAGTAAGCCTCTTCGGCTCTTGGGAATGTGGTGAGCTGAGAGCGAGCTTTCAGAGCCTCCTCTCCATCAGGCTGACTTTTTAATCCACCTGCATCTGACAGGAAGCTTTGTGTAAAAGGGTCAAGCAGCTCAGGGGGCAGCAGAACTGTAGAAGTGACTGTGCTTATTTTTGCTGATTGACTCGGTATTCAGCCACAGCAACGGAGAGGTCCTGTAACAAACAGCTGCCTCGGGCTGCTGTCTGATTTGTGTACGCAGTATAGAAATTATTCTTTTATTTATCCATGAAATGTGCGTGCACAAGTGGTTTCTCTAAAGCTAGCCTGGTCTTGGGTTCGCTCAGTCCAGAGCGAAAGGCCCCAGGGCTCTCATCTTCTCCAAACGCTGTGATTGGTCAACAGGCTTCATCCTCTTACAAGTGGTCTTCCAAGCACTTTGAGGGTCAGTTCCTTTTTCTGGAGGTCAACAAGACAGCCACATGCACTGCCTTCTGTCACTCTGACACACAAATGCTTGTCTTACTATCCTTGTGAGGACTTCTGTTAGCATAAATATTAATGCAGTTTATGTTATACATACACCTAAGTCTAGTCCTAATCATTTTTCTTAAAAAAAAAAAATTAAAAATGTTAGATATTTCTATACTTCTACATTTGGTCCCAACCAAGTAAAAACATGTCCCCACACAGCAGGCCTCATTCCTAGTTGGTGCTGTTAGCTGTTTAGAGAGAGATCAGCCAACTGGTTGCTTTTTTGTGCTGCTATGCGTGTAAGCCTTATGCATGGACAATTCTTCCTGTAGTCTTTTTCTTTGTAGATTATAGAAATTGCGTTGTGTGCTATACGGCATGTAGGCAGACTGTGCAGCAGACTAACTCACACTGCCCAAATTAATTAACTGTTTGATGCTGTTAATTAGGGTCCCGCAGTTTTTCTAATTGATAGTGTTGACTCATTGTCAACATAAGAGGACCCGAAGCTGTAGCTTTTTCCACAATTGCTACTCATCCCTCAGCAAACAAGTTGTCAGAATGTCAGAAGGCTCTGCTTTGCATGGGATTGTGCAAAATAAGACGGAAACCTGCCTGCTGGGTCTGTGGGAAATTTGTAAAAAAAACGTGCTAGTTTGATTTCTGGTGTTTTTGCACATTACTGTTTCCAAATACTGTCTGCGATGTGATACAGTTGACACTTAAGTTGCCAAAATATCAATGGCTGAGCTTTAAAAGAGGAAAACTTGCGTTCTTGTGTGTATCACACAGGGTCAATGCAGTTACTGTACTTTTCCTGTATAAAAACCAGAGGCATTGGTAATAATATAAACACAGATTTGTACATTTTGCAGGAATGTTAATATACAAAACTTAAAATGTATGTGTACTGCTTTTTGGAAGATTCTCTGAAATATTAGTTGGTCTTAGTTGTACAAGGTTCTGACTGAAATTCAAATGTCAAAGAAAACATTGTAATTAACCCTAGATTAATCGTATAAGTTGTGTTAACAGCATAGGCTCTAAAGTCACAAATATGTGCAATCAGCATATGATTGATCCTTTACTGAACTTTAAACCTTGGAATAAAGCCAAACATGTTTTAGAAGAATGACACGTTAATGTCATTGGAATGGAATAAAACACATTTCTAAATTATGTGCAAAAAAAATCTAAAATATGCCCATGCATGTAAAATTATTTTCTTCTATGTAGTGACACTGTAGTAAGCTACAGACTATATACTAAAAGTTAATAATTGAAACTATAGATTTATAAAATATTATCTAATGGAATAAAAATTAATTTCTCAATGAGTAAGCATTGCAAACTGTGTGATACAAATGTAGGCTTATTATTATTATTATTATTATTATTATTATTATTATTATTAGCCAGTCATTACATTATAATCTACATATTTGAATATTTCATATTTATCACTCTAAAGGAACATCTCCATAATGGCCAATGTTGTATCTCTATTATGTATAATAAATAATAAGTCATAAAGTTGTGGGTGATGAGGAACCATTTGCTTCTTTTTTGACTCATCCATCAATTTTTGACCTAATTTTTCGTACAGGACAGATGACTCATAGGGAAGTGTCCAAGAAGCGAGAAAAACAACACAGTTGGTATATGTTTTGCCCTGTCGAAACCTGAGAGGATATTTTTTTTCAATTCTCTGGGCTGAGCCCTAGTTAACTTCCTGCCTGTAAGGGGTTGTGTTTCCTGGGCTGGACTGTGGAAGGTGCAGGGCTCTGGTAGCGGCCGTGACCTACCCATGAACCTGAGTCGTGTGCACCTTTTCAACCTCCTGTGTTGCATTTTGAAGCATTAATAAATGTTTTTTTGTTGGCGCAGACTCCCTGCCTGACCTTAGGCTGCATTCAAAATGCCTCTGTTAGATGAAAACAGAAGCTCACGGCTTCTGATATGGCGCTGATAAAAATCTGATAGTTTTGAGATTTGTGATTGTTTTGCCTTCACCTCTTATCGTTGGGTTATTCAGCTGTCCATCTTAAAGCGTATACTCCAGCTTCTTCCATGAATTATTCACGGACTCTAATAAGAAAGTATAAGAGGGAAGTACTCACAAGATTGAGGAGGAATGTAAATCTGGACCCTTCAGTGGGTCCTGAAGGGTTTAAGCGGTTGAACAGAATAGCAGTGCTAGAGTCACTGATTGGAGGGAACGGAAAAAGCCAGGAAGAAACTTTGAGTGTCAGTGCATGACTCTGCGCCAGCCTGGATTTCCATGACAGCTTTAGTCCACAGTTCTCTTTTAGAATAAACACACTCAACTTGCATCATCAGCTAAGCTCTTCTCTTATCCTTTTTTTCCTTGCGTCCTTTCTCTGTAGCTGTGGTCATGTCTGCAGAACAGAGAAATGGCAGTATTTAGCTGAGCAGAGCTTGAGAATGCAAAGGTCTTTTGTGGGGAAAAAAAAAAAAATCAAGTCAGGAAAAACGAGCTTGGGAGAGAAGCGGGCTGTCATGGACCTCAATGGCCGCATTATGTAAATCTCTGACGTGCCTTGATGTAAACCTGAATAGAAACACATTAACGTCTTGTATGTGCTTAAAAAGAGCTCCGACTCGGCCGCGCTCAGACGGCAGATCTAGTAATCATGTTGACAAATTAATGGCACAGAATTAGCTGTCCATTAAAAGTGTATTATTTGGCACGCTGGCACATAAAATTACTCCCAAATACATGCGGGAGTGAGAGAAAGCGCAAGTGCATGCCAGCGAGAGAGAATGATGGAGCCGGTGCTGACATGAGGGGCTGTCTGACTGACATTTATAAACCTGGAGCCATCAAAGCGCAGTGAGAGTGCCTTCAGGTGATAACTTTTGTTGAAAGGTTGTAATGAGGTTGTGTGGGGGTGAGATGTCAAACGCTGGGTCTCCGTTTCTCCGTACCGTATGTATAAATGTGTTCTGGGGGGGGGTTAAGGAGACAATCAACATACCTGTCTCATAACCCTGTTTTATTTCATGGCTAATTTGGTCCTGCTGTGCACTGATGTAGTGTCACCAAACGTGCCATTTCAGCCAGAGCACTTCACCCTGCCAGTCATCCTCAAGGCAGTCACACTGTAATATTTAAAAAAAAGGAGGAAAAATGAATCGGAGCATGTCACTTGCTACAACAGCCATCAATTATTTATGTTATGATTGTACCATACTAGCTATCTTACTGAAAATGTCATAAAATTTAATACACAATCCTACTGATCTTACATTCAGTTTTATTCAGCATTGTAGCTTCATTCATTTCGCAGTAAATTATACAGATTGGCAAGCAGCGAATGTCTAATGGAGGGAATTTTACCGGTGGGCTAAATGGCTAAGTGACATGTACCTTATTGACTTTCCACAGTACAATCAACTGCTCTGGCCTTTAAAATCGAGCAATGAATGACTGCAAGGAATCGAAATATTCTTACTGTTTAAAATCTAAAACCAATGGAAATAAATTACAGTGTATTATTGGGAAGGAATTTATTGGCAAGACAACAGGAAATCTGATTATCACTCTAGACATTTAGACACATGGGGATGTCTGTATTTATTTATTTTTTTAATCAAATAAGGTATACGGTCGATATCTGAATGCTGAAATAATCTACCTGAAATCTTGAAATTATTGCTCTACCACAAACGTCCAGATGAAACACTGACGCATGAGGCATTTTAAAGATAGTGACAAACATTCGGAGCAGTGAGGTAAAATGTCAGTGAAGTTAACTGATATAAATGTCAGCCAATGCCACGCTGACTTCTGCAATACGGACCCAGAGCCTGTCAGTTATCTATGCCTTTCCAACGTATACATTCCCATATGAGCCGATGCCAAGTGCTTGAGTGACAAGACAAAACCGGAGTTAAATAAACATTTGAGACGTAGTTATTGCTCCCTTTTCTTTCTCTCCACACGGCTAAAATGTAATTCAGATGTCAACGCGGAGTCTCTGTCTCATATGGTGCAGTTTCTCTCTCACTCTCTCTCTCTCTCTTTGCCCTTCTTTCTCTTTTCTCTCACTCCCTATTGTTCCTTTTGTTCTCTCTGCTGCTCCTTTATCGAACAAGACATTGCAGCGAGAGAAAAAAGATGACACTTTCTCAGTTGTCCTTCATGTCCTCTTTGGAGTGCTTGTCATTTTGGCAGCAGCGTGGTGACAGCAGCCTCTACAGCAGAGCAGTGTGCAGAGCAGCTTACAGTAAAGTCACTCTAATAGAACTATGACACCGTCTGCCAGCCTTTCTGTGTCTGTTTCTCCCCGGTAGGACAGTGCAGCGTTCACATCTTCCTTGTTAAATTGTCATGTTACCTTTTTAAATCTATTTTATATGTTAATGTTTCATATTGTGTGCCCCCGAAAACAATTACACTCAACACCATTCTTATATGATCTTTCACTTTACATGGATATTAGCTCCATTCAGTTCTCAGCCACATTCTCCTATTAGAGAATTAAAGGCACATCGTAGCATGTTACACAGCTCCAAAACATGTCAACTTTCACATTATTGAATAAATTAATCTCATTTCTAGTAAAAAAAAATGGCACCCTCATGTTTCCCGTCTCTTAAGAAGGATTATCACATTAAGTTACAATTCATTTAGTCAAACATCCTGCTCAGCAGTAGTAGATAATTGTATGGTGTTCAATACAAATCTGGTTCCCGTCTTCAGGAAGTTTTAAGTGGCCCAATCAGAGCTCAGCTGGCTTTTCTGTCCAACTGAAAGAGTGACCTGCACAATATGGACAGGAACCACAGGCCACCAGCCACTACAATATCTTTGGCAGGCTTTTGGAGCCTGGCCACCATGGCACAAAAGCACAACGGAAGTGGGGCTAACTTCTAGGAAGCCTTTCTACCTCACACAGGCCAGTAGGGGGGCAGCCAGATGTAGGGCACTGGGTAGGGGGCCATTGTTCCCCAATGCTGGATTTAAAGAGCGAATAGGAGAAAGGAACGGAACTCTCTTTCTCTTAATTGTCGCTCTCTGTGAGTGCAGAAAGGGAGCCTGTCCCCATCTTTGGCTGCTCCCTCACTCCTGCCTTCCATCTTTACCAAACCACTTCGCCTGGTTTCTGGGTAGGGCGTGAAACAGCCTGAGGTTCAACAGTTCCTTCAGAGAAACTGGATGGGAGATCATACAAAAGAAAAAAAAATCAAACCAGTACAATACAGGAAATACTTGAATATCAGAAATGCAAAACGAATGTATGTTATATTATTTTATTCATAAATTCTTTACCATGTCATTGGTGTCAGAACAATAAGAATGCGATTAGGTGTAGTAAATTTAAAAAGTCAAAGGACATTAATAATAGTTAGTTTATAAAATAGTTTATAAAATGTAGTGTATAAAATAGTTTATCAAGATCACTTTACCGGCTGTTCAGAACCAACCAGCTAATACTTTATTTGGAGCAGAAATTCCTGTTAGAACCATAAATCCTCAGTGAATTGGCCAGCTTTAGTCTCTCAACTGTCAACGACAGTCACAAGAGATCAACTAACCAAAAAGCCCTACACATTCCACAAGTTCAGACGTTCAGATCTCTTTACGTTTCAGATCGCATTACGTTTTGTGGCAGTGTTGGCAAACTCATCTGAGGCACAGACAATGTATTAGGCCTCCATGGCACTGAGGCCTTGCATATGGGATTTGGAACATGAAATCCATAATGGTAAACATTGACAGATTGCATCGGTTTGTTTCCATTAGGGACTGAGATTGGTACACTTGTGCTAAGTGGCCCATTGCTGCCGAAGACTGAGGCCCGTCTGAAGAATGCTCTTAATAGCGTCCTTAAACAAGACCTTTTGTGCCCCCAGCCATTCTCAGGCCACAAAATTAGGCTTCCTTTTTCTGCAGCCTTTCTCTCCCCCCTTCATTCCTCACATAAACCACCATGTGAAGTGGTTCATTACGGAGCCTCTCCTCCTCTCAGGTGCTGGCTCCAGCCATTCCCTATTCTCCACTCCTCTAACTCCCTTAGGAAGGAAAAAGGAAGACATGCCAGACAAAGGTCCTGTTCGTACTTCCTATGGAAAATTAGCAGCTTTCACCAATGTAGAAAGGATGTGCCTGAGGCCTCGCTAGCAACTTGATGCAGTGCTGAAGTAAGATCCCCCCCCAAGCACCAATTAAGAGCGAAGATGCTCTTCTCCTTACCGAGTGCATCTATTTACCTTGTCCAAAGCCCCCCACTCCTGTAGCCCTCTAAAACTCCCCCAAATACTCTTTTGAGACACAGAAGGACTCTCCTGTTCAGAGCAGGGCGGTGATGGACCTTTCGCGTTCCAACCGTTATGCCCTTCAGGACCAGTGGGTCTGCCTGGAGGGCATTGTGCATGCCTGAGAATTTTCTCAGGATGGGAACAACAGTGTACTGAACAACACAAAGAATGATGACCAGAGGAGTAGAAAGGGTGCACCTACTTGTGAGATGATAATGACAGTAAGAGGGGTAAAATTTCTTATGACGTCACTATAGAATAATCTTGAAAAGATCTATGGCTTGGCTTCGAATTTCACTCTTTGTGGAATAGACCTCCAAGTCCACCAAAAGTTTAGTGAACACTGTCAAAGATCCAGGGAGACATGCAACACTTTTACACTGTAGGAGTAACCAGGACTAACCAGACTGTGTTTTCAGCTTAATAAAATTGTTTGCACAAAACTACTAACAGCGCAGTGTGAAGTCACAAACAGAACAGCTATCTATATTTTCCAACAAATTTCAAAAACACTAACTGTACCAATGTGTGCTGCATTTTTTAAATTTATTTCTTTTACATTTGTTAATGAATCTGTAAACAGCTACAGCATGAAATATTATTTTATATAACTGAAAAATATGGCATGCGTCAGTGGCACAGTAAGACATATACATTTGTGTAGGCTGTTGGATCTCACATCACGTCTGTTAATAATTAATACCAAAAATATAATTATGGATCGTTATGAAATTGCATATACTGTGAAAACTCAAGAGTTCATTCATGAACATGTACCATGCAAACTCTTACATGCAGCACGCAAGATCAGTTATAGGAGTATCAATAAATATTTGAATAAAGAATAAAAATGCAATTTAAAGTAAATTAACCAGCAATCTTTAAACAATCTTTACTGTTTGTCAGCTAAATGTAATATTTCTACTGTATGAGAAGTGTATTGATTGATATTCCATTAATAACCTCTCACAAAGTATAAAGCAAGTCAAAGTATAAAATATCAATATTGAAAATATGTATTGTAACTTAACATGCTTGTTGGAGGCAAAACATTTGAATTCTGAATAAGAAATACATTTTTGATAATAAATTTCACACACAATCTCTGCCAAACACAAACACACTCTGCTTGCTCTCACCCATAGGTCAGGTGTATATTAGTGAAGTTTGTATATTTGGTGCAGTTTGTGTGTGTCAGTAAATGATGCTGCTCTTGCACTAGGTAAAGCAATGGCAAAGTATGTTTTGTCTGACATTTTATCAAAATATTTTCCTAAAAAAATGTTATGTCTGTGACAAATAAGAAGTGAAAAGTATCTTCACTGCTGACTGAAGCTGGATACATAAGTCGTAATAAAAAATTGCCTTATCTGGAAAAATATTGTTTACTTTAAAAGCATATAGCATATTAAAAATAGGGGCTTTAGCCAAGTTAATTTATGTGCAAATTAAATGAACCCAGTTTACTTAAACAGGCAACCTATTTTTTGGTGATGTGTACTTTTCCACATCTACTAGCACATGTATGAACACTAACATTCTGGTCTGTGTCACCCATGTAGCAGGTATATTGTCTCCAGTCAATAAAGTAAGGAATCTAAATGGTCTATTCAATTAAAAGCGAATATTAAAAACGCTACGCTTGACAGAGTATTAAATGTGAAATCAGACATTAAATATGATAGCTTCTGAAGGTTTTGAGCCAACAATCAGTTTCGTCTGCTTGAGCCACTCTCTTATGTGTCCGTAATTGTACCACTCGTGTGTTTCAGTGTTTGCGTGTCAATTATCCTTTGCCACTAAAACGAGTTGGCAGCAAGGTCATGCCACCGAAAAGGCATTAGAGTAGTAACCATGGAGAAGACTAATAATAGGTCGCAAAGCCCTTGATTTCAAACAGAGAGGAGGAAGACGGCAGTCACCCATGGCACAGCATCCAACCTGAAAGCACGAGCTACCATCAGCATGCATGCCATCCTCCTTACTGTCTTATCAATGTCCTCCTATAGCTTTCTTTAATTTAACTGTAAGAAGGCCGTCCGTTTTACTTGCTATATTTATTCATATGCATTAATCGTAGCTCAATAACCTGCCTCTTGCGGATGCGTCCGTCTCTGTATTTGCTCTCTTCAAATTGGCTGCTGTCTGCAGCAAACAGAGCGGGCATCTGGAATAGAGAAATCACACCTGGTGACAGTTGGCTAGTGCAATGGTGGCAAATTAAGTCCTCAGCAGCACACGGCGTTTAAGTGCACTGCACACGATACTAATCTGCAAGTTTATTACCACGCCCTCGCCGCTTGCCGTTATCACAAACCAGTCATTAAAAAGCATTTGACCTTTTTTCAACGGGGATCCAAAAATTACTTTTTTTCCCCCCTGCATGCTCTTTTCCTCCCACTCTTCCTCTGTGTTTCACTCTCTCTCATTCTCTCTCTCTCTCTCTTTTTCAAATCATGCTCCTCAGCAAATTGTAATGCAACCTCCTTCACAAAGCCAGCGACAGGCCAGGCAGCCCTGAGGAGATACTGCTTTTAATTAAATGTTACATCTGCCAACTGTTTTATAAAGACAATTGGAGAGACAAAGAAAAGCAGTTCAGATTAGAGAGCGAGAGAGAGAGAAACAAACAGGGAGAAAGTAAGGGAGAGCGGATGCCGCTCTTCTGATAGCATGGAACAGCTTTGCATCTTGGACAGTGATGCTGAGGCTTAGTGTGTGCATGGATCAGGGGACAGGGTCTGTGTGAGGGTGAGCTGAGAAAGACACACACATATATACACACACTGGCTCTTTGAAATCCCCATTCATTGCTATCAGGCTCTGTCACATGTTCCGGTTTGTGTTTATGTGCACCACTCACACTGTGCTTGGCGCAGCTCTCAGCATTAGGCAAACTGCTTTAGGGCTCATTTGGAGTGGAAGCATGAGACTGCTAGACTGCCTGCTCCACGTTTATTTATTCTACACAGGTGACATCTTTCCTCAGAAGATTGAGACCAACTGGTCCTTGCTCCAAGCTGCACTATTATCACAGGGAGATGAGCCATACAGGTCGATAGTTTTTTTTTCCTTCTAAACTACATTTTATTTGTTGAATATCCATCAATGCAGCATCACAAATCCACGTTCGGTTCAACTTCTGGTGGTCTGAAGGTTCGGTTAGTAGCATGCAAGTAATAGTGGTATGATGCTAGACATTCGGTGATTCCTTTTCTATACC
Source organism: Pangasius macronema (assembly GCA_037577455.1). Lineage (NCBI taxonomy): Eukaryota > Metazoa > Chordata > Actinopteri > Siluriformes > Pangasiidae > Pangasius > Pangasius macronema. Next base: position 19,657,172 of record CM074947.1, read on the forward strand.
CTGTACACTGTACCCTATTTTCTCAATTCTCCCTACTGAGCCCTGTCGCAACCTTTGGTTTCATTTGCAGTATTGGTATGAAGAAAAACGTCCACCTGCAGGGGGTGTGATGCACAGCTGTGCCTGGGAACGCGACTTTCACCTGTCTGAAATGAGATTTGGGAGACTGCTCACACACACACACATAAACACACAACACAAGCTCTTTCTCTGGTCTGAGAACAGTATCATGCCTCCAAGTTTGCTAAGGATTAATGCTGAAAAGAATCAGCAGTACTGATAATTAGCGAGCCTGGTCAGCGCATAGAGAGAAGGCTAAACCCTGAGTAATGGCGTGCTGTGTGAGGAATATGTCTCGAGGCCACGCTTGCCCCGAGTGCTGCACTGGGGCGAACAGGGAACAGGATAGGAAGTGTAAAAGCAGGCTTATTCGGCAGGGGTGACACACGATTTCCATATGAGCAGAAAATCCGATTTAACAGCATGTCAGCACAATAAAGCTGTGACATGTGGTCTCCCCACAACAAAATGGCACAAGTGACTCATCTTTGTAAAGTATGAAATTGATCTGGCTGAAAGGTACCGTGACCGTTTATCCAGTTAGGTACCAGCTTCCAGCCTGCCCACGGGCACCGTCACGAGACCTACCTGTAGCTGCACTTTACCACATTTCTGTGTTGTGTTAAATACAATCTGTCTATATGAGATGAATCAATGCGATGTATCATTTTTAAAAAAGTGTATAGCAGTTATATGATACTGATCATGCGTAAACAATGTCTTTACAGTCATAAAAAATGTCATTGTGTATATAAACAGATAATCTAAGTCTGAATTATCACTGTAAGTTTGGTACCTTCACTGATTAAATGTAGCTTTTATATCTTGGTTATTATTAATAAGATTTATACATTAATTAAGCAATAAAAAAACAGGGCAGTGAGAATGTTCAAATCTAGTTTCCCTCCTTTTATTAGTTTTATTAGTAAGTAAATTAAGTCTTTATTCTAAAGTTAACATTATTATGTACATTAGTTATAAAATATATTTAAATGTCATACACTAATTATTCATTATCATTTGTTGCTAGTTAAGCTTTGATTAGTAAGCTAATTAATACCTGTTTATAATTGGTGTATTATTAAATTAAATTAAATTAAAGTTTAGTTGAATTATCTAAATAAGGTTTAAAACATCTTACAGGAGGAAGTGACATACAAACAGAATGCAACAGGTACACAGTCTACTCTTCTGTTATTGAATCCTTAGTACTTAGTAGTGAATAGATACAGTATATTCACTTTATTAAAATGTTAAATACATACAGAATAGAGAAACTGACAATCTTAGAAGTAGAAATATGATCATCGATGATAAAATATGATCTGAATTATACATAAACTAATCGTGAATCACTGAGAAAAAGAAAAAAAAATGCCAGTTTGTCTTTGATGCACGTGCTGTATTTGTAAGGCCTGTAAATATGATTCAGCTAAAACATATCTTTAAATTTATGATATAGGATCATGCACATCAATTTTGCTAAATCTCTGTCTAATACAAGTAATTATTAATTGCATTACACTTTAAAACATTTAGCAATATTCTGTAAAAGCTATTTTAGAACAATTTGTTACCAAGACACTGATTCTGGACCATTATTTGAATAAATTAAAAATAATATATTACAGTGTTTGTTTAAAAATAATAACAGGGTGGGTGACAGGGTGGCAGAGTGCGAGGGGGTCTAAAAAGTACAGACTCAAAAGGAAATGTCCACAGAACTACAAATCAGTTATTTATTGCTGTCATTACTCTGATTTACTGTCATTTACAAGCTAGTAGTAACCAACACCAATTTTAAGAGCACATGAGCACATGAACATATAACCTGGTTACATATAATAAATCAATGATAAACACGTCGTTTTTTTCTTCTTATTCTACATCAGGATATTATTTGCGACAGGAGTCTCAAGATTTGCTTAAACAGAGTCTCAGGAAGGTGAAAGCAGCAGTTTAATTAACATTACAATAACCATCAGTGGAAATCCTGTTTAATTTTTCATACATCTTCGTATGAATAATATTATGAAAAGCAGGTGAGATGGAATCACTGAAAAAAATGGCTACACTCTCAATGGCGTGCCCAAACAATTTCCTCATATTCACAAGCTCATCCAAAGTAACTAATCAATAAGCTCCAAGATGACCCCAAAACACACAGGAAATCTAACTACTTGGTAGAAATAACATGTAATATTAATACAGTGTGTAGGGGTTATAACATTGTATGAAATGTGTGCGTCATTATTGTTTATGTTTGTGTTCTTCATGTTTGTTAGGCCAAGCATACGTTCACATTCATACAGTCACATTCATACAGTCACATTCATACGTTCACATTCATACATTCACATTCATACAGTCACATTCATACAGTCACATTCATACGTTCACATTCATACATTCACATTCATACAGTCACATTCATACAGTCACATTCATACGTTCACATTCATACAGTCACATTCATACGTTCACATTCATACAGTCACATTCATACAGTCACATTCATACGTTCACATTCATACAGTCACATTCATACAGTCACATTCAAAGTATGTGAGCGGATGAGGATCCTCAGTGTGTGCTCTTCCATGGAATGCCATGCTGGAAAGTGATGGTACACTATTCACGTGTGCTCTTCTGAAAGCCTGTGACTCTCGCTCGCCCGCACAAATACGTCCTTTTATCCCATGCTGGCAAGCTTTTAAAAACCACAATTTGCAAGTGAATTTCACTAAATTCGAAGAGTTGAAAGGTTAGACCATAATAAAAGCTCCAAACAAACAAAAAAAGGCATAAGAGGACGAGGGGCTTATTATTAACTCATCCAAAACAAATCCAAACAGCAACTGAATTAAATGGCTTTGTTTTTTGCAACAATAAACGTGAATATTTTATTTGGATATTAAGATTAAAATTAGATATGAATTTTAACTTAAACACAATTTCAGCACAAAAAAAGCCAAAGAGATCTTTTGTTCTTATTGTATATTTGACCACCACTTCTGTGTGTGAAGGATCTATGATCCTAACGATAAAACACTGATACGTGTGTAAACTGAAACAATAATTAATGCATAAAAAACACAGCAAAGCAGCTGTTTGATGAAATATCAGCAACAAACGACTCACTGCCTTAATTTCTTTGTCTGTGTGAATGCAATTCACTTACCAATAAGGCATGCTAGCCTCGTTACACACACACACACACACACACACACACACACACACACACACACACACACACACACACACACACACAGAGCCCCTGAGCCAATTCTCTTCTTCTACTAATAAATACACAAACACAATCAGAAAAACACTGAGATAATTTCCCCTCTGTGGCCCTACTAAATCTCTCTCTCTCTCTCTCTCTCTCTCTCTCTCTCTCTCTCTCTCTCACACACACACACACACACACACATACACACACGCAAAGCTCCTCTAATTTCCTCCGGCTGCCACATTGGCAGGGAGTGTGTTGCAGCACAAACAGAGATGTGTTTTGGGTAATTGCTCGTGCTGTGTATGTATGGAAATCTCAGAGTGTGTGACATGGCTAGATAGCTGCCCAATGTTGTCCTGATCCACGCTTTAGGCTTCCAGCCAAAGTATTTTATCTCTTAATGCATTAGAGTGATCTTCCAATTAGCCCACGCTCATAATACCACAGCTTCTGGTGGTGCTGTGTGCCTGTGTGTGTGTGTGTGTGTGTGTGTGTGTGTGTGTGTGTGTGTGGCTTGGGGGTTTCAGCGATAGTTCTGGTTGAGAGGTAAAATGAGGTGCTTATTGTGTGTGTGCGGGGGTTGTGTGCTTGCTGGAGCTCCCGTTGTAAAGTTTGCTGATAAGGGGAACCGGGCCCTTGAGCATCCATTCAGCCCGGTACATTAACACTCCTTATCGGCAGCCCAGATAACGAGTGCATGCCATTTGCCTTCGGAGGAATTAGCTCGTCTTCCTTGGCTAACCAGGCAGTGGTGATTAACCTTTACGCTGTCCAATATTCTCCCAAGACTCCCTCTCCCAGATTAGACACTATTAGTTATAACCAACTAAATGAAGAGAGGGAGAGAGAACTGAATGCACAGTGCATTGTGTGTGTGTGTGTGTGTGTGTGTGTGTGTGTGTGTGTGTGTAGTAAAGCCACACATTATTTGTGGTCTTTTACAAATTCATGTGTATGTACTAGCACCCACTTTTCCATCTTTCTATATATATGCGTGTAATTTCACGCTCCCTTACACTCAGCCAAGAAATTCGACAACAAATCTGCACCATTTCACTCACAGACTCGAAACATTACTTTTAATTATTTTTTAAATGCCAGCTGACTGTTTTTCTAAACAAATTATGCTGATGAAATTACTGTTTTATGTCACAGTTTCATTTATGTACTACTTTATTAAATTGCTGTTCAGTAGGATTTCAGATATTCACATCAATAATGTAGCTTTGATAAATGGAAACCCAAATCATTTCTTGCTTATAATTCTGAATACTAATTACTCTAGATCCTATGGAGGCTATACGAAACTGATGTGCAACGTAATATTTCATTATCTCTTTGGGTAAACAATTCTATGTGTAATTTTTGCAGTTCGAGTTAATTGCATTTTAAAAAGAGGCACATGCCTGCAGCATTGTTTTAATCTGTCCTAATCTTAATCATAACAATACTAATATAAGCTATAAGCCGTTACGCTTTTAATGTAAAGTGTTGTCTTTATTGTCTTTGCCAGTTCCTTTAGAAGGATTTTTTATTTTGTTGTAACTTTAAAATAAATCTGCAGTATGCTGGACTCACACAATAACAACAATTTGAATTAATGTATCCTTTGCTTTAGATATTATTCTGATAAAGCCTCTGGAGCTAAGGCACCAGGAGAAGTACCATACGAATGAGCCACAAGCTCCTGTCAATCATGTTGCAAATCTGTAGAAGCATGGCTTTATCTCATACTTATTTCACCCTAGTGCATCCCATCTCCGCTCTCCTTCTTCCTTCCTGCCATATCTATTAGCCTGTTCTGTACAGGCTGTTATGAAGGCTGGGAGTGCCTTAGTGTATATTTGGCAACTCATGCTTTTAGTTAGGATTTTATAAAGTTTTTTACAGTAAATTGAGGCTGGTTAGAGTTTATATACCACTGAGTGTGAGTATTCTAAATTAGGATTGAGGTTTTAGGCCAAGTGGCTGTTAAAGAATATCTACTTGAAAGTGCAATACAATGTTTGGCAGTCAGTGTGAGCTCACTGCCTTTGATAGGTATCGCTGCAATAATGTGATGTAGACAATACGCAGGGGTGGAATACACCAGCCAAAGTGTGTGTGTGTGTGTGTGTGTGNTGTGTGCACTTCCAGATGAGATAACCACTCTCTTGCCCAAACAGTGTTAATTATAGCAGATCATTACATTACATTCTTCTCAAACACACACCACCAATGTGTCTTTCTGTATCGGTAAAGCTACATGGCAGTGTTGCTCTCAACTGCCATGTAGTCTTGCTGGAAATGTTAAAGTGCTTTCACAGTAGTGAAGCCTGTCCACTGTTCGTACACACACAGGCTGAAAATCCTCATACCATCGTCATTTTGAGGAATCACCAACTGTCTTTCAACCTCTATTGTGTTTCAGGAAGATAACTTCACAGACGTGACATGGGATGACACTTCTACACAGACTGCTACATGACGCTATCCAAGCTAGTCCTGGTTTCAACCAGATTACCAGTCTCCTTGTTGAAAGAAAATGTGGAATTGGATTACCGCTCTGGAAGCAAGACCATGGATTTCTCACACCAAGCAAATGTCTTTGAAAGAAGGCTGCACTTTAAAACAAATGCACATACACACATACATTCACACATCATGCCTGCACACTGATGGTTCTGCAGCGTGGACCCACACAGCCAGCATTCCCCAGGCACCCAACACATTTATCTATGAGCACAATTAAGAGCATGAAATTTGAACATGCTGTGTTAACTAAGAAAGTGCTTTTGTTCCAAAGGAAACAAAGCCCCTGTGGAAAAATGAGTTTTTCAGCCTTGAGAGAGCAATGCCAAGGCTCACTGATACCCAGAATAATCACATTCTGCCTCAAATCCCTGCGGCTGGCACAGGTAGAGCTCATTTAAGACCGTCCACTGGCTAACCAGGAGCAGATTCTGAATTGTGGATTCTTTCCATTTCTCTTGCTCAGGAACACAGCCTGGAGTCCACCCTAAAACACCAACTGCCCCCCTCTTCATCATTTCACCGAAGGTACCAAAGTCAGAAGGCTGACCCCCTTGAGGACCCCTCTAAAACCATGCACTCACGGGAGAAAAAAAGGCCACTATAATACTATTCACCGGTGTGTTTCTCAAATGAATCCTTGTCTCCACCTTAAGAGAATGACTAATCAAGCAGTCCAGACTCCAAGCTGTCAGTCAAGCAGCTCCGCTATCTTCCCACCACGGCTTCTTCCTCTAATACCAATTTAAATAATTCACAGGCCTTCCACTGCCATTATTCAAAAAGATCATAATAGTTTCCTTGTGCCCAAAGCACAAAAAATCAATTATTTCCCCACAAAGACTTGAAAGTACTTAGCACGGGGCTGTGGCAAGCTGAGTTATATCAAATTGAAACCACACTCATTACACGGCACACAATTAGTTACCTCTGGTCTGCACGGCCTTTCATTGCGAATAGCATATCTGTATTATTACAGAAACAAGCATGCAAATGCTATTGTTGGGGATTTAGAGAAATCAATAAGACAGTGGCGTGAGCATTTGGTGGCCCGTCACTCAAATCTGCTGCGGGCCAGAGATAAAGGTCTGAATTCAAATTAGCGCAGACAGCCCGTGACATCATAAGTGACACCCCAAATAAAAGCCCCGGCTCCATGACATATGTAATTATTCCTCACGCATTCTCCTCCTTTCTTCTTCCTCATTGTGTATACTTATGTAAGGATGTTTCATATAAAAGGATTAAGAGTAGTTTAATGAGAAAATGTAATTGTTTTTTTTCCCTTCTACATGGCTGTATGTGTGTGTGTGTGTGTGTGTGTGTGTGTGTGTGAGAGAGAGAGAGAGAGAGAGAGAGAGAGAGAATCCAGCTTTTATCCAATGAGTGAGCTAATCGGCATCTCTTCTTTTTCTGTCTCATAGTCCTCACACACACTCTACCTCTATTTTAACTATCGGTGGTGACCAGGGACAACACAATAATGTCCTTCACTTGACTTGAATTTTGCACTCTAACATTCTTTCCTCCTGCCTGAATAATGTGAAGAAGCAAGACTATTTGCTCCTTCACAGAGCATGTCCACTGTGGAGGAATTACTGCAAACGTCTTTGGTGAACTCTCCGCTAGACCTGACCTGGCCTAGCCCTACTGTTTGATCCCATAATGGGGCAGGTGAGGTTAAAGGTCATGACCCATTGGGGATGAAGTGGGGAGAAGACACGGGAGACAAGGGTGAAGCATCTGCAACGGAAGCAGAGGCTCCTGCAGTGACCTGTCACCCAAGTGATCGTCTAACAGCTCTGAGGGCATCCGAGTGCTCAAAAGAGGGACAACAATTACCAATTAGCAGCCTGGCCTCCACTTGCAAAACAAAGCCCAATAGGAATGTGGCTGCTGAAATACCACAAAAGGGAATTAAGGGGGGTAACATTGAACACAGCATACACATGAAGAACAACTGTGTATGTGTTCCTAGCCAGGCAGAGGCATCTGATTTGAGTAGCCTCTTTCATATTCCAGGCTCGGATGCTCATTTTTGAACGTTGTAGCCATCCCGAATGTTGCTCTTCCAAAAACAAACAAAGCCATGCCTTTTGCTTGGCAGGGTAAGCAGAGAGAAGAGTGGGGAGGGAGAACATGCCCTTTCCCGGCCTTTCTTTCTTTCTCTCAATATCCTTCCCCCTTCCCCTTTATCGCAGGGGGTTCTGCATTCAATGTCGGTTAAACATTTGCACAGCCACACAATGGCAGAGTGAGACGGCAGGTGCGAGGGAGCGAGAGTGAGTGAGAGACAGGGTAAGAGAAATGGAGAAAGAGAGAGAGGCTTAGAGCAAGGGGGTAGGAGTAATTTGGCAACTGGAAGGGGGCACATTAATGCTAGTTGGGTCAGGGGGCACACTACGTTCAGAATAATTTTTTGGAAAAAAAAAAGGATCCATGTAAATGCTAACTTTTGATCATTTTTGACAGGGACATTTATTAATTTCACAAATAAAAACAAACAAATGTAAATTAACGGCACTACAAAATATACTGACCCCTTAAAATACTGAGCACGCAGCAGGCAAAGTACGAAAGTACAAAAACTACTACTTTATATATGCTGCTACTAAATATATTTAGTACTAAATTACTACTACTTACTACTTATTATGCTCTTTATAATTGAGTAAGATGTATTTACACAAGCCTTGCCAAAGGCTCAAAGCTTGCAGAACATTTGAAGCTACAGAACTAAAACCAATAAAAGCAGTCCTCTCTATGTTGCATTGAAAATGGAAATGAGGGACTACAAATGAAAACACAAGGACAATATTATTTATTAAAATGGAGTGAATCAGGTTTTGGCTATATTTAAATGCTGCATTCAACTAGAGATTGTAACTCGTAATTCTAAACCTCCAACCAGGAAAAAACAAAGAAAATGCTCCTTCAACTTGGAATTCCGACTCCATAACTCAGGATGGTCTCCTTAACTCCAAGTTCAGCAAGTGATATCAAATCGACATAGCTGTGCGCACTATCAGCAGTAAACAAAGTAGCCCATCTTACTTTTAAAAGTTATACTGCATATCCAATATACGTGCTTTAGATTAATCAACATACAGATATATTCAATTGTCAACTCACTTGCTAACAAAAGATGAACATGGAAGCATCCTTTTGTTTTTTTTCAACAGAGGTTGAAAATGCTGGGCAATAAGGTGTTCCTTGATAACAATGTTAAGCTTCAGGTATTCAAATTCAATAACCTTCGGTTTCAATTTTCCAGTCTACCTTACATCTAAACAGCAAATAGATGCAGCCTGATGTAGGTTTTGCGTTATCAGGCAGCAGATACGGACACAAATGCAGCTTGGTAAAGACTGGTAAATGAACACAGCGTATACTTCTCAATTGGGTGTGTGTGTGTGTGTGTGATAGAGTTCAGGTGTGCTTGATCAGTAATCAGGTAAGAGGGACCACGTGTGATGGGAGTTGGAGTCCTTGACGGCCATGTTTGTAGGCCATGTGCGATGCCGACTTGCACACCCACTTAGAGGAGCAGCATTGTACAATTAAGCCCAAAATATGCTGCAGTTAAGTGCTGACAAAATCTGTAAATATGACATACCTAAAGAAATGATTAATTGTCCTGTAGAGTGTAAAACTGTGTCCTAGTGAAGTCGGATATATATATTTTTTATATTGTATGCATGTATATTGTGTTCTAAAAATAAATAATTTTAAACAGTTATTTGGTTTATTCAGTCTGCATCTTTCGGAACAATATTCTTTAGCAACTGTGACAGTGTTATGAAATTCTATACTGTGATATTTATATTGAGATTGATTAATATTTTTAGGCATATTGCCCTGCTCTAATGCTAACTATTGACTCACACATTTAAACATCACAACCTTTCACTTGAACAGTTGTAATGTTTAAAGCTATAACCATATAAATGCATATAATTCATCTGTGTAATGAGCTCCCATGATTGCTCAGAGGTTTAAGTCAACCAAATCTACCAAAGCTAGCTAGCATACAAGCATTAGCATCAATTGTAGTGCTACATACCATCATAAAAGGGGGCTATCCAAAATCATTGGTTTACCTTAGTTATAAAAGCTGTATTCATCTGATACTATATGTACTGCCATCTGATACTATATGTACTGCCGGCCTTCAAACAATTCCAACTATCTGCCACTTTTCTTTACTGCATTAACTTCTGTATCCAAGAGGAAAGTAGTTACCTAACTCACTCCATCCACTTCATGAGCAACAGGTTTTTCCAGCTTGAAAAAGCACTTCAAATAATTACTTGCTTTATTTCATCTTTTGTCCACAGCAGCAGGACTTGGTTGTGCTGAGTGTTTATTGGTTCGTTCTTCAGTTTTATTTTTTCTTTCTGATGTAGTGAGAGGTCTCAGAAATATGGCACACTGGTGTTAGTGACGTTTCTTCAATAATCGTTTCCTCACATTCTACATATATTTGTAATAGTGTTTGTAACAGAAAAATATATTACCTATTGCATCTTTATTAATCACACATATTTGCTATCTATCACGCTTTAATGCTCAAAATCGGCCATAGTAGTGCAGTATGTGAGTGTGTTTGAGTGTATTGGAGTGATTGGGCAGCCACAGCATGCAGCATGGAGGACATTTAACAGCCAGCAAAATGAAACTTGACTCAGACTCTACAGACAGCAAAACCTCCGGAAGTAGATTAAACCTGTTTTCTTATTTACCCATTAAACATGTTAATATAATAATAAAAGCTAGCATACATTGGCTGCCCAGGTAAAATATAGCCTCAGTTATAGGCTTCAAATTTACAGCCACTAGGCTGTAGTGTTGTGACAGATGGTGCATGAAAGGCGTGTCCATGTTTCGTGTGTGTGTGTGTGTGTGTGTGTGTGTGCTGCCCCAAGGTGCGTCTGCTTATAGCGGGCAAAGTCCATATCAAACCTGCTAAACTGATCATAAAATTAAAATGTTTATTCCAAATTTTGCCATTGTTTTTGTCAAATGCACTTGAAACTTCGCCACAAATAAAAACATGTATTCTGGTAAAGAAATAATAATAATTAAAAGAAAAAGAGGGGCAGGAAACAGTGCATTTGAATATCAGTAGAGGCGACATGTTCCAAAGGTTTGTGTGGCCCTGGGTGAGACAGAGAAGGAGAGAGAGTCAGTCCATTTGGAACAATAATGACTGAACATATTAACAGAGACTCAGGAGTCTGCGCTTGACCTCTGCGTGATGGTTCTATTAACCCTGCAGGATGGCAGGGAGTGTCCGGCAAACAGGTTTTCCATTCAGAACTTGCATTTGTCTACTTCTCTCCAGCTAAGAGAAATCAGACCCTGCTGCTCATGTCAACAGCCCCTACTAAAAACAATCCTGCTGCCAAGACCACAGGCTAAACCCAAGACCTTTACACACACACACACACACACACACACACACACACACACACACACACACACACAGAGCATCACTTAAAAAACAGGACCACCAAAGCGCACATAGACGCTCATGCTCTCTTTCTCTGTACCAAACCGAGTGAGATAAAGAGCAGTAAGATGGCCAGGGGTATGGGCTGAAAGGGGTGGGGGGTGTGGCACACAGACACTTCAGAGCTGTCATTCAGTCACTGCCAAAAAGCACAGCATTGTTAGTTATGGATTGAGCAGCTGCAGGACGTGTTGCGTTGTTGTCCATATCCTTGTCACAAAATTAGCATGTTTGTATTTATATGTGTGCGGTTGTGAGGGGTTGATCATGTTTTATGATTTATCCTGAGCTTACCATAGCAGTGATAAACATCACAATACACAGTTAATGATCCTATTAAGCTCAACATGAATGTAGTTTGAGTATAGGATAGTAGCATTGAGTAATATCGGTCTCACCTGTTTATTGTTCCATGAAATATAAGGCATAACAGTGCAAACCTTGAATTCCTTCTAAATTCAAGTGATAAAAAAACAACTAAATATAATGCTATGGGTTCATGTTTTTAAACTGTCAAGACAACTCATCCTTGTTTTTTTCCCTTGTGTTCCACGTTGAATTCACACTCACTCATATCATCAGATAGACCCACTGTGGTTAGGAAGAATATCAACTTGTCTGTGCTTTGTAGTTCCCCTCAGGCAACTAGCTGATGTGCCTTCATGTAGGTATCTATAGCCTGTGTTTATTACTTAACACCTGACAGCTACAGCAATGATGAGGAAATAAGCACTTAGCACATTTTGATCCTTTTTAAAGGTGTAACATTTCACATTCAGATCATTGCTGGCATTTTCCAAAAATGTCCTGCTCATATAGGTTTCCCCTAATGCCATCCATACTCAGTTTGTACAGATCACACCTTGGTGTCAAATAATTTATTTTTTTATTTTTTACAAGTGTCATTCAATACTATTTACTTAATTAATCATCTAAGACTTTTAGCACTGAGTTTTACTTATTAACTGTGTGCATTATGTATATACCTTTATGTAATTACCAAATATAATGACAACAAAATTGTAATAGCACATGAAGAAGATCTGAACGTATCTGAACATTTTGTGTTGGTGTACTTGTCCTGCACTGTTTTGTTTTGCACTGTTTGCACTAGGTTGCACACGACGCACTTTATGTGGCTAGGACAACTTAGTCTAGTCGTCAGCTCTGTATTCTGTAACTCTATGTTGTGTGAGGTGGCTGTTGTTTTATGTAGCACCAAGGTTCTGGAGAAATGTTGTCTCATTTCACTGTGTACTGCATCAGCTATATATAGTTGAAATGACAATAAAAGCCTCTTGACTTGACTTGACTTGACTTGACTTGACTTGACTTGACGTATGTGCTCAAATATGGGGCTCAAATTCACACAATTAGGAAGAATGCAACAAAAGCGTACTGCTGAAATTTTGACACTGTTCCTACTACTATTTGTTGACTTATTTGGTTAGAAATAGGTCACCATTTCTATATAAAGGAATCACACTGTACTAAAACATTAAAATAAGTAATGCTTCTTAATAATGAATTACAATTAAAATAAATAATGAATGAAAATGTTTACATTTGTTTTTAAAAGCTTTCCAAAATAATCCTGACTAAAATATTTGCCTTAGGACTTTCTTCCATGTAGCCTGAGGCAGTAAGTAATGAACAGCCAAACATGCAGGAAATGGCTTGAATATGATATTCTATGCCAGCCATGTCAGGGTGCTATTCTGAAATGGCACGCATGCTTGACAAGATTAGGTTCGACTAAAAACGTTCACATGTGCTGATCTCCTTTTGATGCTTAAGCTACATTAGATCACAAAATGCTGTGTCTGACATGTCTAGCATGAGCGTTTCTTCCTCAGGCAAAACAAGGCTAAAAGAGAACCTGTTTAGGCTACTTGTGGTTATAGTAAGAGAAGGTTCTCGCTATTGTGACTGGCTGTAGGAAACCTATGCCAAGAGTACAAGGGTGAAACATGGCGGTTCAGACACATACACAAATGGTGGCGAGACATAGATCAGGACTCAACGATTGAGTGTCAAAACAAGTTTTACGCAAAGAGTGGTGCCTCAGCCAAGAGCGAAAATCTGATATCAGGCAAACATCTCCAGGCAACATCTGCACTCACACAGAAGATCAGCATAATAACAATGTTTTTTGTCAGAGATTTACGCTAACATCCTAATTCTGAGCGAGCTGCCTTTTAAGCTCCTGTTTTGCTGATGCCTGGGCATTAGTCTGCCTTAAATGTGGACCGTTTGGAGTGCGAAGGATGAAAAGAACCAGCCCTGTATGAATATTATCAGTGAAGGTGTGTCGTCATTTTTTTTTTTTCACCAATTCATGTGTGCAAAGTGGATTGCTTTAAAATGAAGTGGAGCAAGTGCACAGATGGAGAGGTTGATGTAATTATTTCAGAGAAGATGCCACACTGTAGCATTACAATTAAGCAGTCTTTTAATACAGGTTGGAGCTCTTCTCACAGTCTCACTAGCACACTGACTTGCTCCTTCTCCTCGCCACGCCCCTAACTGCTTTGATCAATGTTCACCTGTACATGAAACTTCCATTAGCACTCAGGTGGAGAGGGAATTCTGAGAGATATCTTAATGCTCCTACGTTCCCCCCAGGTATGGACACAGCTGAATAAATATTGCATATATTTCGCAGAGCGAGTGAGATATAGGTGTAGTGTGTAATGCAATATGATAAACTGTATTCTGGATTTTCAGTCATGCATCTAAGTGATGTCTTCCATTCTCCCGAGCTCCATGGGGTTTTCAACTGGAGTTCCAGTTGGGCTTCAGACTTTCTTATTCACTTTACAGCTGTCATTACTCCATCGTGCCCACTATCATTATCCATTAGGCAGCTGGATACTGTCTGGATGAATTTATTTTAAATATTAGTAGCCAACATTCCTTCAAAATAACTCCAGGACCCATTTAAAGCTTAGATTCCCCGGATTAATGCAACTAGTCTTCCTCTGAACCCATGTGAACACATGCATGCAAAACAGAGCACATATCAGTAGCCTATCATTAAATCTCAGTCCTTTTGAATAGTATCTCTTTCAGGGTGCTGAAGTGCTGTAATCTCTGTGTGAGCTTCAGGTGATTTAAAGTACCCTTTGTACGTGTCTGAGCAGCCAGGATGGCACTCTGACACTATGCCTGTGAAATGTTGATCATGGAAAACCCCACAGCCATGCACCAGGGCTCATCCTGTTTTAGGACAGGAGGGAGACTGCAGATTGGCATGAGAGGATTAGCAAACAGGCCCAAACATTCCCGTGTAATTAGCACTGGCAGTGACACACGCAAACGCATATTGCTGAGTGGTACGTCACAGTATTGACTGAGAACAGGGTGTAAATGCAGCTCCTCTCTAACCTGTAAAAATGGCACTGTCATCGCTGACGGAGTCTGTACTTACACACAGTATATGTTAATGTAAGAATAATAATAGCGCGAAGGAAATGAAAAAAAGAGTTCCCCATTGGGGGCGAAAAGTCCTTTAATAACAATCCATTAGTAACTATGTTATTCTGATATTAGGAAACTGAACACCTGCAAAACCCAAGTCATCCCAATCTACATATTATTCTTCATCCTGACACACGTAATTCAATAGTGTGTATGTCTGCATACTTAGTTTGCATAATATGATTGCTTTCTGGCTGTCACCACACTGCAATAACTGACGAGGCTTCTCTATAATGACAGAGAGCAGACGAGAATCATCTCTCCCTTTTCTTTCCGAAGAAATCTGATTTACCTAGAGAAATTGAAGACACTTGCACACAGGGTCACTCTCAATGCAAGACTGCTAGACTGCATGAAAAAGACAAAGATGATGATGAAACTATGACCTTCATTTCCGTCTCTTACGAATAAAAAAAAAACCTCCTCAGTTACTCAGTGTCATATGACTGATCGCTCTTTTTTTTCATCACACACTCAATAAGTGGGCACATTTATTCTCAGGTTTTAACATATTTCATTACCTGAATTTGTATGAAATTTTGCTATGCAAAGTGAAAAGTGCAGCTATGGTTTGCCTCTCAGTGAGAAAATAAGGGCGCTTGAATCACAGTGATGTTGAATAAAGTCTATTGTGTGTAATCTGAATTTCATGTTTGCTACTCTTTTGTGTGTGGTCTACCTTAAACACGAATGCGCTGGTACCTTTGCACATTCTTACTGTTTGTATTGCTGTCCAAACTGGTCAGTTGAATTCTGGAGGAAAGTTATTATGGTACACTCACTGACACCATTTCTGCCACACCCCCCACTCCCCCTCTCTCCCTCCCTCCCACTACCTAATCACCCCCCACATCTACAACCCCCCAGCTACAACCCCCCACTCCCCATCCACACACACACACACACACGTACACACAAACACACCTGCAAAGCAGTGGATTGGCCTTAGCATGCCTGCAGGTGGGCTTTGGCCAGCACGGCCAGTTAGCACTGCATTTACATCTCTTAAGAGAAACTAATGAAGTGCTAATTGGTCTAGCGGCTAGCAGCTGACTTACTAAATAGCACTGTGGGCTGATCTGTTGATGTTAGGTAGATAAGCAACAATACAGCCTGTACATTAGTGCTTGGTCAGGGAGAGGAAGTGAGCTTTTGGCCCTACCAGGCGGAATTACTTTCAGTTGCTCTCATCTTAATTTTTCACACTGCTTATAAAGACACATTGATGAAGGTACTCTAATGCTCCAGGTCTGGTCATAGCCCCTTCCCTACCATTACTGAAGAATCATCACACTGTATGGTTCGACAAGCTGGGCTTTCTGAGACAATTCAAAAGCACTTTTTTTTTTTTTTTTTACAAAAGCATCCAGGTGTGTAAAATGCTTAATGCATGTGATTTGAAGGCTCAAGTAGGATCCTTGGGGTTTACACATATTGGAGACACTCCATCAATGTAAAGGTCAGATCTCTCAGTCTAGCATGCTCTTGCTTATGACAGAGTATGTCAACGTGAAGGTGTCAATAAAATTCAGCCACTGTCTTGCAGAGAGTTGGTAGAAGGGCACTGAGAAAACAGACTCTAAAGCCTGAAAAAAAAAAACCCTTAGGAAGGTGGATCAATAAATGCATTATCTGTTTTTTCTAAAGCATCTTTTACATTCACAAAGGAGTTCATTTTTAAATGATTCATATATTGACTTTGGGTGCTGATTGTTAGAAAGATGGAGAAGTGATTATTTTCATAAAAGACTTTGAAATAATAGCTGTTTGCTCTCTGTTTCAGGTGATGGCGCATTGAGGTACATAAATCATTTAAATAAGGATGACATTGATGAATCATTTTACTTACCTAACCCTAACCAGCTTACTGCCTGATATAAAACGTCACCCCCCCCCCCTTTTTATATCTCAGAAAATAAGCCATCCACATATAAATGAAAGAGAGTAAATTAGCAGCTGAAACTGAGCAGGCTGTGTGTGTCTGTGCAGGTCCGTATGCCTGAGTGAGTGTCTCTCCCTGCATTAGCATCGTGGTTAGAGTCGGTCACAAATCTGCTGGTGAAATCTACTCCTGCCAGGACTAATTAGCATGAACAACTTCATACAGAGCTTGTGGCAGGGGCTGTGATAAGAGGGGCCCAGGCTAGGCCCCAGCCCCCATGCCAACATGCTCAAAGCTCACATCTTATCTCCATCTCCACAGAACAACTAGCTTCTGCCCAATTCCATTCTAATCCTCAACATAAACAGCACTGATATTTCACCAGCATGGCCCAAAGAAAAGGTGAGGATGAGGCGAGAGAAAGAGAAGGCGGAAAGCAAAAGGAGATAAGATCACTCATTTACAAAAAAGCCTGCCCCTGTGACAACAATTGCCCAACTTGCGCTGTGAAAGTCAGTAATTTCCAAGCAAACACTATTGCCTTGCAGTGTATCAGCTGCGTATCTGCGTTTTCTCACATTAGTCTCTATACACATGCTATATATTCCTAGCTGTACAATATTCTGCTAGAGATATGGAATCTCAGGTTCAGTGAGAAATTAAATTGATTTTGCTTAATCAGCAGCTCTAAGCACCAATTCCACAGTAAACTTGTTCATCTTATAACTGTGTCTCCTCTCCAGACCTCTCGGAAAGAGCTCACGTGTCAGTTTTGAACATGCAGTTTGGAAGGCTGGTCTGTAGATCTGGCTGCCATCTGTAAAAAAAAAAAAATAATTCAATTACTACCCTATAAAATACAGACTTTTTTGTTGCTACCTAAACAGTGGGATTAACAACCACATTATCCCTTGTTTTTGTTCACCCTTAGGAAGATGGGATTCTAAGAAGGTGTGGCAACATCAACAACTGTTTAAACTTTAATTTACTCCAAATCCTCAGTTGTATTAGTCTTTTCTAGCACCTTTATTTTTTTTTAGAAGTGTATAGCATTGTATCACAGATGCTGAATACACCAGGCCAACTGTACAGGCACAGATTTGCTTTGAACATAAGACAGAATCAGTTTGTGAGATCACTGGGGCATGGATTACGATCCCTCAATGTGCAGCCATGAGATTATTTTGAACAATCAATTCTGAAACAGGATTACAAATAGAAGGATCATGTTTGATTGTCTTAAAATAATCACCAGAGTGAAAGAAGCCTACATGTCCCTGAAAAACATACAGGTCATGTTCAAATATCAGAGCAAGTATCAAACAGAAGAGTATTCCGTAATACTGACGACAATCGTGAGACGGATGTGTTGTATAGTTCGGTCCCTACAGTGATTTACAGCTCGTGGCCCAATAAAAGCTCTAATCCGGCCCACCAAATGAATTCACCATCCATGCTCTAAATTAGCATCATTTTGTGGACTGTAACTGAAGTGAAAGATCTGAAAATGAGACATATCATAATCCCAATTACGCCCATTTTAGTTCCAGGTTGTGGGAAACGTGGAAAAATTAAAGACGCCCTTATCCAGAGCGACTTACATTTATCTTATAATATGTTGACTCGTCAACTCCCAATTCCCGGAACGAGTTGGGCCCAGCAGTGGCAGCTTGGCGGTGCTGGGGATCATTCCTTCATCTTCAGTAACCACTTTATCCTGGTCAGGGTTTCAGTAGATCCAGAACCTATCCAAATAATACAAAGTGTGTGCAAAGTGGGGGAATTCACCCTGGACGGGATACCAGTCCATCACAGGGCGACTTGTACACACACACATTCACACACTCCTTCACACCACTGGGCAATTTATAGCATAGCAAATTCACCTACCTACCTGGACAGTGGGAGAAAACCAGACAGCATGGAGGAAACCCATGCAAACACAGGGAGAACATGCAAAACTCTGTAGAGACAGTAACCTAAGCTCAGGATAGAACCCCGGACCCTGGAGCTGTGAGGTGGCAGTGCTACATGCTGCACCATTGTGCCGCCTTAAGATGAGTTGTTGAAGTGATATCGATCAACAGAACTGAGTGTTACCTAAAATAGTTTGACACCCCTACGCTAAGCTTTAGCTGTCTTCAGTTTAATACTGTGCAATGTTGCAGCATTTCCAAACAAAACAGGCAGAGAGATTAAAAGAAAACTAGGACTGAAGCTATTTCAGGTGGTACGATGGTACAGTGGGTAGCGTTGCTGTCTCACAGCTTCAGGGTCTCTGGTTAAACCTTTAGCTGTCTGTGTGGAGTTTCTGTGCATGTAATCCTCTTGTTTCCTCCAGGCTTTCCTGTTTCCTCCCACCTTTCAAAAGCATGCCAGTAGGTGGACTGACACTGAGTGACACTGTCTTTAGCATTTCAGACATTCGTCAGCACTAATCACATTGACTGTTGTCTATCTTAAATATCAGCTGTGTGTTTGAATGCAGTATGCATTTGCGATCATAATCATACATGTCAGAGTCAGTATAGCTGATTCATAGATAACATTTTAATTATTTTGTGTAGGCAGTGTCTGTGCCAGTGTGAATAAGGTTGTGTTCTTTTAAGTTTGCGTGTGTGTGTGTGTGACACACATCCGTCAAGATAACGTCAGACTTAATCACTTCGTACCAAACCAGAGTCACATCTGTCCACTAAAAGAGAAGGCTGTCTGATGGCTGGAGGCATGTTTGTATATGTGTTTGAGTATGTATATGTGTGTGTGTGTGTGTGTGTGTGTGTGTGTGTGTGTGTGTGTGTGTGTGTGTGAGGAAGGGTTATGAGTGGGGATGTTTCTATGAGAGGAAGAGTAGGAGTCAAGGACAGCGAGATTAGCCAGTGACCTGAGTCTGTGAAAGCAAAACGAGCTCCTCACCTGTCCTCCTGGATCACATCAGAGAGGGGAAGGTTGAGTCTAACACACCCCTGCCACTCCTTTCTCTCTTTCAATTCAATTCAATTCATTTTTTATTTGTATAGCACTTTTTTTTTTTTACAAAGGTCATTGTCTCAAAGCAGCTTTACACAAACAAAAGTATAGTGAAGTGTGTGTGTGTGTNTCCCTGAGATGGTGATAGGAAGAAACCTTGAGAGGAACCAGACTCAACAGAGAACCCATCCTCATATGGGTTTACACCACTCCTCTTTCCACTCCACTTTCTTTCAGTCCTCTTGTATGACAGGAAAGCAGGATCACTCATCCACCAGTGAGAAAGGATGGAGCAACGAGTTCAGAATGGTGAGTAAAAGAACAGGATCAAGTCAAAAAGCAATGATTAAGGCATATACACATAATCTCTCCTTCATCTTTTAACTCAACTACACACACGCAAGCACACACACGCAAGCACACACTCACACACGTGCAGACACACACAAACAAAAAGTGCACGTAGGTGTATCACTCTCCCTCACACATACAAGGGTAGCAGCATTGATCATATAATTTACTCTTCTCTATTAGCCAACCATGATATTGATCAAATAATTCCTTCAGCAGAATTTGGAAGCAGCTAAATTGCTAAAATGGCTGTGTTGCATTTAAGCATGTGTGGCAATAGTGCACGCATCGATCACCTACCATTCTCTCTCTGCATGTAAACAACTCCCTTTGAGAAGGGTCTGAACCCACACGGAGCATGGCATGTTTGTGTGTTCATCAAACTCTGAAATTAAGCAATTCAAGTGGCCTCCTCATCCCCACTACGCAGAATAGAAACAAATTGCAGGCACTCACTCCTGCGGTAATTTCCCAACGATTCGAAGATTATGGCGGCTGAAAGGCAATTTGACCCCATTTTCCTATGGCTCCTCTGCCTGATTTCCTATGAGTCCTGAGGCTTAGGGAGAAACACCACTCCTCTATCTCTGACTACTGGACAGGTAATGAGATGGATGATGACAATGGTACATGTGATCACATACACACCCAGCTACCTAACTATAAAGAAATACACACACACACACACACTGTTTCTCACACACATTTAAACTGTTTTTATATACAACATAGCCTTGGCAAGTCACTTGTCATTGGATATGCTGACAAATGGCCCCTAGTGTAGGGAGAAGAGTGCAGAATCCAGACCTCTTGTCACATTTGATTGTCATGGGTCAGTGAAGACAGGAAATGTGCCGGACTCTGTATATGGCCTAAGCCCAATATGTGACCAAAATTTTTGACTCCTGAAGGTTTTGACTTTGTGGGGACATTCGACTGGTCCCCACAAGAAAAGGTGTAAACTGTTTACACTGTCCTCACAAGGATAGTAAGACAAGTGTGTGTTTTAAATGTGGGTCAAGTGAAGGAGAACAGGTCAGCAGGACATTTCACTCTAAAGATCTTAAAGATTATACATGCTTTAAAAAATCTAATTTGGAGATGTCCTAGACAGCAAATACATAAAGAAGTACATAAAACAAGCTCCTCATGATTTTTTTTTATTTCGTACATACAGGAACCATAAGGGTAGACAGAAATAAAAAACACTCAGTAATTTCTCCATCACACACACACACACACACACACACACACACACACACACACACACACACACACACACACACACACACACACACAGAATGTTCAGATCAAATCAGGTTTCTGGAAAGTATGCTCAGGACTGCAGCTGGTGTCCCAAAACGAGGGATGCAATAAAGTGACACATCCTGTCACTACTGTGGCCTCGCTCGACTCGCCATTGAAACCCACGTCAGCCAGATTTGCTGATGAAGCACCTTCCCTCTTTTTTCTCTGTCACTCTCTTACCCACTTTTTACTCTGGTTTGCAACCCAGTCCTGTGTGAGGGGCTTAAAAAAGAGGTAGGAGGAGAATGCATAAGTCAAGCAGGATAAGGACAGATCGAATGAGGGGAGGGGGTTTAGTGAGAATAAGGGAGGAAGAGAGAGAGAGAGAGAGAGAGAGAGAGAGAGAGAGTGCGAGAGTGCTTGCACAGTTGAATTCAAAGTGAGAGTGACATTGTATCAACTCACTATCACATCTCCTCCACACTGGTGTCCATCAGCTGTCCAGCCTTCTAACGTCCTTGACACACAAACAGGCTCTTCACCACACACAGCCGCACACACGCCACTCACACACACATAATGGCTAAAGCTTAGCAATGCTGTTTGCCCTGCAAATGAGGCAAATAAAAAAATTGGTCACAATATTCCATCAGTCAGACAGTGCATATATTAACCGCATACATGGACCATACATGGAACTACTGAAGCCCCCTGCTTTGCACACTCGCATCCACATAAGTAGTAACTGCATCATATGATTATTCAAACACGGTACTTTTGGAAGAGTTTTGATTTGAATGCAATAAATAAAGGACAGAGAGACAATTAAGATGAGGCCAAGCAGGGCTAGAGCTTGTTAAAATGACATGGTAATCTTTGGGGCTTACCTGGAGAGAAACATGACTAAACAAAATGACTCTACATTCGTAAGCAGCTGCTTTAAACAGCCTGAAGACGCGCACGCTGGAGACACTGTGTGATTAGTTATAATTCATCTGCTGTCGGTCACTTACCTGTTCTTGTAGAGGCGCGCACACAACTTTGCACCTCATCACATGTGACTTTTTTTTTTCCAGAATGCACAGAAGTGGACACACACACACACACACACACACACACATATATATTGCAATTATCTACCAATCAGTGTATTAGTTCTCTTGTTGCCAGGCGGAACGCATTGCATGGCCAATCACATCAAACAAAAACCAGAATGAGCTCTTTTAATGAATCATGATTTTGAGTGAAAGCTTAAATTTGTGTATTGTGTAGATAAACAAGTTCAACCAACTTAGATTTTTGATTTATGGGTACAAAACGCAACATTATTAACATATTAACATATTAGTTAACATATTAAAGTAATGTTTATTCATGACTACTTGATTGTTTAAGTAAAGACAACATTAGGGTTTATAATGTATGGAATTTGTCTTTTGAGATGTTTTTTGGAAATCACTCTAATGCCACATTGCAACACAAGCTTAACATGTCATACTCTTTGAAAGAGCTATTTATTTACAGCTCATGTTTTTCAAGCATATTCATTCATCCATCTTCTGCTTTATCTTTGTCAGGGTCACAGTGGATACAAAGCCTGTGGGTGCAAAACAGGAGAATTCACCCCGGATGGAACGCCGGTCCATTGTAGGGCACCATGCACACACACACACACACACACACACACACACACACACGCACGCACGCACGCACGCACGCACGCACGCACACACACACTGCTTCCATTTTGCATCCCACTGCTAAATTATTTTACATTCCCTATTTTACTATAGTGTTTGTTTGATTGGTAGTTGCAGTTTATGACACAACAGTGGCTTCACCCATCACCGGCAGGCAGGTTGGAATGGGTGGAGAAAGATGTCGGGAGTTCTGTGTGATGGAAAAATATCAGTGAGAGTCAAGGGGA
>CM074947.1:19686145-19711145 GCA_037577455.1 Pangasius macronema
TCACTTTAACAGTCTGATAAGCTCTTTGCACTACTCACTTTACATCTGCACTGTTTGCACTCTATCTGCTGTGCCTTGTAGATCTACATTTATACTATTTTTATATGTATCCATTTGTATTTTTTACATCCTTTTTTGTGTGTGTTATCTGTATGCACCTAGGGTCTGAACATGTGGCAGAATTGACAATAAAGAAGACTTTGACTTTGACTTTGATCAACCACATGCTAATATTAGAATATAGTCTATATATTTAGCATGACTTCATATATAAGGCATCACTTTACAAGTCAGAGGAAAGTGCCATTGAGGGAAGCTACTGGATTTCCTAATGACAAGGTGACACAAGCTTTTAAGAAGCAGCATTAATATGTACTGTCACCTACAGCTAACGTTTCCACGTTTCTCCTCTAGGTATTGAACCTCTTGCTTGCTTGTTCCACTGTTAATGCCAGTGTGCCCTCCACCCTGCAGTCTCTCTCCAGATCCTCTTTGCTGTTTCCATCTGATTGCTTTCAACTTTGTAGCATAAAGCCACTGTGGGGTATTTTAATAGAGTGTAGACTCAGAAGGCAGCAAAAGACAAGCAGGTTAGGAAATCATACAGATATGGACTCGGACACAAGCTTCTGAATGGAGCCCTCCGATGTCAAAAAGTACTCCAAAGCCACAGCTCTACAGAGCTGCCAAGGCTGCCTGGTATGGGAGCTCTTATTTATTATATAAACCAAATGCCTTAAAGTTGGTGCTGGTGGAGAGACAATTGAAAGCGCTATTGTGTAAGTGTGTGTGAATATATGACTACATACATAAAGGATTAAAGACATGTTGACATATGACATGCCAGGGCTGGACTGGGACAATTTGACTGGTGGATGACATTACATGTAAGTGACTAGTTAGATAATCCTTGGGGAACTCTGGACGGGTAACAAGGTTGTATTTAATTAGCCTAATTAATGCAGAAAAACATGGCGCAAATGAAGAACTTCAGTTAATGTTAAGATCAAACATCAGAATGGGGGAAAAAAATAACTTTCACTTTGGCATGGTTGTTGGTGTCATACTGGCTGGTTTGATTTTAAAATATATTTATATAAATAATTATAAATTATTATAAATAATTTATTTAGAATAATGGACATTGCTGCAACGCAGCTTTACAGAAATCTGGATAAAGGTTTAAATTTTTCCTTGAGTAAGCCAGGGGTGATGGTGGCAAGGAAATACTCCCTGAGATAACATGGAAGAAAACTAGAGAGTGACTAAACTCAAAAGTGAACCTATCCTCTTCTGGGTGACACCAGATAGTTTATGCTATTATACTATTGCACAGAAATGTGTGAAAAGAAATAACAATTAAGCTCCCAGCATGTGGCAGTTGTGTGAATGGAAACACAGAAGTCAGACGAAGCCAGAGGAGATTGGACAAACTGAAATCAGAGGAAGTCAGAGGAGATTGGACAAATTGGACTGGTTCAAACTGACCTAACTCAAATAATCACTCTCGAACAATTCCTGTTTCACATTGTTTTTATTCGCAGAAACCAGACAGAGATGAGGCAATTGATGACCAGTAGCATTGCAAGACTATATTGTGTTTGGCTATATAAACCAAACATAATTTCTAGGAAGATCACCACTTGTGAGCAGAACAGCATCTCCGAATGTACAGTTTTAGCCAGTTTTAGAATGTCCTTGCTAGTAATTCAGTTGGTAAGCATATCTCAAAGAAAAGCATGAGTCACTTTACTTTTACCAATAACAAAACATATGTTGTGAAGGTGATGGCTTCAGTCTCACAGATGGGTGGGCATGTTAAAAGTGGTTTTATAAATGACCCCCAAACATGTAGCTATAATACTATATCAAATCATGCCATTTCTTTAGTGCAATATCACTATCTTAATATTTAAATATTAAAAGAAAAAAAAAGCCTTTCTGTCTACACTGTACCTGTAATTTCACTCCCTGTTCTTGGCTCATTGTGAAGTCTGTCACAGTTAGCAAACTGCTAATTAACTAAGTGGTCAGTATCAGTGTTGGCTTTTCCTTTTAGTTGATATGGTGTATATATAAACTATATCACTCTTTTTTGTGCCCTTTCACTCATCTTGGCTGCTTCTTGTGCGTTCTTCAGCGTATATGCATTCCTTCCTGTTTCACATTGTTTTTATTCGCAGAAACCACAGAGATGAGGCAACTGATGACCAATAGCATTGCAAGACTATATTGTGTTTGACTATATGGACCAAACATAATTTCTAGGAACTGCAGGATTTGCCAGCCACTTGGTTGCATTGCAGGCAAAACAAAAGAATGTGCAGGCCAAATCAAGACATCAGGCAAGACAGACCAGGCCAACTGGATTTTCTCTCCCTCAGTGACTAATCCGGGCCTATCAACAATAGAGCAAGGAACATTTATTTCTGTTCTACACTTTGTAAATAAGTGGATAATGCGACAGTTTTTTATTGTTTTTCTCTATTTACCAGCACCTACAACCTGGGGCCTCAATTTGAAATGTATTTATGAAATAATCATGTTGATGTATGATTATTTCTTAAAAGTTTATAAATGCCCATATGCATGAAAAATACTTTCCTGCTTATGGCCTGTTTACTGACCGCTGATCAACGACTCTTCCTAGAGCTTTCTTCGAATATCCTTATATGGTCAAACACAAGCAATATTAATAGCTGGGAATTAGTAAGGGTAACTATTAGTTTAAACTGGAATACTGGAAATGGAAAATGGTGCTGTTTGTATAATGTGAAGTTTTACTAACCACAGAATTAAAGCCATGGCTCTTTACTATTAGCAGATCTTATGTGCTTGTTGAACATCCAAGTGCACATTTATTCCTCACTTTGCTGTTGTAATAATCTCCACTCTTCTGGGAAGGCTTTCCACTAGATTTTGAAATGTGTCTGTGGGGATTTGTGCTCATTCAGCCATAAGATAATTAGTGATGTCAGGCACCGATGCTGGATGAGGAGTCCTGGTGAATAGTCAGCATTCCAGTTCATCCCAAAGGTGTTCAGTGGGGTTGAGGTCAGGGCTCTGTGCAGACCACTCGAGTTATACCACACCAACCTTGACAAACCATGTCTTCATGAACCTCACTTTGTACACGGGGCATTGTCATGCTGGAACAGGTTTGGGCCTCTTAGTTCCAGTGAAGGGAGATTGTAATGCTACAGCATACAGAGACATCCTATACAATTGTGTGCTTCCAACTTTGTGGCAACAATTTGGGGAAGACACACCATAGTCTGGTGATCAGGTGTCAACATAGTTTTGGACATATATTGTATGTATAAATCTCCATATATATAAATTTAAAACTAAAGTTATTCGTATTCAGACTTGCGTTATGAAGCTGTTAAGTTGATTTTTTGGGTGTGCTTATTATTATTCAAGTCACTTTTAGTTCACGCCTCTGATGTTGCTCGAGGTATGCAAGCTTCTACAAAGTCCTCTTTGAAGGACTTTAAAGTGACAATACTATTAATTAAGAGTGTCACATTTACATATTTAATATTGATCTCAAATAGCATTACAGTTTTTTTGTTTTTGTTTTTGTTTTTGTTTTTTTGTTTTTTAGCATTTTTGCTTTCAGTATGACCTACTGTGGTTTTCAGACAGTGAATGAGCACAAAAAGTTGTATGCATAATCTTCACATCTATTTCAAGCCTCATAAATCCTGAGTTGTATGTCACGTTCAAATTTTAAAAAGATTCCTGTATGGGATTTAGAATGAACTCTGACTGTACAAAACCTTTCTGTGTTTGAGACCATTTTTGAGGCTTATCAGTGGTTTGTGGTGAATGCTCAACTCATATAGGAGTGTTCTCTTTATAGGAATCCATGGCAGAACGATCATGATAGAAGGTATTAATATGTTAGTTACAACTATGCTCTCTCAGTTTGCTTGCTATTGCTCTATAGTGAATATATAGTGAATTGCGCTATAACTGCATTATTAATTTCTGAGATCACATCATAAATCATGTTGTCCACCTTGGTGAATACTGAATTAAACTCACACACACACACACACACACACACACACACACACACACACACACACACACACATACACTGAGCTCCCCACCAGCACTAACTTTAAGAAATTGAATTTGAAATAAGAATTCCAATACCAGACAGCCTTGGCAGCCTTCTCGTACCTGTGTGTACAGTAAACAGAATTGTTTCTTTGGATTCTTTTTGACATAAGAGGGCTCCATTCACACGTCTCTGTGTCTGAATCCATATCTCTATGAATTCCTGAACTGCTTGTCTTTCTTTGCCCTTAATTTCGGGCTATGATTCTGCACTGAGTTTACACTCTTACAACACACCCCAGTGGCTTTGTTCAGCAGCGCTGGAATCAATCAGACAGAAATGGCAAACAGGACTCGGCATGAGATTGAGGAGCGCAGGACAGAATGGCTTTGAACAGTGGAAAACGTGAGGAAGAGGTACAATGCAGAGAGGAGCAGTGAGGAAGCATGTCAGGGACAGGTTACAGTATAGATTAGAGGTGCTGCTTAAAGATTGGCCTGCCTTGCTATTTTCAGACTTGGCTTCCCTCTCTATTAGCTTTTTCTTAATTTTCAGGTGATATGTATAATGAATTATAATCATAACAATCTCTCTCTCTCTCTCTCCCTCTCTCTTACTCTCTCTTTCTTTATCTCTATCTCTCTTTTTTTACACACAAAGGCCAAGCTTGCCCTTTCTCATGCACACAAGATAAAAACTTAATCTCAACACATTTTGAAATCTGAACACAAGTGTTGCATTTGTTTGTTTGTTTGTTGCTGGGTTATCTCTGTGAATATTACTAATATTTAGTACCAATTTTTCATTGTATTTTCACACAGACCTGAATGAATCAACATAAATTACACTGAATACTAAATGCAATGAATTAAACCATTTAGTCACATTAAAACATTAGAGGATTCTGGATGTATATTCCATCCCATTATTAACTTATTATCTTATTAGTAACTCATGCTAATAAGAATGGCAGATGGGAAGCCCAGCTCAGGCCACCACTTGCAAGCTTTTGACCTGTGGCTGTGCAGTCCCTGGCCTGACCAGGCCATGTTCCTGCCCAAAGTGCTGCGACGGACTGCAACTTCCTGCATTTACAGCAAGTAATCAGCACCACTGCAGCTATGCTAATCACAGGTTAGTGATGTTAGTGATAGGCTGAAGCATCAGTGTGCATTCTGAAAAGAGCTGTTGCATGGTAGGCACAAAAAAACAGGTTAAACATAATGAGAAAGATTTAATGTTCTTTTACCCCCAAAAAACTAATAAAGTGTTTTGATCAACAAAGGTAAAAGCTGTTAAAGATGAAAGCTGTTAAAGATGCAGTGATACAATTTCACATACTTCAAAATTTTAGCATATAAATAATAAATAAATAAGCAGTTGTTTTCTCAGAAGTAATGGCAAAATAATAATTTCTTTGGAACTTTTAAACATGATTTGTATCTAAAGCTGTGCTGCACTGCCTCAGATGCTAAAGGACTTCATAACCAAGCAGAAGCAGATACTTGCTCCAATATCTTGACTTTTAAAAGCAGTCTACCTGTTTCACAATCCTGGATTTCTGATTAGAATAATGTATAATTAATGGTGGTCTGTGGCCCCGGGGAGCTAGGCAATGTGGGAAAAGGGGAAAAGAGTCAGAGAGATTTCTGATTACCTGACAAGTTAGGGCCAGAAAGGCTACACTTAGCCCATTAAAGATTTTCCAGTGTGACATTTGAGAGCAGCTTCCACGTCGTGCACTACCTCACCATTTCTCTGTTCACTGGGCATCAATTTAGAGAGACCGAGAGAGAGAGAGAGAGAGAGAGAGAGAGAGAGTGTGTGTGTGTGTGTGTGTGTGTGTGTGTGAGAGAGAGAGAGAGAGAGAGAGAGAGAGAGAAGTAGGGCGGAGAGGGAGAGGCCACCAGACAGACACACTGGCACAAATGGATTTCATTCATTGAGGTGAACTGTACTTGGCTGATAAATGCACTTCCTTGAATGTCAGCAAATGTCACTTTTGAAGACATTTACTGTTGCTTTAATAGCTTCCCCAAACTTACAAAGAATGAAGAAATGAAAATAGAAAAAACATAAATGAGAGCATGTGTGTGTGTGTGTGAGTGTGTGTGTGTGTGTGTGTGTGTGCGTGTGTGTGTGTAAGAAGAAGAAAGAGGGAGAAATGGGTTGGGACGTTGTCCCTTCCACATGATTAAGCAATGAGATATATGAGAAGTCTCACACCAGCACAAAGTAGTTAAACTAGCTGGATGGTGCAGGCAACACTGTAGAAAATCAATTGGGGAAGAGTAGAGTAGGGTAGAGTACAAAAATATCAATCTATTAATAATAAATAATAAGCATTTAAACTTATAAAATCATAATTTAGCACTGAATGCAAAAATATGGAAAAAATATCTTAAGTAAATGTGTGAAATTTTGGTGTTAAACTCATTTTATTTGAGATTTCAGAGTCAAATTCATTTTCAGTATCGTGTAAGTGCAGCCTTCTAACTGTATAGTAATAGACGGGGCAGGAATGCACATAAAGAACCTGGTTATGTGTTTATTTTTGACGTGATAGAACCCATTGTCATAAATTCACCCATTTATTGTGTGATGCACTTTACAGCATGACTAGCTCTCCATGTGTTTTATTTTACATTGTCATGTGCCAGTGTTTTGGTCCTGTCTCTGTCCCTGTCACAGGTCTGCTACCTAATGTGTACGTCTGTTCTAAGTTCATCCCTTGATCAGGTTGTCTTGTTGGGAAGTCTTACTCTTTGCAGTGTGCATTCTGAGCCTTAGCTTCTCACATTCCCTCTTCGTTGTTTCCAGTTTTACTTCCATGTTTAGACCTGTGCCTAACTTCCTGTTTACGATCATGGACCTATGATTACCTTGTCTGTCTCTACCTCGATCCCTGCTGTGTTTCATGACTGTGGTTCCTGGATTTCATTTAAAAATCCAGAGCACATAAAAAGAAATTTTATGCACTTGCCTCCTGTCTCTTCTAACACATATTCAACACAAGATTAAATAAATGACTGTATTTGCATATTCTGGTTAAAAAAAACAATAACAACAATAATAACAACAGCCCTTTATTTTCATGCAATCCAAGTCATTTTTACATTATTTTACTGATAGCAAACTAAATATACTGTATTTGGTTGAATGAACCATGTTTTAAACTGAGCGTATTTTGGACTATTGGACTTGCATTATTTAGTTAATTGTACTTGATTTAATTGAAGTAGACTTTAATATAAAAAAAGGTCTCTAAAATTACTTACATTTTTAGTGTAGTATTGTTGCTTCACTTATTTTAAGGAGATACCACATATTACCTTTTCACACTTTCTAGAGACACGTGTCCCAACCATGCACACCAGTTTCTGTAATAAACTACACTTTAAATTTATTTCCTATAACGACAACACTACACACACCAACTTTGTTTCCGTAGTACTTCGTCTCAGTACGGTCACGAATTGGA
The DNA here is from genome assembly GCA_037577455.1 of Pangasius macronema. Lineage (NCBI taxonomy): Eukaryota > Metazoa > Chordata > Actinopteri > Siluriformes > Pangasiidae > Pangasius > Pangasius macronema. The sequence goes on from CM074947.1 coordinate 19,693,696, forward strand.
GCGCTTTAAAAAAAAAAAGCCCAATAACACAAAAGGGCTTTTTCCTCAGACCACAGTGACAAACATAACTATAATTCAGAGGTATAAACACAGATAAGCTGGAGCACTGGCATTTAAATGATTATGTAAGTAAATGCAAATTGAATGTCATTTTGAAGATGTTATTCGCATTAACAATATCTTGTAAAGGGCGGCACGGTGGCGCAGGCGGAGGGAGCAGTGATGCCTTCCAGGTCCCCAGATTGATCCTCGAGTTATTGCTTGTGTGGTGTTTCTGTGCATGTTCTCCTCATGTCTCTGTGGGTTTCCTCCAGGTTCTCCAGTTTCCTATCATATCCTAAAAACATGCCAGTGGGTGGATTGGCTCCACTAAATTGCCCCGAGGTGTGAATGCATGTGTGAATGTGTGTGCATGGAGCCCTGTGAGGGACGGGTCGCCTGATCAGGGTGTGTCCCTAACTCACAACGAGGGTTCCCAGGATAGGCTCCAGATCTGGAATCCGTGACTCTGACTAGGAGAAAGTGCTTACTGAAGATGAAGGAATGAATCACTTCCAAAACATTTTTTGTCTAGATCCAAAGTTTATGTATCAAAAATAATTATTAGAAAATGACATTAATATTTGTAATTTACCTTTGTAAATTTGTTAACATTAATGCTGAATATTTTAATGGTTTGGATTTCTACTTTGTTCTTGTTCACTAGTATTAGAAGTACAACTATTAAAAAAAAAACTTTCAACATTCATAATCAAAATTCAAAAGTTTTCCAATGCATGAAGTTCTATAAATATAATTTACAGAATATGACGTCATTGTTTTCAAGTATATTAAGCATGGCTGTATAGATGAAAACGATGAGGTTGAGACTAATGTTATGCTTTTTAAGAACCACATACCTTGAATAAAATAATGATGATAAAGTATGGTTGTGCATTCAGATTGAAGTCTGATGTTATGCTTTAAAAAAAACATACCTGCCATACAATGCTGGCTCTACTTAGATGCTTTTGACCTGTGTATGGCTCCTTATGATGGTTTAATGCATGCGGTTGTAGCCTGGGCAACCCCACTTCAGTCACATCCATAAAGACAGCCTACGCGCCTCTGATAATCCCCATTTCCAGTAGTTGCTACGGTTACAAATTACCTTTGGTCCTTATAACTGGTTCCTCTATGACATCCCACTAATCCTTTTTTTTTTTTTTTACAGAATTTGTTTTTCATTCAGGAAAAATGCTGCAGATATGGGATTATGGGAAACTACATTTTGTTTCTACCTTCTATTTGTTCTGAATGACACAGATCACCCACACACACACACACACACACACACACACACACACACACACACACACACACACACACACACACAGAGTAAAGTAATGTCAGTTGTATTTAATATGAGAGACAGTAACAAATGCAGACAGAATTTGTTAATAGTGTCACAGAAGGCAAAATTATCTGCTTGTCTTGATTTCCCAAAAAACAAACTCTTTGAGCTGAATATAGTCAAAATTATTCTCCTAGACATTATTTCTTTTTTCGTAGTGTGTGCACTCACCTCTGTGATCACGTATGAAGAGGATGTGCAGTGCAGGAACAAGGTCAGAGATGGGAAGGGTGGGAATATACTGCACTACTAAGTAGTAAAGAACAATGACATTTGGTTCATCCATTCTTCTCTGTGTCCGACTGCTGGGGGTCATTAAATATCACCTGCAGCTCAGCCAACAACAGACCTTACACCAGCAACACAACTCCTAAAATATTTAAGTAATTTATAATACTGTGGCATAAAGATTGAAGTTTATCTCTGATCCATCAAGCTTGACATTACTATGATGTGTGGTACAACCAAGGCCATGCCTGGTAGTTGAGATTGAGAGAGAGAGAGAGAGAGAGAGAGAGAGAGAGCGAGAGAGAGGACATGAATGAGTTTTGATAACACTCAACTTATCTGCAGCTAAATAGACTTGAATGCTTCTTGCTGCTGTGCATAAACAGATGTAATGAGGCTAATGGAAGCAGTATCAAGACTGATGGATCAGAACACACACACGCACAAATAAAAAAAATTGCATGGCATGTAGCCTTGAGTTGTATTTGGGAATGAAGAGTACAACTCTCTCTCTCTCTCTCTCTCTCTCTCTCTCTCTCTCTGAAACAGCTTGCAGTTAAGTTTGATTAGTGACAAGCTGACAAGCAGAATTGTTGTTCCAGTTTTCATTCCAACAGCCAAAGACATTAATAACTCACTGTCAGTTAGACAAAAGATTTTATTGACATATATACATGCAGCAGCTGGTTATATAATTTATTACACATATCAGTTTGTAAAACATTACATTTCTTTCCATGGTATGTTACAGGTGATCAGAACTGTCACATTTTCAGTCAAAATCTACATATAGGCATTATTCACTGCAGTTGTTTTCCCTATGAATGAAAATAGCCAGTTCTCAAATGTTACATATTCTGGGATAGGAGGCTAAAAATAGACAAAGACAAAGGACCTGACTGGAGTTCGAGGACAGGCCTTGCGTGGTTTTACAAAGAAAGACGAGAGAAAAACTTGCAGTCGATGACGTCATGTTATTGTGCATTCCAGTTTGGGCCAATGACATAAACCTGTGAAAACAAATATGAGTGCGCGGTGGCTAGGGCACATCCTCTTTTAGGAAGGAAGAGGACTTAACGTCGAGAGCAAGCAATGGTATCAACAGTCTCTGTAACCTCGCTGTGAACCATGAACCTAGGACAAGCTTCCAATAACTTCCCATTACCTCTGTGTGACTTATTAGCAGAGAAATGCACCAGGCCATCACACACACGCTGGGAATAAAACCATACACTCCTGGGTGAAAAAATGGACCAAGCGCAAAATGGCTAATATTAAAATTTGAATGGTCTTAACAACAAATCATTGGTCAGAAAATTGGAGAGAATTAAGAAGAATGAAACAGATGCACTCCTGAGAGCTCCTGTGCCACCGTTTGCTGGTTTACTTTTGCTGCAGTGAACTGATTGTTTGGGGAAAAGCTAGAAACAGAGAAATTCACTCATACAGTCTTCTTGTACGCGAAGGTAAAATCATGATAATGACTGAAATGATTGATGTAAGAATCAAACGAACTCATGTCTGGGTGTACAAAATTTTCCAAAAATATCTTCTGGAATGTTTTTTTTTCTGTTAAAATATTAGTCATTATTTGGTTATCTGCCACACCTGATGCAGCCCATCCATGCCATAAGGCTTAAACATTTAAAGAAATCAGAAGGAAGGGCTATCCCATACGAAGTTCCCTTATATATTTGTTTAATTCTTGCTAATTTTCTGACCAGTGATTTGTTGTTAAGACCGCTAAAGCTCAATATCTTTCAATTTTTGGTTTGACCCTTTTTTTTTTTTTTTTGCCCAGGAGTGTGCACTACAAAACCTGAAACCTGAAGCCATCCGCTTTCATCCTGGCAGTTCTGTTGTTGGTTCAGTTGTTTTACTGCTGTCCTGAATTTTAAAGATTAATAAAGTACGGGCCGCTACAATAAATAAAATCAGCTTGTTTAGAGTTTTCCCTCTCACTCGCAAATGTGTGAGACCCAATTTTTTGCCAATTAAAGTAAATTTGTGTCTGGTTGCGTATTTGTAGGAATTCGCACGAATTTGTGTGAAAGGTTAAGAACATTTTCGGCAAAAGCGGTGAGGTTAGTGGCTATTGCTTTGTAACTGGCGGAATCGTTTAATGGATGGAAATTTGCTACTTTGACTATGCAGAATATGCCTGATTCAGCTGAAGGTAAATCTGAACTTCCCCTTGTAGGACTGTACTGTAAGTAAAGGATGAGAGAGAGAGAGAGAGAGAGAGAGAGAGAGAGAGAGAGAGAGAGGGAGAGAGAGAGAGAGAGAGCGCAGTCGGATATCAAATTTAACAAACCTGGGTTACATTTTATTTCAACCTATCTTAAGTACTCCATAGTCAATACTGCCTAAATATCACAGTTCTTATTGTTGTTGTTATAAGATAATTTCCTGTAACGGATTATAGTCAATTTTCAAATGTCCACTGATTGTTTAATAATATGAAAAAAATGATAATTAAATCATATTGGGCTATGATCGAGATTTATTTACTCTGTAAATATCAGAAAGCTGCGTATAAATAAGCCATTTTGTGAGCTAGTTACCCAAACTTTGTAGAGACTGGCTTTTACTCAGTTATCTTCTCTAACTGCACAATATGTGTGTAAGAAAGAAAGAAAGAAAGAAAGAAAGAAAGAAAGAAAGAAATGTACTGCGAGCCTAAAAGACACAAGATACCTGCTATTAATGTTTTTAGCACTTAATAATAAGTTAAATTCCAGTAAAGTTAAGTAAAAGTTATAAAGTTCAGTAATTTGTGTTTTGGGGCCCAGTTTCAGTTTCCTAAATCCAACATGAGTTATAATAATAATAATAATAATAATAATAATAACTATCTCATCTTTGGGGAAACTAACTACACCAGGCCGAACATACGATTTAAGTTGCCATCAGTTTCAATTCAGTTCAGTTCAGTTTGATGTGGTTTATATGGCGCTTTTAACACTTGGGCATTCTCACAGCTGAGCTGCTTTACAGAAATGCGGATATAGATGTAGATTTAGATCCCTAATGATCAAGCAGACTCGGTCATACTGTCCTACTGTCATACTGTCATAGAACTGTCTACCTAAAGAATCTGACCTTTTCCGAGTTTCTGAGTCTATTAGCGCTCAGCGAAAATGTACTAAAAAGAATTTAAGTATTTTTTTAATAGTTTAAAAATTTACAACGCCGAACAAGCACATTTCAATCTAACATCTTGACCATAACGAGTATCTTAAAATAGCCTAATCAGCTGAGGACCATGTTTAAAGGTTAGACTATATGGGTGAAAATAAATAAATACTACTTGACATGGCCAGGTTCCGTCCTGCATGATATCCAGCTTATTGGTTTTCGTTTTGTCCACAGTACGTCATTTCCCTTTTTACACGAAATTGCATTTTCTTTCAAAGGTATAGATTATACTTCAAATATTGTTTTGCATGTTATTACGGAAAGCTGGTGACATTAAGTGCATGCGACGCTTGTGCATATGCTGTTATTATATTTCGCTAAGAGGTGATGAGCTCTGGAGCAGCTCTACCTGTTGAGCTCGCCTGGCGTTACTGTGCTTGTAGCTGTCAGGCCAGTGCAGCTCAGCGCCTGTACCGGAGCTCTCCAGACGCTCTCTATCGATCCCTCCAGTCCAGCTCGAGCGCAGACACACATCCCATCCGACAGGAGTTACTCACCCGCACATAACGAGCTCAGTCCACACAGCATTTTCAGCCATTGTGGTCTGAGCTATAGATAGCAGCAGATAAGAATTCACGAGAGATGGAGGGAGAATTGAAATTCGACATGTACTGCTGACAAAATCAACTCGTCTGCATTTGAAGCATGTTTAGCTGACGTTTCACACCCAGAAGCTGCAAGATAAACATTATACACTCGCTGATAATGCTTGTTTTTACCGTCCAGTGTAAAGGATTTAATTAAGTAGAGGAGACAAATAGGCGCAGGGGTTAATTCAATCCTATGGAAATATCGGGCGAGTTATCAGGTTCAATATCTCAAGTGAAATGCTCTGAGCATTAAATCAGCGGGAATGTTGAGGAAAGGGTTTAGACCCCAAAACAGCCTAGTCAGGGAAAAAAAAAAAGATGGGTAAGTATAGCCAAGTTATGCAAATGCCAGGTCGGTAATAAATCCTGAGCAGCTAAAAAGTGAAACTGTTCAACTGCATCCAAAATACAGAGTTTTCTTCTGTTACTACAGTCAGCTAACAGCACCAGTGTGGACATGTGGTGTAAAATATCAGTCAGTGTCTCAGATGCAGTAGGTTGTTTATCATGTTTGTATTTAAAATCATATACTGCATACTCCACTGGACATTGTAGATTCAGAGACATAAAGGTGTTGAAGGATCCTAGTCCACAAAAGTGACTCCATGTTTTCTCATTTTAATTGACTTTTTATTTCACATTAGACCTTACATAGCGATATGACATGTATCATAACACATAATAATAATAATAATAATAATAATAATAATAATAATAATAATAATGCCACACATGACCTCATCTATGAATTTGTGTTTGCCAGCAGCAGAAAAGAGAGGTGGAACTGAGCAGAGGAAATGGATTAGCATAAAAATACACAACACAGACTACAGATTAAAGTTGAAATATCCACAGACCGACAAAACACACGTGGGTACTGCAAGAGAGTGTCAGTGGCTTTACTAAAGATCCTTAACTGCAATTTCGTTGTGTGAAAACTAACACAAAACCTCAGTGTGACAGTGGCTCTGAATTAACAAAGAAAGAATTGCCACAGCCAGTTCATATATTTTTTTTACCAGGTTAATATTAATAATTACTGCAATTTGCATATTGTGCTATACATGTTTCATCATTACCGACAGTAAACCACACCTACAACTTTATTAAATCAAGTTTAATTATAGAATATATAAGTTTATTATATAGATTTTTATAGAGTATATTATATAAAGTTTTATATAAAAACAGAAACGTTTTATAATAATAATAATAATAATAATAATAATAATAATAATAATAATTATTATTATTATTATTATTATTATTATTATTATTTAATGGAACAGGATAAACATGTATCTTCATGTATCTTTACTATTAATATGTCATTAATTTGTTTTAAATACTTCAGTGAGCTAATGAGCACATATGTTGAGTATTGTTGCCTGAGGAATAATTTAGGAGTGTGTGTGTGTGTGTGTGTGTGTGTGTGTGTGTGTGTGTGTGTGTGTGTGTGTGTGTGTGTGTGTGTGGAGAGAGTAATGTGTTGTCTGCACAGGCTCAGGGCCACGAGCAAATGCATGAATTATCTTATTTGTGCGTGAAGCGGTCGTCTCTCACACCTTGAACAGTGTATGACTGCACCAAGAGCTCGCACTGCCCTGCAAGCCAAAGCCTATTTTCAGCCTTTAGAATGCAGAATATGTGCCCAAAAAGCCTTTATGATTTGTAACTACACTCTTAGTAAATGTGGAGCCCTTAAGGGTTCTTCAGCTGTCCCTCTGTGGGAACTCTTAAAGGTTCTAGGATCCCACAGCAGAGTTCCCCTACCGGAAACAGGAGAATCTGTGCACTCCTTCTGATACAACAGCAGAGTAAAGCTCCACTCTCTACTGGCAATAACGAATCATTTCTCTTGCTTCATGGCCTAGTGACTGGCATAGTCACATGTTTAGAGGAAAGAATAAATCTATTTATAAGCATGACGTTAGTGCTGATAATACTAGTTATTTATTGCTAATACTATAGTCAATTTAATTATTATTATCATTCCCTAATGTGATATTTAACGTAATATTTAATATGTACAAATGTATTAAAAAATGTTTTAGAATAATTTAGTCAAGAAACGTCATCATGTTGCAAGGCTAAATGTCTGCCAATTTTTAAAATCTTTTTTCAGATTTGCATAAAATTATAGTCTAATCTAAACTGAATGCTTTGCATTTCGATATGAATGACACACTGTGCTAGAAAACTCCTAATACAATTACTCCTAGCGCCATAAATAAAGCATTGTTCATACAATCAGTCAAACTAACGTCTTAAAACATAGACTAGCTGATAGGTTGTGGAATTCAGTAGGCTTTTAGTAGGCTATATAAAGTCTTGAAAAGAATTAGTGTTAAAGTTAAAGAGCAAAAGCTCGAGATTTATCATAGATTTTAAGCATCCGGACCGTGGAGAAGTGTGTGTGTGTGTGTGTGTGTGTGTGTGTGTGTGTGTGTGTGTGTGTGTGGAACGCTTCAGAAAGAAAGTTAGGAGGTAAAATATATAAGAGGGTGTGTTATGGCTTTATCACATATCACTGAGCACAGCAGTAAGAGCCCTTGCTATAGCTAACCGTGTGGCTGATCTGTCCTCTCTGGGTATAAAGGCAGAAGCCTGTGCATGTACACCCATATAATAGTGGTCAGTGTTGTTGTTTTTTAATAATGGCTCCTCACCAGCGCTCGCGCGCGCACCCCCACACGCATGCACGTACACCCACACACCCACCCACACACACACCCACCCACACACAAACACACACATTATAGAGTTTGGCTAGGCAGAGGCAAGAGAACTCAGAGGGCTAAGGAGGGCCTACAGTTCCGGCCGCCTGGTTCCATTCAGCAGAGAATCCTCCAATGCCTTCATTAGAAGTAACGAGTTGACACAAGGTAAATCTAACATTGAGGTGCCATTCTGTCGGTGCGCGGAAAAGCCTCATTAAATGTCTCTAACAAGCCGTGCACATGCACTGATTGGACAGCTCCCGTATAATTCTGCAGACCTAGCAGGATGTCCACTTAATGAGACCACACAAAAAAAAGACATGGTGATGGAGAACAAAACCTTCACAGTACAATAAGATGGACTTTGCCCAAACAGCTTAACGTTCGTTGTCAATAAGAACGGAAGTCTACAACAGAATGACAAAAGCAAGTGTTAAGAGTATATGAACTCTACACTGGCAGAAAATCTACAACCCTTCCAGCTTCTTCAGTTAGTCCTCTGGGGAAACTCTTAAAGGGTCAGAAAGGCTCTGAAGTAGAACCTAAGTACAAGTACAAGCTAAGAACCCTTATTTATGCAATACAGCCTTAAAGAATCATTAAGGAACTTTTTTTTAAAAAACAATCGAATTCTATGATTGAAGAAAAATGCGATAATTAAATTACAGCTATATTATTTTTCGCATTTTTTCCTGTAATTGTGTAATAGGATACTTCCTCAGAACTATGTGACCTACTAATAAAGTGTGAAACATGGGAGTCCCAATCTTCCCTTCAGTAGGTATAGCATCTAGCCTATAGTTCAGGTATTTGAGGAAAGTTACAGGGCATGTGCTGGATGCGCAGTGTACTCACATTAGCAGTGCATGGTGCCTCAGCAGAGTGTCAGAAACCCCACATCACGTCTGCAGGTTACGGCTGTGCAAAGGTCCTGGACGATGCACAGCAGAAGAGGTTGAAAGATTTCGACTAAGCAAATAAAAAGGGGCAGTTGCGCCCCATCCCGACGGCCCCACAAAGCTGCAAGCTGCGTTTGCCCTTTCCGGATTTTTGGAGTGGAGAGCATGCAGCGTATGCGCGGCGGAAGCTGCAAAGTAAGAAGAATAAGCAGTTTGTTATCATAGGACGCCTCTTTAAGCAGCTTAATCAACTCCACTGGACTGGAAATAAACGCACACATTTACTTTTTTTTTTTTTTTTTTTTTTTGCGAAGCATATCGGTCAAACGTACGAGATGTAAAGATGATGTTCACACTCGGGCACGTGAGACAGACCACCATCACCTGCCAACTGCATCCGTGTAGGAAGATTCGCCAACGAAAACTTACTTGCGACAATAGTCTGAAACAGCATTTCGCAGCTGCAAAGAAAGAAGAAGAAAAAAAAAGAGAGAGACTTGTGTGATGAATGGGAGGGGGGAAAAAAAGCAGCGAAGAAGAAATGACGCCAGGAAGAGGAGGCAAAACAAGTCAAGACAGATTAAATGCAAAGCTTAAATGCGTCTTACAGATCACGCGCGTCTCAGGGATTCCACCGTGCACAAAAAAAAAAAAACTGCAGTGACTGTTTCCACTATCGCTGTGTCCGCAGAGCAGCTTCCGTCCAAATCAAACATGCAGCGAGCTACAAACATCTACAAATAAGAAAAAAAAGGTGTTTTAAAACTAGACCCTGAAACAGCAGAATGGAGATGCGCGCTCCGCAGTCCTTGTCCCAGCTGGTCGCACGCGCTGCTGCGGGATTTAATGGCACTGAAAGCACAAGTGGAAATCTGCGCGCATGTCAGAGTGAGGACAGGCTGGAGGACGCTTCTAATCATATGATAAAACCAGGTTTAAATGCAGCTATAGGAGATTATAAATGCTTTACCTTATTTTCGGCTCCTCCTGGTCCATGCTGTGACGATGCATGAAGGAAAGATATTAAAGCATCTGGTTAAAAAAATAAATAAATAAATAATAATGAAAAAAAATAATACTAATCACACCAAGTTAGTGTTGCTGTTAGTTAGTGTTAAGGCTGAAGTGCTGCAGTAATCTACTTCTTGAGTAAAGTCACGCGATGGAGTTTAACGGGCGCCTGTATTGTGCTGTGAGGCGGTGCGGAATTAAATAAACAAAGAGGGAGCTAATGGCTCGTCGGTATTGAGGAGCTAGTCCCCCCGCTGCTTATCGCAAAGACTACAGCAGTGGAAGCTCGGGGATAAACAGACAATTAGCCCAGGTGAATAAACTTGTTTGGGGGTGTTAATTACATGCTTAACGTAAACAAAGGGCTGTGTTAAATAAAGTGATTTAACAGGGGCTTATGCGCACCCCATTTCAGTCCTTACGTTTCGTCACCCCCTCGGTCATTTCCGTATTGCCTGGAAGCACAGATTTCCAAGTAATTCCAAGTAAAAAAAAAAAAAAAACACGCACACACACGTAAAATCAGTGGTCGTGTAAGGTGATCGGGTGAAACACCTGGAGGGAGACGCCAGGCTTTCAGGATATTCAGCATACAGGGGCCTCTTGGAAACGCGGGCCGGGCGACAGTGGATTAGAGCAGCAATATGCAGTCAGCATTTCAATACAGGTTATTTCCAGTCCAAGAAGCTTTCCAAAGCGACCAGTTCAAGTGGTACTTGGAGTTGCTTCACTGAAGTTTCAGATGACAGGGAAGCAAACGAGTGTGATATTGGAGAAAAATAAAACGCACAACACCACCACTTACATTTCTCCCTTCCTACCCCAAGTCTGAGTTCATCTATGCTATCTCTCTGAAAGATAAACAACAAGCAATATGGCAGGAAATCAGATTGCCAGATTGCTAAAATGGCATGAAGCGTGGATATGTTCTGTCACCAGATTCCTCCAAAAGCTGTGATGGAATGCAAAAAGTGAAATCACTTGAATTCTTGAATTAGCTTAAGCTGTGTTGGAGCTGTGTTTAATGGCGAGATGCTGCATCTCATTTGGGCTAAGGACACACTCTTACTCTTACAGTGTCAAAGAGTCAAAACTGGCAAAACTGGTGCAGCAGCTCACCCTGAAAAAAAAAGGCAAAAGAAATATTAGCCTAATATGAAAGAGGAGTAAAGAAAATTAATATTTCAGCTTATTGAGATATAGTTTCATGAGCAGTGTGCTTCTTCTTTATCAGAGTTATTTTACTTAGAGCTTGGTGTTTTGCCTTTGCATTAAAAACCAGCCACTCAGGAGGCAGCAGAGGGATGCTGAGCTAGCATCAGCAGCGAGTGGAGTCTAGCACTGTGGTCTCATCTCTCTGCCAAATCCGTGTCAGGAAGAACAGCAAAAAAAAAAATAAAAAAATAAAATCCAAATTTACTTTTAAGGAAAAACAAACATTAAGATTTATAGCTACCTAACTTACAAAATGGCGCGTTCAGGAGAGCGCATTAAAAAGATCAGGTCAGAAAACATGGGAAAAAAAGGACATTCATACCGACAGATGTACAGAGATTATGCTCATATAGCCTAGTGAGTGTAGGCGCATCGTGTTGTAGACTCCGTTTCAAGTCCCTCATTTAAATGTGGAATCCATGTGCACGACTGTCACCCCCCTCCTCCAACCAGCAGCCACCCCTGCCTTCTCTTCACTACATATCTTCTTTAGCTTTAACGAGTCTCGTTAAGATCGCAATAATATTCCACCCACTAATTGCTCATTCCATTCAACAAATAGGCTGAGCCTCGGCTTCTGCTTCAGGAGGGAGGGCGGCGTTCAGATCGGACTTCCTGATAACCCCCCCGCGCGAGCAGCACAAGTGGTGAAAGCCACTACGTACTGGCTAATGATTGGCACGCTTGACAGTGATTGGCAGGGCTGCCATGACAACCCCACAACGACACCAAGAAAACCAATAGAAAAGCGAAACAAAATATTTCAATGCTACACTCACGCGTGGATTTTTAGGGGGAGATATTATGAGGCTGGTGTCATTAGGCGATAGCTATTGAATCATTCAATCTTGCACTCGTCCGTTCCTCTTTTTTTTTTTCTCTGCTAATTTTCTTTCTCTCTCAGGTCATTTCCATGGTTTTCAGATCTCCTTTAGAGCTCTATCCCTCCCATTTCTTCCTGCCCAACTTCGCTGATCGGCCCTTGCTCGTGGCGAGCAGCGCGCCCAGCGCCCGGTCTCCAGAAGACTTGTCCATGTTTCAGCTACCGACCCTCAACTTCTCCGCGGAGCAGGTGGCGAGCGTCTGCGAGACGCTTGAGGAGACCGGCGACATCGAGCGACTGGGTCGCTTTCTGTGGTCGCTGCCGGTGGCGCCGGGCGCATGCGAGGCTATTAACAAACACGAGTCGATCCTGCGCGCCCGTGCTGTGGTCGCCTTCCACACGGGCAACTTCCGCGACCTCTATCATATCCTGGAAAACCACAAGTTCACCAAGGACTCGCACGGCAAGCTGCAGGCCATGTGGCTCGAGGCTCACTACCAGGAGGCCGAGAAGCTGCGGGGGCGCCCGCTCGGACCCGTCGATAAGTACAGAGTGCGCAAGAAGTTTCCGCTGCCCAGAACCATCTGGGACGGCGAACAAAAGACGCACTGTTTCAAGGAACGGACGCGCAGTCTGCTGCGGGAGTGGTACCTGCAGGACCCGTATCCCAACCCGAGCAAGAAACGGGAACTGGCGCAGGCCACTGGACTCACTCCTACACAGGTCGGAAACTGGTTTAAAAACCGGAGGCAAAGAGACAGAGCAGCTGCAGCGAAAAACAGGTACGCTCCATTTCTCTGGCTTAGAGGTGCTGCTGGAGTGACAGCATGTCAAAGTTTCCCAATCTCACTGCCAAATAAAGCGCGATTTATGGCCTGGATTTATAAAGCAGTCATCTTGGACTAAGCAAGCAGGCTGGATTATTTCACAGCTGAAGTTCAGTGTTGTGTTAAAAGCTACAAAAGCTTCAGAGTGCAACAGCGATTTAGGATTTGTGTAAATTATTATAAAAAGTCACAGCTACATAATAGAAGGAAAATATGTTAGTGCTAATTTTAAAATAAATATTAGTGCTAACAAAAATAAGAGCAGTAAATGGTTTGTTTCGTACAGAAGAATTTTTTAAACAATATTTTTTAGAACAATATTTGCAAAGCAGAAATATTGACATTTATAATTCTATAAATACTCTGTGATGAAATGTGCAGTGTACAATCCGCTTTACTCTTGTTTGTTGGCTACCAGGTTTGTAGCTTAACAGCCCATTAATATCGCCTTTAAATGAAATATTATCAGAGGGTGATTATTTACCAGGCTCAAGCAGCAGACAGCATCGCAACAACACCTTAAATATGATTAATCTTTTCATATCATTTTGTCTGCTCTGAGGAATTATATGTAGTTCTACATCTGTCATCCTAGTCGTGTGCTAAGGCTAAAGATTTTGTGGAAACACAACAACATATATATATATTTAGGTATACTACGTTTACTCAATTTCTATATCCATAATAATAAATTATTTTGTAAACCCATTTACAGTGAACAAGGTCAATTCCAGCTGGCAAGACAGATTTATATTTTGTTCAGACATTTTGCATTGTCAGGTAAAATCAGTTATTATTATATTGTAGCTATAACATTTTGATCTGCGCTTAATTGAAAATAAATCCTGCTCAATATATATATATATATATAGTTTAATATTTTTGATGATTTTGTGTGAATCAAAGTGCTAAATCCAGACCTTGTTAAATGGGACAGTTTTTGTTTTAAGATCAATAATTAGATGTTATTAGAGTGGCTAGTTCAAGAGCCAAAGATATTTTTGTTAGGAAAATATGAACCAGACGCAATTTATAGGCTAAACAGTGATAACATTTTTTTTCAGAAAAAAAGGAATCATGCTTTTTGTTTGTTTTACCAAAATGGTTAAAACTGGATGAGAGGAAATTGGATTTGTTCTAGCCAGAGAAGAAAGCTAAAGGTTTGGTATTGATCAGTTAAAGGCAGCAGTGTTTTGAGGCGATTTCAGCCTAATACTTCTAGTGTGCTTCTAGTCTACTGAACTAAGTGTAGCACAGCTCTGTAGGCCTGGGGTTCAAACTTGGCTCGGTGAATGTTCATGCTCATGCACAGATACTCAACCTGGCGTTTAGTTAATAATTATGAACACACACTTCATAGTCAGGTGAGATCTCATTCCTTCTCTCTTGTCCCCGTCCAGGCTCCAGCACCAAGCCATAGGACAGAACGGCATGCGCTCTCTATCTGAGTGCACTCCGCACAGCTCGGCGGAGTCGCCGTGCACCGCCGCCAGTCCCACCACCAGCGTGTCCAGCGTGGCGGAGCGCGCCGACATGGCCACCTCCATCCTCTCCGTAACCTCCAGTGACTCCGAGTGCGACGTATGATACGCAAATAACACACAGAGAGAGAGAGAGAGAAATATTTGCAGGGAATATGGACCTGAATAAACATTATGAAATATCGAGGAAAACAAAAAAAGGACCATAATTATTCAGAGAGAGAGAAAAAAAAAGAAAAAATTATAAAGCACGTCTTTTTTTTTTTTTTTTAAAGCGCTTTCAACAGGACCCACGCCTTTCCCCTATACCCATCACTTGCATGAAATATCGATAGCTTTTATTTTTTTTGTTTGTTTTGTTTTTTTCTTTGTTTTTTTTTTATACGCAGGAAATAACCATTCGCTCGATGTTTTCTGCCAGGATCACCGAGAAGAGGGAATTTCCACAATCCGGTGTTCATCGTCTTTTCATTTTGGTTTGTTTGTTTGTTTGTTTGTTTGTTTGTTTGTTTGTTTGTTTTGAATTCGAGTGGTAATGCACAGCGCAGCCAGGATGCAATCCTTCTTCTTTTAGTTTCATCAGACAATCATTTGAGTCGTAAGCACCTTTTATTTTGTTCACTGCTGTCACTGCCTGTGTGGGGTACTGGTCAAATGTGGAACTGTATCAGATTTTTTATTTTTATTTCGAGATTTTATATTGAATTATGCCTATATCCTAAATAATGCGATCATTCTCCCAGTTTGTAATATATGTGTAGAAATATGGCTGTATATAATATTGCTCTACGTCTCCGTTGTCTTTTCTATCCCTGGTTACTTTTCTGGAATTGGTGTTCATAACTATTTGTCAGACAGTAATTATTAAGCGCTCTAGACGTTTCGCTTCTCTGTTTTAATACACAATGGCTTCAGTCGAGATTTATGCAAAAGAAGAGCAACAACGACGCTGTGGAGTATAATCGACTGTTCAAAGGAAAATGTTCATGTTTAACCTCGAGCGCTTAATTACTCAATGTTCCTTTCTTGCGTGTTTATGTTAATGTATACATTTCTAAGCTAAAATACAGTATTCCATTTTATAATTCTATGAATTAAGTTTTTGATTTCCTTGCCTGGCAGGACCAGGCACAGTCATAACATTCACTTCCCGAGTGGCAAAGACAGTCATTGGTATTGAGTGGAAAAGCCTTTTTATAGCTTGTAGTATATTTTCCACATTCTGGATGAAAGAATTCATATGAACGTCTATGAAATACTAACCGGGAAGCTTTTAGGATACGAAAACTCGCTCTCCTTTTGCCCATAGTCACTAATGAATACAAAAATTAAGTAAACGCACCATTAAATGGACTAATTATGAAGGACTCCTCCCCTGGCCCAATCTCCTATTGTAGGAACAGTGAAAGGGCTTTTCATCCAAAAAGCGAGGAGCAGTACGGGGAGAAAAGCGTTCCCCAGGCCCAATTCACCCGATCAGCCCATTCACACCTCATATCAAGCACCAAGCAAACTTGCTGCAAAGAAAAAAAGGTTTTATTTGGATAGTAGGATACAGTTGGCTTACCTTAAAAACAGTTAAAACAGTAT
This sequence comes from Pangasius macronema, assembly GCA_037577455.1. Classification (NCBI taxonomy): domain Eukaryota; kingdom Metazoa; phylum Chordata; class Actinopteri; order Siluriformes; family Pangasiidae; genus Pangasius; species Pangasius macronema. The sequence goes on from CM074947.1 coordinate 19,709,671, forward strand.
AGAACACACACACACACACACACACACACACACACACACACAAAACAGGAAGCATGCATTTGCTTCCCCTTGCAACAAAATGATAAATACACGCCAACATAACCTGGCTTCTCTTACGACGTTCCACCAGTTTCACTATTCGCACTTTTTCCTCCTTCGTATCTCTTGTTTCTTGTCAGTGGACAGTTTGATGCAAATGTTAAGTCTAAGGCTGTGCTGTAAATGTGAACAAGCAACCGAATGTCACTTTACTTACTTTCCCCAAACCCCCCCCCCCCAAACACCTGAGCATTGCTAACTTATGCCAAGTATTACTCCAAACACTTGTGCTGGGTGAACAAAAAAAGAGAGACGAATTTACAGCAGCACGTGAATTATTTACAATAAAACATGCGTTTGAATCCATTCAGCATGAGAGTGAGTGAATCAGTGAGTCAGAGTGGTGTGCCATGCTCGCGAATCCGTTCATTTCATGAGCCCATGGGATTACAGCAGAATAAACGGGCAATAATAATAATAATAATAATAATAATAATAATAATAATAATAATAATTATTATTATTATTATTATTATTATTGTTATTATTATTATTATTATTATTATTATCATTATTATTATTATTATTATTATTATTATTATTATTATTATTATTATAATTATTATAATAATAATAATAATTATTATTATTATTATTATAGCTTTTTTGAATTAACAATTGACTCCACTCAGTGTGTGTGTTTATACTTTTTCCAATTCATTCATCCATCCATTCATTCATTTGACCTGTGGGACATTTCTATACCATCAGTCTTTCTATAAGCAAACCGAGAAAACCTATCAAAAGCGCACATGAATTTTTTTGTCCTGCAGTTTTGAAGGGAATTAGTTGATTTTTTTTCCTATTGCAAAACACTTATAATAGACTGCCTTTCCTCAGCACACAGCCAGCTGAAATATTCACCGATTAGGATAATTTGCCACACATCACTGTGCGTAATTCTTTATTTTAGGGCTTGCCATGCGTAAGGTTCACGGAGAAGACGTTTATTAAAAACTCCCAGCTCATGTTTGAGCTCGAGGTAACATTTAAGCCTGTAACACGAATATGAGACAAGTGAAATAACAATACACTACCATGGTTTTGCCCAACCCAAGAGCCGGGTTTGTCTGTAGGCCTGTAGTTAATAGTTCGTGTGGCAGAAAAAAAAAAAAAAAGCGCGTGCAGAATAGATTATTTGTCCTGTTCCCATAACCTTACTAGCACAGAGACAAATGAGCCCAATCGGGTTGCAGGCTGCAGTAAGAAAAGCTCGCACTGCCCTGTTTTTTCCCCCTCTAAATTCGTCGGTTAAGTGAACACAACTTTTCTATTCGTGTGTATTCATGCAGCTCTCAATGAGCCACAGTTCCCCCTGACCCGGATTGAACGCGCGGAGATAAGATGCAGAACAGTCAGAGCTTTGGCAAGGAGGA
>CM074947.1:19716145-19723645 GCA_037577455.1 Pangasius macronema
CACATTTATTGTTAAGAATGAGGCAAATTTAAAATATTAAACAGATCTGTCATCATTAGGTCATCATTGTAAGGAAGTTATGGACCATATATGCACTGTAATTATGTAATTCTTTCACATCTGCGGTATTTTAAACTTTCAGTTATTTCCTGGGTCAATCTGATCCAGCAAAGCCTCCCAGTGGGAGCACAACTGAGGGATGCACAAGGGTTAAAACCACTTAATTTACAGACGTTTACCTCGTTCCTCCTATAAATATAATGTACTAACATATATTCTAAGTAATTATCCGTATAGATAGTTAGGTTAAATGATTTTAATAGTTTTTAATGATTTTATATAGTACAACCATGAGCAAAGTTTTAATTTGGAACAACGAAGCTATGCAGAAATTAATAATTTTGGAGAGAGATTATTAATTATTAGTGATTATATGCACACCTAAATTTAAAAACTGAAAAGGCTAATTTTGAAAATGATTTTTACTTGAGTGCATAGTCAAATGGCATAGACACAAAATGCAGGGAATGTAGGGAAAAAGTTTTATTCCAAACAGTAGGGGGTGCAAATGCACCTTTTGCAACCTCTATCTAAAATAAAATAATGTGCTGGGGTGTTCAAGCTTATCCACAAGGGGCCAGTGTGGGTGCAGGTTTTCATTCCAATCAGGCAGAAGCTACACATGATTCTACCTGTTTAATCAGTTGATCTTGGCTTTCAGTAGACTCAGGTGTTGCTTTTGCTTAGTTGGAATGAAAACCTGCACCACACCGGCCCTTTCCTGATAAGATTGGACACCCCTGGCCTATGCCCTCTGAGTCCCCGGCTGCTAGACGTCCTGTTGTAATCACTGGTGAGCGGTTCATCGGGGTTGTATCTAAACATTTGCGGACCTTAAGTGACAACTTACTCATGGACCCCACACCCACACCTACCATATTATTTTATATACAAGAATGAAAGGATTTAACACTTCATTATCTTGGACGAGTCAACAATCTACTGTTGTCATAGCTAGTAGTAACGAGCTAGCAACTTAACAATGTGTTAGCCTAGCGCTTAGTACTCTAGATAGTAGCTAGCTCTTCCACAGACATGAGCTCTCAGACCCCCACGATTGGTTAGTGTCACTAACTGACAGGGGAGAGGCACCTCCCACCCAGTTCTGCCTCCTTGTTTCACAACCATGGATGGCTGTGCAGTTCGCTTTTTTGAGGAGGTAAATATACATCACTCATCAATAAAAGCTAATCAAAGGTGACCATGAAGGCATCCTTGTTTTTTCCACTTCTTAGCTCAAACACATGTTGAAAATGGTGTAATTCAAGTTCCGACATCCCAATTCCTAGTTGAATGCAACAATAAACTTTTTTTTTCCCAAACAATATTTAAGCATGCTTTTTCTCATATACATTAAAAATGATGGCCCCATGGTGGTCCGAGGCCCTAAGCAACTGCTTATACCACTAATAAAATTAAATAAATAAATAAACAATAAAAAAAGCAGCCACAGAAAGACATATGATGTTATTTATTTTTTCCATAGAAGCTGCACAGAGGTGTGTATTTTGGTTATTTTTACAACTTAAATACTTTACAGGCAAAAAATATTGGGGATTATTAATTCTCAGGTGCTGATCATGTATTTATAAATCATTGTGTTGTGTTTGTGGCTTTGACAAAACGTAATGGCAGAAAGTCTTTGGCTGTTCTATAAAACAGACTATGTTGTCTCTCTCATGTCTTTGCTTTTGCTCTGCAAGTGTTTACATGTGTGGGAATGGAGCGCTGAAAAGAAATTTAAAGTTAAAAGTATATTAAATCCTTTCAAGTTCAAGTTCAAGCTCAAGTTCAAGTGGAGTTTATTGTCATTTCAGCCATATAAAAGTGCATAGTGAAACGAAACAATGCTTCTCCAGGACCAAGGTGCTATATAAGACAAACACAGAACAACACAGAACTACAGGGACTACATAACGTGCACAAGTGCAAACATGTGCAGACTCACAAGACAGAACAAGACAGTACAATGACTACAGCGCCGACCAGTACACAGATCTGTTTCTATTCTGTTCTGTTCTATTAGCACCTGTTGCAGTTCCCTTTTCTGACCACTAGGTGTAACAATAACTGTGGACACTAAGTGAGGCCGCGTGCATGCATGTGTGATTGCACGACATCTCAAACAGGCGAGCAAATAAACGGAACATCGGTTTATATCTGTCAAATAGTGACGCTTTTTTTTTTTTTTTAAATTGCTGGTCACACAAAGGAGGCAATTAGTATTTAAATGGAGTTTAAAATGTATGGAGTAGTGAATGAGAAAGTGTCTTTCTGACGTCACTGTCCCTGTTGGGTAGTTAATTCAGGGGTTTAAAAGTGAAACCAAAATGTCTCGGAGGCCCTCTAGTGGCCGGCTGCAGTATATCGTTAACCCCGCCCATTCCCATGTTAGTGAATGGAAACGAGCCCAATTTACATTATAAATCACATTTCTACAGATTATTATCAGGTATAGTGTTCTGTCTACTTTACAAATTCAGCTGAGCTTGATATCTTCCCCAATAATTACAATAATCTTTACAATAAGTGAATTTTATAGGAGTTATTTGGTGATAATTAATGATTATATAATTAATGTTGTTAAGGTGATAGTTTTGGACATGACGGTCGAGCCTTATGAACGTTCGAGCACTTTCCAACATGGACTTTAAGATTTCAACAGTTCTGTAGCAACACCATGTCTTGCCCTGTTGTAAACTGGTCTAACAGACCATCAGCAGCAAATTCTTTGCAGCTTTTCCAGTTTGATGTTCATTTTGAAGCTAAGCTACAGTAACTCATTGTGCTGATATAACTAGCAAACCATCATGAGTGAATAAAGTGATGGCGTGAGCTAAATGAGCTAAATTTCATAATCATCTTCTGTATGACCATAGCTAACACTCAAAGTAGTTACTCGAAGTTACTCCTTTTTAAACTCACACATATGCCATTCAGATGGATAACTTACTGCAGGTGTCAGAGCAAAATGGAGAGCAGCATTATTTTTCCTTGCTGAGTGTAAATGACTGATTTTTACCAGTATATTTTCAGTTGGTACATTACGTTAACTACTTGTTACATGCTGGATGAGCCAATGTCAGCTAGCTAGCAAATAGTAGCTTATCAGTCATGACTCAAAGCTCTAAACTCTTTTCCTGACAATGGTAATATCCATACACTTGCGCAAATAATACAACTACAATTTATCATTTTACATATGAATGAATTAATAACACTATATTTACCACTTTGAGATGGCATTCAGTGCACCATGTTAAGTTGCATTTCAGGTAATTGCTCTCAACATGCACACTACCTGCATGAAGCAGGTGCATGTCCATGACCAATACTGAGGAGAATCTCTGTAAACTCAGTAAAAATGCCAACTTTTAACTTGACCAAAAAAATATTTCAAAACTGCACAGTGGAAGTAAATAGCACATGTTTTCCACTCATGTATACAGTCACTGGTTTCATGAACATGGCACTGGGTCCTACGCTCTGAAACTGCTTCCATCACCACCATTCTTAACAAATCTGACCAGGACCATGCTTTACTAAAACGTCATTTAGAAACAATGCATTAAAAGATGTGTCTTCATTAAAAGATGAAAAAGATGACAAATGTAGAAGTTCATAGCTTATTCTCTATATAGCAAGACAATGTTTGCTTGTAAAAGCCTCAGAGCTATTGGAAGCCACAATGACTGTCAGATGTACTATAATAAAACTGCACATACACAGAGCTATCAGGTTCTCTGAGGTAAGAGAGCCATCTGCTGGCGACCTCATGTCTCTCTTTCACTACTGGCTCTAATTTATAGTTTTAAAATAATCCAGCATGTGGTGGACTCTGTAAAGTAGGCAATTAGAAGGCAATAGAGCAAATATTTTCATTTACCTTAGTTTTCCATTATTTTGTTTATCTAAACTTTGATAAAACAGATTGGTTTCGATAATATCAGAGAATCAGGGTATATGTAATAAGTTTTAATCATAGGTAAAGCTATTCAGGAGACCTCTTAGCCTAGCTAGATATCCAATAGCCTTCTAAATATATAACTCACCTAGCTGACACTAGTTATGTTAATATGAACATGCAAGGAGGACATTAGTCAGAGAAGCAAATAAGAGGCTATGGGTAAGTCTGAAGGATCTGGAGAGATCAGCAATGTTTACAAGTCAATCACAGCCTGGACACGCCACAAAGATGGACTTTATGGAAGATTGTAGGGCCTTATGATCCTGTTTGGAAAAACGCTTTTCCGTAAAATCTCTGAGTTGTTTACCTTTTCCAAGAGACGAGAGTCGTCACAAGTAATGGGACTGTCTCACAAAACTACACTGAAGCGTGGTGGTGGTGGTGGTATCATGCAGAATGTTACCCTTGACCTTTTTTTTTGATGCATCAGCAGGATGTTTAAAGTTTGGGATATTTTTATAAAACCAAACTCTAACTGATACTTTTCTAGAACATTGTCCCAGACATTTTTTTTGACAGTTCCTTGGTCATCATGATGTTATTTGTTTAGGTATGTTCTCTAACAAATCTCAGTGTGTTATACTGGGATCATGTGAAACTTTAATTGCACACAGGTGAACTCCATTCAGGTAATTATGTGACTTCTGATGGTACCTGGCTGCACCAGAAATAATTTAGGCATTTCACACCAATGCTTACTTAATCTGAACTTTACAATTTTTTTATTTGTAAATAATTTTGCAAAGTAAATACACTGTAAATAAATGTCCATAACATTTACAGTGAAATACTGTAAGATAGCATATCATTTTTTGATATTTACCTTTTTGACCCCTTTTTTGTAAAAGTTTTGGAGTTTTGTGGTATTCATCATTACGTTACATTTACATTAAAATACTATAAGTAGTAATGCAAACCTTTACTGTAACATGTTTTAAACCTAAATCAATTTTGATTTTTTTTTTTCTTTTTTCCACACAACTGTAACAGCTACATAAGCTGATAACTGTGGTTTGGATCTTGACGGACCTATACTACAGGAAAGTACTGTTTTCATACAAAAGTGGTTGCTATGCACATAAATGGTTGCTTGGTAGCATTATTGTAATTATAAGGAATCAAGTTTGTATTCTTACCACTGCAAACTAATACTAATGCTGCAGCACTTCATTGTTCCTTTGTCTGCATTTACTGGTTGCTTTTCTTTTTAACAGTTATATATATTTCTCTTTGTTCTCCATTGCTGTGATCCAGCAACCACCAATTCCTGGGGACAGAAGATTACCTACCTGCTTTGGGAAACATCCTTGTAAGCACTTTAGGCTATCTACCCTCTTTAACCTGTGAGTGACAGGTGAAATTATCCTTGTGGACATGTGGACGAGTAAAATACGTCAATAGGATAATCAAACCCACTCACTGTGCCCATAATAGCCTCAGATTCTCATTCTTGGCTGTCAGGAGTGGAACCCAATGAGGTCTTCAGCTGTTGTAGCTCGTCCACCTCAAGGTTTGATGTGTTGTGCATACTGAGATACTTTTCTGCTCACCACGGTTGTAAAGAGTGTTTTTTGAGTTATTATAGACTTAATGTCAGCTCAGACCTGTCTGATCATTCTCCTGTGATCTCTCGCATCAACAAGGTGTTTCAGCCAGCAGACCCTGCACACACAGGATGTTTTTTTGTTTGTCACACCATTCTGTGTAAACTCTAGAGACTGTTGTGTGTGAAAATCCCAGAGGATAAGCAGTTTCTGAAATACTCAAACCAATCCATCTGGCACCAACAACCATGCCATGGTTAAAGTCACTGTGATCACTTTTTTCCCCCCATTCTGATGTTTGATGTGAACATTAACTGAAGCTCTTGACCTGAATCTGCATGACTGGCTTCACCAGTTCCATTTCCAGTTTCAAATATCCATTTCCTGCTCCTGCTTTGTTGCAGGTGTGGGCACGACAAATCCCAGATAGCAACAAAATCTGGGCGAGATCTGTGAATGAAATCCGGGAAGACCAAATCAAGTGTCAGAACACACTTTGTCGTAATCCGACTCGAGACCGAACTCATACAGGGTATGCCTGCTCTTTCCTTCAGACAGACCACTCTTACCTCTGCCATCTTATTTGTCCACAGGCATGGATATTGCCAGTTTCATTTTGATTAGTTTGTTTGTATACAGGTTGTGTTTTGCACACGATTGGTGCTCTTCTGTAATTACCTGTTTTAACATTTCTGACCTGGTTAGGCTCTGGATCCACCACGATGCCATGAAGATGAGTGAATGAGTGAGCTGCACGTTGTAAAATTCAATTGGGATGAATGCTTGTGCAAGGGACTGCAGTTTATTCGTTTGCTTTTAAGTTCATATGTAGCCTATATTTTACAATATCAATTTTTAAACAGCAGCACTATAATATAGCAGCCAAGAGTTTTATAGTAATATACTGTTACCAATATGCAGTCATATAAAATTATTTATACACTTGTATAATTAATCCCCACGGTGAACCCGTGTCACACACATTTTACCGAAACCACCAGTGTGGATGTGTCGAAAACGACTCTTAAGAAAACTCTCCTGTAGATGGGAATTTAGAGCTGTATATAAGCATGAGACATATTTCCAGTGGCATAAAAAAACGTATTTTTGTTTAATTCAAGCTGTTCCAAATTCCTGTTGAAAGTTTATGTATGTTTATGCATGGCACAGCAAAATTCTAGCAGTGAATTTACTGGTGGCATAGCACCATTAGGACAAATTTTCTCCTCACAGGAGGTTTCTCCTGTATCCAATGAAAGGTCATTATTTTCCCCTGGAATGGCTTGTTTATCTCTGTTTACATGCCATTAGGGTGGCCCTGGATGACCAATAGCACCCTTGAAATAAACCCTGCCACCCCATTTGCCTTCTCAATGCTAACATCAAATCAAATCTCTCTATTACTCCTGTACATGCAGACTTAATGATAACTTAATGTTGTATGTAACTATAACTTTACTTTGCATTTAGACCTATGGAGAAACTATGCAGGTAATACTGATGTTGTTGTATGCCTATTGTCCACCAAGGAATAAATCGAATATAACACTGAAACAGTAGGACAACAGATCCACCTGTTAGACCCCATGTACACTGTTGATGCCTCACCTGATACATGATCATCAGAGAAGGGTATAAACTGACTAGTTGTACACTCGAATTAACAAGTTCAGTATTACACCGACGGACCAGTAGTCCAACACCTATTTAGAGCTAATTAGAGCTAATTATTGGATGAAAAGTGAATAGAAATGCAGAACAAACTACAAAGTTATATCAATTACATGAATAAAATAATATGAACTGTCTGTGTGAAGTCTGACATGTTCTTCTCATTTTCATGTGGGTTTCCTCTGGGATCTTTGGTTTCCTCCCATTGTCCAAGACACATTGAAATAAGTTCAATTACCCCAAGCTATATGGGTGTGC
>CM074947.1:19728645-19761145 GCA_037577455.1 Pangasius macronema
AAACTCCTGCAAAGAAGAAAACGGCTCACAGCCAAGTGAACAAATGAAGACGGTTATGAGTGGTAGATTATATTATATTATATTATATTATATTATATTATATTATATTATATTATATTATAGATTAAAGTACCGCACTTTAACTACTGATGTAAATCTTTATGTCAGGGCTTCAGACTCCATTGCTGCAGTTTATCCACATCTTATTCAGCTAATTACCAGAACCTTCATGAGATGTATTTAGTATCCTCAGACTAACTCAGATATCTGTAGGTCTGTCTTTTCCAGATTCGTCATGATTTCATTACCTGGATGCAGAATTAATTCAATACCTCTTTAGTTACCATTACAGGTCAGCAGTTATCTGTATATGGTTTGCAGCAGGAAGAACACAATAAGAGATTAAATTAAATAAGAAGGTTGTTTAATCCACTTTTTAGTTTGCAATTTTCAGTTGATCCATATATATGTATATATAAGAACTGGAATGATTGGTCGTGATTTGTAGGTAATATTTAGTGCCCAGAAGGTATAATATGTGAACTCAGGAAGACGAGTAAAACGTGTAATGGCCTCCTGAGCAACCACTAGGCAAACGGAATTGTGTATTGCAAGTGTATTGCACATAACTGATTATCATGAATAAATGAAGTTGCGTAAAAAATGACCACGAATCATGTGTCTGAAAAAGTCAGCTCATCCTAGAGCTTAATGTGGTGAGTAACTCTGGTCAATTCAGAAACACATGAATGCCTTCTTCCTGCAGCATCCAGACTACAGATAGTCTCTCCATTTAGTCTCTCCAAATCCCAAATAGTATGTAGAAGTCACTGTACAAATTATCTCAGATTTAAAGCTTTTTTTAAATCCAGAATAGCTTTAGACCATATATATATATATATGGTCTGAAGCTATTATGGCTATGAAACACACACACACACACACACACACACACACACACACACACACACACACACACACACACACACACAAATATATATATANCACACACACACACACACACACACACACACACACACACACACACACACACACATATATATATATATATATATATATGCATCACACATCATCGTCATTAGATAAACAGCGACTCTTGGGTAGCCTGTAATAGCAGTGCTAAGTGCATGTTTGGGAAAAGAAAGGGGGGAAAACGCTTTTAGATAGCTTGTAGAGAAACACTCCTAACATACACACTGTATCTTTATCTTCCCTGAACTCCCAAGCATATAGTGAACTATAGTAAATGTCAAACACTGAGGAAGGAGCATTGTGTGCTTGTAGAGCTACCCTCACTTCCGCTAGTAAATGTTTAATTGGGCGTGTTAAAGATAAAAAAAAAATGAAGGCACCTAGTATTAACCTCTGATCACACATCTCTGTGAGAAAAGCCAGTGTGATCAGTAAAACTCCAGGCATCGACTCTGAACACTTTGCTCTCAACTAAACTCAGTCTAGCTACTGAAATCCTAGAATTATATCGCTTTAGAGTCATTTTTCGACAGGTGCATAAGCGGAAAAAGTATTTTTTATAATTATGATTGCTTGAGATTTGGACAAAATGACCAAGTCTGAATTATATTAGCGACGAGGAGACCTCCAAACTCGAGCAAATGTTCTGTATCCTGCCTGTGGGCTATAATCTGTAGCCTAGACTCCCAAGTCTGGAAGTATTGCATATGCAAAACAAAAGCATTCAAACTCATACCGTTCTCAATAAATGCACATTAGCTTTTATTGTAAAGGGTATACGAAACTATGGTGGGATCGGGCTTATATTTTATTACTTGATCGCAAAGTTTTACATGCAGTCGGTTTCCAAAAAAGAACAAAAAAAAAATACAAATGAAAATAAGCTAAGCTTAATAATCGCTGTGCTGGTAATAAAACACTTCATATGACGGCACCCCATCAAAAGGAAACTTACTATGGCCTTTAAAAAAAAAAGAAAACATGTAAACAAATGGGGTATACGACCGACAAGTCACGGGTGTGTCGAAATCTGAAGGAATAACGACGTCGAAAACAAGAATTAAGACCTTGTAGTTCCGTGGCTTTGAGCATAACATTCTAGAAAAATACCTCATCAAGGACCCTCTTATTGGCTTTGAGTGTAGGCCATCCAAAACATCATCCACAACTCACTCCCTCTGTCCTGTCCAACACCTTCCCTGTCTGGGGTTTTTGCTCCACAAGTCTGCAGTCGACAAGCGTCCTGCTCCTAGCTGTGTGTGTTTTAAGAGCCCAGATCGACCAGGTTGGAGGCCATAGGGTTCAGTATGGTGTCATGCAGGCTGTGGTGGTGGTGTTGGTGGTGCAGTGAGTCCGCGCTTGGTACAGTCACGGCGCTTGGCACTGGCACTGCGCTGGGCGCCGGCGGAGCCGCCAGGCCGTGGAGAGGCTGCAAGCCGGAGGCGGAAGTGAGCAGCAGCGCGGGGCTCGACGACGTGTGATCTGGAGTTCCGATGGGGGTTTTGTCCTCGTCCGAGCTGCCCATCATCGTCTTGTTTCCGTTCATGGACGACGTGAGCGCGTTGTGGCTGTTCGTGTTGGAGTTCTCGTTGTTTTCCCTGAACAAAAACAAACGGGGGAAAAAAAAAAAAACAGGACAGAGGCTTTAGAAAAACAACTCACTTTAACTGTGTGCTCGGCTAGAGCCAGGAAACTTTCCCGAAAACCTCAGTACATAAATAAATTACAATTAATCCTTTTTTAATAAAAAAAATAATAAATACACAAAGCAGTAAAAATGGGACTAAAAGCCAGAAACTAGAAAGTAAAGAGTGTGTGTCACTGTACAACGCTGGCATTGAGAAAAACATGTCAGTGATTTTCTGGTCGTGCTCAGAGACCTGACATGTCGTACACACCGGGGTGGACCAACGCTGTGTGAAAAGCAGCATGAAAGACTGTATAAAAAGCAGAGGTACAGCATAAGCTAAAATAAATAAGGTCATGTGTGCGCTGATGCTGAAGACAGAAACACACCAGCCCGACAGCTGAGCTGGACTGCTCTCTGCCTTTAATGAATTCATTAGTAATCCTGCCTCGCGCATTCTTAGCGATTGTAAAAATACCCGTATATACCTGAGTGATAATCAGCATATCATCTGAGAGATGAGGCCTACACATATCTCATCAAGGACATGCTTCAATTACACAATTCTCACTCACTGTTATCTTGTACTATCAAATCGTGTGTGTGTGTAAACAACGCCAATAAAAACATCTAAATGATTATGAGCAGATTTATTATCGGCGATTGGGTTTGGACTCTCAGCTGAAATGAGGAGTGATGCATTAGCATGCACCCGACAGCAACACTCTGCTAAGCGTGTCTATTTTAAGCCTACCTTTCCAAACAAATACATAAATAAATAATACCGTTACAATATTACAAATCTCTTATATTAATATGATTTAGTTATGATTTAGCAATGAATGCATACACGATCAATAAAGATTATTATTATTATTATTATTATTATTATTATTATTATTATTATTGAATACTACTACTACTACTACTACTACTACTACTACTACTACTAATAATAATAATAATAATAATAATAATAACCAGCATAACTGGCAGAAGTTTGTCAAATACTCCGGCTTCCTGACAACTCACCTCCTGCGCCTTTATTATATTCATATAACTGGTTCAGGACAATCATGAGAAAATAATTAGGATTTCCAACCTACTTTTTTTTTTTTTTTTTTAAAAACAGTCCATAGAATAAATGTGTTCAGCTCCATTAATAAGTTTGGAAACAAATGGTGTTCTGTTGTAGGCTAGTGAAAACGGGAATGGTCACTCCTTTTTGGGGATGATTGCTCAGAGATCTACCCGCTTTACTGGCTTTGTGCTTGAACGAGATTTTTAGGGGTAACATTATCCACACTGTCATTAAAATGAGTAACTATGCACTTTCTTGTACCTTTCTTTGGCCTCCGCCGCGCGGTCGCGTTGCCTCCGGTTTTTGAACCAGTTGCTGACCTGAGTGGTGGTCAGGCCGGTGGCTTCGGCCAGCTCGCGCTTTTCCCGCGGTGAAGGGTACGGGTTGTGGGTGTACCATTCCCTCAGCACGCTGCGGCTCTTCTCCTTAAAGCAGTAGCTCGTCTCCTCGCCATCCCAGATGGACCGGGGCAGCGGGAACTTCCTCCGCACTCGGTACTTGCCCACGGCTCCAAGCGGCCGTCCGCGCAGCTTCTCCGCCTCGATGTAGTGCGCCTTGAGCCACAGCTGCTGTAGTTTCGGGTGGTTGTGCGGCGAGAACTGGTGGCTCTCGAGGATTTTATAGAGCTCTCGGAAGTTTCCCCGGTGGAAAGCGACCACGGCCTTGGCCTTGAGCACGCTCTCGTTCTTGTGGAGGTGCTCGCAGGCCGGCAGGGACCACAGAAAGCGGCCAAGGCGCTCGATGTTGCCGCCCTGCTGCAGGACCTCGCACACGCACGCCACTTGCTCTTGCGTAAAGCCGAAAGTCGGAAGCATAGACATGGTTCTTCTCTGACAAATGCTTCGTCCGAGTTATCGATAAGGACAACGACTCTCAAGCACAAGGCGCTGGAAGTCCATGAACGATACAATTTCAAAACGTCTTCGAATATCGATTAAAAAAAAAAAAATCCTTCCTCCGAATGAAGTGGGCCCGATACTTCAGATCCACTCAGGCGACAGTACCGTACCGTATATCCATCTAAAACACACGAGACAAACTTTTCCCTCCCGAGTGAGCAGCTCGCCGTCTTTTCTGTACCGTTTCAGCATAGCGTTCTCCCGACTACGAAGCTCGCTCGCTCGTTTTAATAATATTATTCTAAGCTGGCAAGAAAACCGATTGTGTGAACTCTGATTGGTTGGTTATCCGACCCAGGGACGGCGAGGATAAGACAATAGTTTTAGTCAAATTATTCGCCATGGTTACGCTGTCATTCAAAGTAACCCGATATGCTTTGAGGTGGCTCCCTGGACTGGCTGACTGATTATTCCCTTCATTTAAAACCCGCCCACCGATAGAAATAATAGCCTTGATTTTCTCTGTATGCTGTGTTTTTTCGAGCCCAGGCTTTGACGGACAGTTGGAGTAACCAAAGAGCGCTCGGCACAGAAGGGGCGCTCCCACAGCAGACGAGGGGAAGGCGCAGAGAAAGTTGTGCACTCACAGAGTCCACAGACTGATGCAAAGCCCACACTCTGTACCTGACTTTTAACACACCACGTCCTATATGAAACATGCATATAAAATGTACACGAGGAGGCTATGGGTACAGACTGTGCGTGCATAAATGAAACTGTGTTTACATGCAAAAGTGCCATTGCTTAAATAACTTTCACAGCCTTCATCTGGGTTCAGCTCATTAATAATAATCTATTAAGAACAACAGTCTATTCGTTTTATTATTGATGTGAACTCATATTGGCTATATGAATAGCATGCATTAATTAAAAAAAGCATTTTTAAAAGGACAGAGCAGGTCCTGAAAGCCTGATTGTGGATAACTGCAGGCCTATAGGCGAATATGGAGTGTATGCTGTATATGAGCAGAGGCTTTAGTGCGCAGGGTCTCAGGATGAAGCGCGCGTGCGGAAGCGACTCGCAGCTCAGAGGGCGCTTTCATGATAGAGTTAAATCTCTGAGGGACAGCGTTCACACAGGACAGAGGTTCCGTTAGCCAGCATGCGCTCAAAGTGGACCGTGCACTCTGCGAGGGACGCCTTCTGCCGGTAAGACAAGTGTGCAGACTATCACTAATATGCCTTTCCCAAATGGTCAATTTATCTTTGGGAATTTATGAGAAATGACTTTTTTTTTAATCGAACGCAAATGCAGCACTGTTGGGATAAGTTTTAAAAACGTAAACTTAGTTCGAATTAAAGAGCTTCATATAACATTGCATGACTTAATGAACTTTGGTTGCTCGTGTATCCCTTGAGCCTATTCTCATGCATCTGTCTCACTCACTCACACACTCTCACTCACACACTCACACACTCTCACTCACACTCTCACTGTCACTGTCACGCTTCTCCGCTCGCGCAAAAGCTCAGAAAAGGGCTCCGACAGTGATGCTGTCTGATCTCGAGTTAACGATGCAACTCCGAGACCACAAGAAAGTTCGGCGCAGCCACATGTCATATGAAATTATAAAATCGCTGACGCCTGTAGGGGGGAATGTCAGGCTGATGTGTGAAGGTTCAAAAGGTGTGCCAATCTTGTTTGATCACTTTTTTCTACGTGCACTTGGAGCCACGCAAGCGTGTGATGTGGGCGCGAGCAGAGACAACGAGCAGCGTCTAACATCTCATTCATTCAGTCCATTCATTTACTGACAACAAGGCACAGGTCCATCAGATCTACAAAATAAAGCAGATATGACTACACTGGTGGAAATACCTATACACTATTTGTTGCATCTATCAGATATCATCTATCTATAATATTATATTATATAATGACTGTAACGTCTCTCTCTCTCTCTCTCTCTCTCTCTCTCTCTCTCTCACACACACACACACACACACACACACACACACACACACACACACACACAAAAGCTCTTTAAACTGAATAGTTATTAATATACATTTGGCACCGACCTGCTATTGAATGTAGGCCTATAAAATAGGTTTATTCAAGTTATTATTATTATTATTATTATTATTATTATTATTATTATATGTAATGTAAGTATGTGCTACTTCTTTAAATAGATCAAAAATAAGACCCACACGTGTCCATGAGCGCAAAATCTAAACGAAATCCCAACAATCCATTTAATAAATCTATTATTTGGAAAGTTCTTGTGTTAATGAAAGATTTTTATTATTATTTTTTTTTTCAATTTAACAATTTATTTTTGTTTTTATTTTTTATGCTGTTTAATGATCAGAGTGTACGAAAGGTTTATTACTATGGACTATTAATTATTCAATCATACATGTTTTGATGAAGCATGATCCAGTAAATCAGCACTTGGTTAATCATTTGAATGTAATGCTAATCCGGGTCCTCAGGCTTCCTGGCGGTTGAGGGTCGTAGATAAAGCAGTATCCTTCAGACAGACTAACCAGCATCAGCTGGAACTAATGCGCACATCTTCACTACAAGCCCAGGTACACACGGCTGCTGATCTATCGATGAAGCTCCAAAGCAAAGCTCAGAGCGCACTGTCAGTCGTGCGTAATTGAGATGGACGGATTCTGAATGTATATAGAGGAGTTTGATTGGGACGTATCAACTCTTTCCTCCGACTCGGACTGCGTGGCAGTGACATGGCCAATCAGGACTACTCGTCTCGTCTTGGCAGTGTTTGTAAACAGCTTGTTTCCACGGATCGTTGTGATCAGAGCGTCCCGAGAGCCGCGCGCCGCTGATTATTACAGCGTTGATGAATGGGGATCGCGTTTCGTCTAATAGCCGCCCCCCTGTTTTCACAACCTCCCGGCACTCACTCGAGCGCACACACAACGACCTTTGCTAATTGGACTGATTAGGGCAAGCTGGGCTTTTTTAGAAATCTTTGTTAGAGAGCGCAGGCGACCCGTACAGGATGCTGCTTTGCTCCGCTTGACAGCGAGGAAGCGGCTTGATGAGTTACATTCCTGCAGCAATGTCATGCTTCGTGGCGAGAACATGAATTAATCCCAGACGTTTGATGTCAGGATGAATTTTAGTGGAAAACGAACGCAAGACATCACTGCTGTAATCAATATCGATATGCGTATTAGGAGAGGATCATGAGTTCAAAACAGGAAGAAAAAAAAAATAAAAGCTCAGTGGAAACAGACAGGAGACACATTCAGTACAAATCTCAATCAGTATGTAGGAAAAGTTGTCTTTGATCAGTCCTGACAGATTTTTGATAAACATGCATGCACAAAGGCTGCACTGTGACCCGGTGCAGGTGCCCTGTTCTGAATCAAATAGTCGTTTTCTAGGTGTAGCAGGTTGCTAGGTCAAATAATTCATCCACTCGTCTGCTCAACAATGGACGATTGTTGTGAATCAACACGGGTGGATTTTTTTGCAGCTAAATAGCTTGTATCGTGCCATCGAACTACTGGCTACGTGGGGCACGAGCACTTGATGTATATTTGACCTCCGTTGTCCCAAGAGGCGCCGGTGCGCGTGATGTCTGCGGGATCTGTTCAGTGTCCGCCCGCGCGACCGCGGCGGCAGGCAGTAACCCGGCACTACACCAGTCTGTGCAGCACAGTCAACCAGAGCACAGGAGAACAGACAAGAGCTCAGGGTGACCGAGATTTCTCACAGAAACAGCTCAGCTCCTCAGCTTCCCATCCGACATCCAGAGCACTGGTGCAGATTCCTCCTAAACTCACGCGCACCTTTCTGCAAATGCTCACGCGCGCTCAAGTCCGACCGCAGACATATTCATATTATTTATGAAATGAGGAGTTCTGTCTGATATTTAAAATTCCCGGAATGATACGCAATGCATTACCATAACAAATTAAAGTAGCTTACATTCAAAGTTATGTTTTAAGGAAACTTGGATTAAAAGTAAGATAAACATTTCACTGGAATATTCTCCAACATGTATCGCAGAAATCACAACACTCCCCCATGTTACTCTGTATAATCCATTACAGGACCATGCAGAACAGAATATTTGTGCTATACAAATTTATTAGATTGTATATTAACAGAGATACTCTAAAGCCAAACATGTTTACTGGTTGTGTATTTTATCACAGGGATTAGTTTGTTCCATATGAAATGTTGCTGCAACCCCATAAATATGTGCTTTTATTTTATTTTAGAACATGGCTTTAATATTGCAGATTCCACTGCAGATAATATATATACATGATAATAATCTGTAATATGTCTGTAACAATCTGCAATAATGTAATATAGAGCATCTACTCTAATAGAGTACTCTATTATTACCTCCACAGAGATGCGCATGTTCTTACATGTTTATTCAAACAGTATAAAATGAGTTACCTATATAGACAAACTGCCTTTAAATACGTGTTTACATTTTGGATGAAATTGGTATTAAATAGAAGACTGCTGCCATTGCAACTAAAATCAAATCAGATTAAATCACCAGATTCTGAGCAGACTCCCCAGACACTTTTTGAAATATCTTTACCTTGACCTTCTACCAACACCGTGTCATGGAGCTTGAGCAAATCTAGCAATAGGATGCTAATAAACAAGACTTTACGAAGTCTAATGAATACAGATTCAGAGGATTAGATGTTATCAAGTAAGCTCAGTCAGGAGTACAGAGTACTGCCTTCGAATAGAATCCCCTTCTTTATGTGCTGTACTTCTCAGGTAGCTGAGTTGGTTCCTAAACTCAAACTACATATACATTTCAGGTGGCTGTTTAATTTTCTCCTAAATACATCACTAAATTTGTATGATTTATTATTTTTTTTGGACAGTGATCTAAAGTTTTCACCAACGTGCCATCACTTACATATAAATCCACGTATTAACTGTATTAACTTGAGCAGTCTGTAGTGTGACTTGAAACAGGAAGTCCAGTAAAAGGTCACAGAAACAGTCAGTTGATGAGAAGTGTACGGAAAACACAATAGCTCATTGCATTTAGGATGAATGAGTTCACATGGAGTATGCTGGCTCATAGAAGTCCTTTATACTCCAGACATGCTTCGAGATAATATTATTACCTTCAGTGAATTAACATTATTATCTGTAATAAACTATTTAAAATGGGGGAAAGAAATCCGATTTTAAAAGAGAAATCAGCATATATTTCTAGATATGTGAAAATCTCCGTGTACTGAGACGAGGCTTGTATAGAGAGTCCATATTTAAAGGTGAATAAAAATGCAAAGAAAGCATAAGCAGACTGTAATGTGCTGCATTAATAATGCTACGTTCCTCCTTCTGATAGAAACTTGCGTGTTATAACACGGCCATTAATGTCAGTAATGAATTAATTTATTGTAATATGGTCATAATTGGAAGATGGTGATATGAAACCACATATGGTAATGATTTGTGAAAGGGTTTGCCATTTCGGGCATGCACATAAACCCAAGGTTTATACATAGAGCATCTTATTAGGTAAGTCTTTTTAAATTCAGCCAAGTCCATGCGTGTGAATTATAAACATTTGCTCAAAACGTTAGTGCAGCTAATAATTCACTACTGTTGTAAAGAATGCAGGAAAATCGTGTTTGGAAAAGCTGTAAAACAACCACCACACATAGTAATAACAAGGGAAACTTTCATCCCTTTCCTAAATCAGTTTACTGAAAATGGAGTCTAACAGAATCCTTCTAAAATGAATAGGAGGTCATGTAAAAATAATTCTATGATCATTGCATTAAAATGTTTAAAGAATGATTGTACGAATGTATTATTTTTTTCTGTAGATAGGACACTCTGATTTAATAGGCCCTGAACGTGGCAGTTCACGCTCCACTTTAGCTAAAAGTGAAGTGACTAGAGGCCATTTCACCATTCAAGCCTTTTTTCCCCCCAGTTTGAACATAACAGGTTTATAAGAGCAGAAACACATGTTCGCATTACTTACCTCCAAAGTTTGTTCTTGTTTCACACTTCTCTTGGTCAGCACTAGTTTCCATCAACTCTAAAGTGGCAGAGAGTGAGACAGGTTTGATGGTCGGTCTGCAACACTCTGGAGACAAAACAGAATGGTGAAGCAGCGGGAATATTTCTGGCATGTTGGCTTTTAAGCACACATTAATGAATTGCCATTTTGGGTGCTCTATTATTTTTTGTTATTGTTATCTTTTTGCAAGTAGCCACAGCTTACAATAGTCTAGTGTGACCTATCTTTTATTGCGTACTTTATTCAATTACTGTCTGATTTGTTTACTCATCATGTGCCATTTTAATTACACATAATATGCTGACATTGATATAGATTTTAAAAAAATAGATCGACATAGAAATCTACATACACTAGATCGAAGAATGTCAAAGTAGTCATAGAAAAATGGCAATTTCTGTGCTTTAAATTAATGGACTCATTTGTACAAGTAGCAAATATTTCATGATAAATGTTTTTCCATATTTGATGGTGAAGCTTAAATCAGTAAGCTGTGTTTGAGAAGCAGGACATGAGTATGTGTATATGGTGCTCATATGCTGCAATGCATGCACAGACAGTCTGAGAGAGCAGGAATCTTCACAGAGAGAGAGAGAGAGAGAGAGAGAGAGAGAGAGAGAGAGAGAGAGAGCCGGACTATTGTGAATTGCTTACAAATTGCATTTATACCCCAGGCCCGGGCCACCCACGCTTTTCTATCCTATACTCATGTCATATTTAATAAATCTGCTCTGAAGTAAATGAATCTTCCTGAATAAAATAAAATGGTTTATTACTGGGTGGCCAAACTACACTTAAAATCTGTTCGCTGTCCGTTGGCTAGAATTTCAGGAATTGATTTTATGTGTTCTTTTTGTGTATAGGTTGTATAGTATTCTGTATTTTAAATACGCTGTAAATATGGTGTAGCTTATAATTCTTATCCAGCTCTTACACACATTACTTACACACACTACACAGCCATGCCATTACATTATGATGATTAGTGTGTGCAGACCACACATCCTGCCAAACATACATTTTATGACTTTGTCCAACATTGGCTTCTTGTATTAAAATTTTCTTAAAATGCATTTTAAAAATACATTGGTCTAATGGTTCATAGCATAGTTCCTAAGGCAAAACTGGTTGATAATTGTTAGAAAATTGCAACGCAACATTTTATATTTTATCTAACTGTTAACCGTCACCTAAGAACAGAAAAATACAGACCTACAGGCAAACTCAGCAAACTCAGCAAACATTATAATATTTAATATTTATACCGGTTCATTGATATTTAGAACATTTTTGTGAAATATATATACGTTCTCTCCAGTTTTTAATTTCCACAGCTGTTAAAATTGTATATGTGTATGTACTGCAGGACAGTATAGTCCAAAGCAGTGGTTTCATAGCAGAATGTTCTCGCAGAGTCGTATTAGCTGATTAAGTCCCTGTCTCATGGAAAGCAAAGACTCCCTTTACTTTACATAGTGTGCTCTGAGCTCTGTGCTAAAATAAAAGGATTATCTCCAGGGTAGACAGATCTCTACAGGAAAAACTACATCTGGTGTGGTGTGCATGTGTGTATCAGTGTGTGTGGGGGGCAGCAGGAACAGTAGTGAGGACAGTGGAGCTTGCCTTAGCACTCAGGCATTAAAGAGGACTTTACACCCGTAGGTCAGAGCAGATAAAAGGCCAGGAGGCTCCAAGAGGGCGCCCCAATCTAAATTTGCACCCCAGCACGTGCTGCAGCTGGCCAGGCAGACACTAAGCAGCAGCATGGGGTTAAACATTATCCATAATCAGCACTGTAGCCGAAATGAGGGCTTAACCCTACATTACTAAAGTACACACGATGACAACTTAGCCTGCAAACTCTTCTGGAATTAATTAAAAGAGGCTTCAACCTATATTATATATTAGGAAAATAGCTACAACAAATGACAAGGAACAGCAACTGTTAGCATTTTTTTCCTAATGGAACATTCCACATCTGTTTGACGGAACTAGTCTGTCAGGGCACAGTGGACATGTTTGATGAAGTAGATTGTGTTACTAGCAATAAAAGCACTGTAAATAGTGAGCAATCTCTAAACTCTCACAGCAAACGTAGTCCTGTCCTCCAAGTGAGCAGGAGGCCTGATGGTGAATTATTTATGACTACAGCGACCCAATATCAATGAGAAACATCTACAGGAATGGAGAGAGAGTGTTTGGATATTTATTATTGCATAGAGCACTCTGGGCTTCCTGCAGTTCGGCGCATGAGGTTCACCTATGGGAGCACAGAACAGGGGTCAAGCCTGGGTCTGCCGGCCAGCTACAGCCCATGCTGAGGCGGGACATGCTTCCACGGCCATATTTACATCAACTACAGTAATAAAATATCAATAAAAGCCAAGAGCTAGGCACCTTATGGTAACTCAGCACAGACAAGTGGCTGAGCAGCTGTTCCAAGTCTGCTGGCAGATCTGAGGAGGAAAAAGGTGTCTTTAGAAACAAATAGAGCATGCTGGCCTAGTCTGAGCTCTAACTGAAGCATGAATTTTTAACCTGACTGGCAGCATAAGTGACAATTATTATCAGAGCTCATATTAACCCTGACTTTTTCAAGCATTACCTTCAGTATATGAAGGTATAAGTGACAAAATGCATACTTAAATGGAATCATTATTTAAAGGTATGCTTGTTGCCATTTTCATGACAGGAAGTCAATTGAAGGACTTAACAAATAAACGGCTACAAAATAGCCAAACAAATGGGTCCCACTAGAAACCAGGCACGCTAATGGCCACTAAACCCAGGATGTTCCTCACCCTTCTCCGCAGTTAAACACAAGGGCAAAATTAGTGAGGGCTACATTCCTGTGGAGCAACCGTTAATGAGTGCTTACTTATGTATCAGTGGAAGGTCAGTGCGGTCCCGCCTAAGATAGGATGTGTGATTACGTCTTAACATGCCTTTTTATTAACCAGTCATTCTTGAGAAACTAAAACCATGCGGACAGAGTGCAGGCAGCACATAAAAACACATCAAGTACTAGAAGTGCTACTTTGATGTTTCATGACTGACCCCTCCATCACAGGCTGCCAGCATATTGTTCCTCCTCTCCAATTCCAGCCGAAAATCTGCCCCCGCGTTCAGTATCAATGATAAATCCAAATGCACACACTGGATTCATATGCGCTTTCCACCAGTGGGCCCTTCTTTCTTTTAGCTTAGCAGAAACATAATAAGCTAACATGAGCATTCTAACTTACATTTACCTGCAATTCGATTAACATGGAAGAAGTTCATCAGAGTTGTAAGCAGAAGTGTTCTTCTAGCACTTTTTTTTGTGACCATATGTCCTTCATGTCGGCTGAAATTCTACAGTTACAGTAAGGGTTAGTGTGAAAGATGGACAAGCTACATAATAGGAGGCCTTGGGG
Source organism: Pangasius macronema (assembly GCA_037577455.1). Lineage (NCBI taxonomy): Eukaryota > Metazoa > Chordata > Actinopteri > Siluriformes > Pangasiidae > Pangasius > Pangasius macronema. The sequence goes on from CM074947.1 coordinate 19,742,664, forward strand.
CTTTTTAAGCAGATCTCCCCGTATTGCATTACCATCAATAAATTCAAACCCTGCGATAGTGCTGACATAAATTAGGGGCCCCATTCTCCTCTAACTGTTCTTCCAAAGGTGTCATTGTGCTGAGCCACATTTACCAGCCTCTCCACACTAGAGAAGTACTGCAATTAGATGTCTCTTTCTCCAGGAATGCCTGCTCTCCTCGGGTCGCTGATATCAAAGGGCTCTTAAACTTCATATTCCCTAATAGAGCAGAAATGCTAGCCCGGGACTGGAGCTTGGCAGATTTGTTAATTCTGTGAACACTTGGGGAAGTTAGGTTTTACTACACCGGTGGACATTTGTGCCATCCAGTACGTCATTTCCGTATCGGTCCTGTTTTGCAGGCTCATAAACGCACAGATAACAGAATCAGTTTGGACTTGATAGTTGAATTATTATTATTTTTTGTAGCTCTTCTGTCTTTTTAAGATTTTTACTAAGAAACATGAACAAATTGTATTGACCGCTTGACTCAATTTTCAGAAGTTTCAAACTGCTTCCTTGCATATTTCATGAGGGGTAAAATTAGCACTTAAAGTCTTTCTTGTGTATCTCAGCATATCTCCACTCTTAGAGCACCATCCACTCTGGTTTATAATTTAATCATTTTCAGCTACTTTGAGCAGGAAAGGAACACTTCAATAAGGAAAGTGTTAATGGGCAGATCTGAAAGGTAGGGTCAATGCTAATTTGATGCGACAAAATCCTCAGACATTTTTCACCTTTCAGATTTGCATCCTCTTTGTGCTGCATTTATGACTATCTAATTTGTTGACTATTTATAATAGTTTTTTTTTACATGACCGTATGCACACACAGAATGGCTCTGTACAGTCCTCAGTGATAATCAGACAGGACAGAGTAAGAATTAAGCCTCCACAAGAAATTCTCAAACACCCGTCCTTCTTGTCCTTCTTTAAAATATGGGTGGAGTGGAGAAGAGATTGGTTCCTTGCCAGTTCTAATAGCATCAGCCCAGCCAGAGGGCATGAGCACCCTGGCTGACTCTGTGTGTATCAGGAAGATGAGGATGGCTGCAAGCGGGTGGGAAAACGAGAGGCATAAAGAGTATCAGAGACAAGGTCAGGCAGAAAACAGAGGAACAGGAAACGACACACGATCTTCTCTTTTGGCGGTTACGACCGAAGCGGGCTTCCCTCCTGACGGGTGAGCAGGAGAAAGCTGACTTTGTTGAAATATGAATATCAACATTTATGTTTTTTTTGCTAATCACTAAGTCAGATCAGTCCTTGTTGATCGGTGCGAGTAGCTGTACTTTCAGTTGGCTCATTTGCAGATGAAGATGGTTTTAGTGGTCAGTCAGGTTTTTGATAATTGCTACACAACACACTTGTTAAAAAGCCTCTTCTTAAAATGAGGGCTACACTGAATGAATTAATGAATGAAATGAGGGCTACTCCGCAATACTTAGAAACTGGACTGAAGGAACACACACACACACACACACGCACACACACACACATATGTACACACACAACTGAGCATCCTCCATCCTCTGCAAGTTTTTTTGCACATGTTTATGCTGCTACAATACTTATTACTGTACATAGACTGCTACTCTTATGTTTACACTGTTTCAGCTATTTATATCATATTCTGTAATATATGCACTATTGTCACTAGGTCACTTTCAAATAGATCTGCGTACTGGTCGGCGCTGTAGTCATTGTACTGTCTTGTTCTGTCTTGTGCGTCTGCACATGTTTGCACTTGNCTGGAGAAACGTTTCACTATGCACTTGTATATGGCAGAAATGACAATAAACTCCACTTTGAACTTTGAACTTTGAACTTTGAACACAAGATGAAGAGGAACTGTTTCCATGCAATGTACATGTCATTATTTTCCCCTGTAAAACCCTATTTTAAAAAAGTATAAAAAGGAAAAAAAAAATAACTAAATAAAATAAATAATAAGGTGGAAACAGTATGTTCGAAAATTTACTGGTGATTATAATAATTGATACTGCACAAGTTTTTGAATGACCTTGAATAATCTGATCTGTTACACCTACAAGGGGACAAAACAATATGAGGAACAGTGAAAGAAAAACAGTGTGTCTGGTCTTGGTCCTGGCCTGAAGGAGCATCACACTGACACAAATCTGGAGAGCTCAGAGCTGTTGTGACATCCATGAGATTGATGGGTAAACCAAAACCATCATGTAATAAAAGAAAAGTCGGAGAAACAAAAAGCAGGATTTTTAAATCTCCTGTCAATGCAGAAACATTGATCCCTCTGGATGTCAACCAAAGTATGAGCATAAAGCACAAAAAAGAAAATGTCATGAAGGAATTAAGCAGTGAAAGGTACTATGTGGATGCCTGCTTTATGGGAGCTGGTCATCTGGAGAACGGACAAGGCTCTACAGGATTATGAAGCAGAGCAAGTATTCTTTTCAGGATTGTAAAATTCAGCTCTGGAATCAATCTGGGATGATTTTGAGTCACCCCATGCTATTTTACTGTCTCCCTGTTTCTGTTGTTTTATCAGTGAAGGAATGATACATTTTTGTGCTGTACCTGCTCACAAGCACTCTAGCAGAAACGCTGTAATATTATATCTGTAATAAATTGTAGAGAGGGTGTAACTCGGGGTGCATCCTCGGCCCCTCGCCCCAGCCTGCCAGACTCTTGATTTTCTTTCTCTACAGAAATAGCACAGCTCATAGCATTATCAGAACCTGATAGTGTTTCTATGACAATTACATACTATTTACTTATCAACACAAGGTGCATTAACATATGTAGAACATGATACAAACTCTACACAAATGCACATACCATAGATAATAAATCATGTTTTGATGTACATGGTTAAACAAGTACAACAGAAATGATGCGAAGCCAAAATCGAAATACCACAGAAACTGATTGCCGAAGCAGACTTTTCTCCTGCCTGAAGATTTTTTTTATTTTTTTTACATTCTCTCTTAATATCTGCTTCTCTCCCTGCTTCTTTCATACTTACAAACACACATACATACACACAGATATCTCATTGTTCCTCCGAGGCACGCTTGGTGTGCTTAATTAAAGTCAAACTGCGGGAATGTCCCAGCAGTGCTCACTGCAGTGTGGCTCAGTTCAGTGTGAGGCTCTGAGCTCCCACTTCTCTCTCTCTACCTCCTCCAGCGTCTGGACTCTGTCTTTTATCAACTTGTTCAGGAAATCAAAGTAGCCCCCTCAGCATTTACTCGTCTATAGCATGCTTCCTAGTGCAAGCCGGCGCAAAGATGCAGCTATTGTGTATGTGCATAAATGTACGCCGCTCTTCTTCAGTTTCTGATCTTTAAGACTCTTGGCAATTATAGTGATACAAAATTTGTGATTTGTAAGACTTTATACACAATTTCATTTACATGCTATTAAAACAGCTCCCAAAACAGGTGCTTCAGTTGCGTTATCTGAGATGGAAGCAAGTAATAAACATATCATGCCTTTCATACCTTTTATGTACTATCAAATGGTCTACCTTTTACCTTCAACATCAGGGTCAAGCCATTGGTACAGACTACCATTTCCAATAGAATAGTCGAATACAAATCGAACTCACTGTCCGTTTCAGTCACTTGACCCCGACTCATAAAGGGATCAGAGCAGGATAGCTTTAGTTCATGTAGATAACAGAGACAGACCATGTGCTGCTCATTTAGCCTGCCAAAAGGCCTGTTTGAAATATAATTTAGACTATTAATAGCGAGCATGTCAACTTGCTCTTTACTACTGCAAATATACACACAGGTGACAAAATAAAGGGGAAAATGTTGGGTCTGATTTGCTATGGAGGCATCTTCCGGCCATGGTTTAGATCCACTTGTCTCCTTAGAGTGTAGGCTCAATACAAAGTTTAAGACCGACTAGTCGAAATAGGATACTACTTTGTAAAAATTTGACTACCCTCACCAGAGAAGGTCCTACTGAGATGGTGCATGAATATGAAGTAAGCCAGATGAACACCTATGGGAGAATTTGGAGCTGATGTTAGACAGCACTCTCTAAAACCATTAACAAAACACCAACTGGAAGTGTGGTGGTCCTCCCTCCAGGACAGTCGTACAGAGGCTTGTACAATTTATGCCAAGGAGTGTTGAAGTTGTGCTGGTGGCTTGTGGTGGTCCAGCACCTTACTAAACACTTCAATGCGTCTTGGGCATCTGTGCATCAGGCTTTTCATTCAACAGTATTCCACTGCTCATAACTGTATAGAATACCCTTTATCTGAACCTGGCTCTGATTAACAATGTGACCTGGTAGCCAGCAGCTGTTTAGTCCCCCATGGCTGCAACTACTGCAACACTTATTAGACTGGACATTAACAAGGCCAAGTACCAGCCAAATGCCATGTAACATGGACAAGCAAGGTGTCAACATCATTAACTTTAACAAGGAGCGGCAATAATATTCTCATCGGACCACTTCTTCATGGGTGCTGCACTCCCCCGTCTACGCATAGGACTGCAGGGAGAGAGATAAAACTCTGAAACCATGAAGATAAAACAGCTTGGACTCATTTCATATTAGTATTATTTTAAGCTCCATTACCAGGACCTGCTGTGCCGAGCAAGGAATCCGTAACTCCTCAATCCGGCGACCATCGGAATTTTAATTGTCTGAGACAAAAGAGGTTTTAATTTTTCCGCAGCCCATCTATCTTTCTACCTTGTCTTTCCCTTGCGTGCCCCTTCCCCTCACTTCCACGGAACAATAAAATCGTCTAGGTTTAAGTTATGGCGAGTGTTTGAAGTGCTGGAGTCGCCTGTAAATTTGGCAGGCACCTTTGGGAGCTGCTCACAGTGGAGCTGCTGCACCAGTATTTCATAGCCAGTGTGATTTGTGGCTCTCTGAGTCCTTCTCACTATGGCCTCATAAATCAAAACTCATGGTGCTGTCATTAGGGGCCAAGGGGCCCCGCCAAGAGTGCCCAAGGGCCACTTCTCATGGACTAACGCTTCCAGCCGTTTCACTGGTCGTCACATTTCACTGGCCTGAACCTGCCCAAATGGACTGACCTCAGCTATCAAACCCAGGTTTTAACTCCCTTTTCCCCCAAGCACAGGGCTGTCTTTCCTCATACTACCTATGCCCACACACTCATCCAGGCTCAATTTTCCTCAGCCTTCTCTGGTCAGAACTGCTTGTCCTACACACTCATAAAAAGTGTATTTGTATTAAGTTATAAAAAGGCTTTTGCAGCAAATGCACCATTTCATAGGTCTGAATGAAAAGAAATACAGTGGGAGAATAAAACTGAGTTATGGGTTCCAGCTTGAATAAGTGAGGCAACAAGTATCTGATAAAATCAAAAACGCAGTGACTGAGGAAAGCAAGAGAGGATGAGAGAAGGAAAAGTGCCCAGGAGGTCCGTGCATGATCTTTGTCCTTTTTTTTTCGGCAGGCTTGGGGCTTCTTGCTGTAGACACCTGTGCGCGTCTTATGTTTCAGTGAATGTCTGAAAAACAAGCGCTTGGCTCCGATCTCTTAATCCGCGTGGCTCCATGAAACATGGTCACATGATACGGGTAGGCCAATGATGATGGTGGGCCTCGGTGGTGGGTGTGTGTGTGTGGGGAGGGGAATGCAAGCTTAATCTTTTCTAATTCAAATCAAGGAGGTCCCCAGTGGAGCACGGGGATGATACCCTATCCGCTGCAATCAGGCCGACCTCCACTTCGGCCGCGCTCTAAATGATTAATGGAGCTGCCTTCCCACCTGTTACCATGGCAACGGGTAACCCGATAGCCCACAGGAATTTGTCTGCCCTCCCAAGTGTGCGCCAAGGGAGGAGGACGAGAAGGAGGGAGAAAGAATGAGAGAGAGCGCAAGCAAGAAAGAGGAGCAAGGGAAGAGGGAGAAAGTGTAGGGTATACTCTCTATGAAACAGCTGAAGAATGACATGGGTTAGAGCAAGGCCCAGAGTTTAAACAGGAGGAAAGTGAACAATTTCAACAAGACAGACAGGGCAGGTGTATATAAGAATTTTACTTTTTATGTCAGACTCTAAATGNGTTTTTACTGTATTCTTTTGAAAAGCTGTTGTGTCTTGCTATTGACTTAGCACCTTGCTAAAAATACTACCACTCTTTGTCTTTGTCTGGGTATGCTCACATCCCCAGCTGACAAAGTGGCAACAGAATAATCCTGTGGGGTCTTTCTGGTTTCCAATAGCAGACAAGCATTCTGACACAAAAGAGTTGATAAGGGAATCCATGTTAATGAGGTGGGATCTCTTATGCTTAAGTGGCCCAGGCTGGTTAAGAGGCTACATGGGGAATAGATATTGATAAATACTCAGGGGCTTCATTGATTTGGCCATCATGTTCATTTGGAGAGCGCTTTTAGAAGTGCCTGTACTACCTTAAGACCATGGTGAGGTTAAGATGTGTGCCTTGTATTACCCATAATCTGGGTTTCAAAAGAACTGCTTTTCATTTAACTTTATTACTACTTCTACTGCCAAGATAATTTGTTGGTAATATGAGAAGTAAGCACACAAAGCCTAGCTAATGCAGATGGTGGTGAAATGCAACATTGTGCAATTATTTACCTAGGAAAAGGATCATGTAGGCCTTAACAATCTCAACAAGAGTTTTTGTTCTGTTTTAAACATCTATTTTTCTCTTTAGGTCTTTTTTTTTTTAAAAACCACATCATTCAGTCTTGGGCTGACAAGGTTGCCAACTGTCACGCTTTCATACTTTGGGGCCCTGCCTCATTCTTTCATGGCAAATAATGAATATTCCAATAAAACCCTTCTGATCACTCAAATTATCTGAGCTTTCAAGACATAGTACCTTTTTAGCAGTGTGAACTGAGATTGGCTTGTAAACGGCAATATGATGGAATATCAACGTTTTTTTATGGATGTTAATTTGAGGGCAGTTATTGTAATTAGCAAGCTAAATAACCAGGCATGCTTATATTCATATTTATTAATTAGCCTACATTTTAAAGTGCATGTCCATTAAATAAGATAATACTAATACAGTCTTTGTACACCCTCTGAGCCATTTTGGAAAATTGGCAACCCTGAGAGCTGTGTGTGTGTGTGTTTGTGTGATTGTCAAGGAGTATCTGGTATCAGGGTCGTTGTGGTGGTTAAAGGTGGAATCAGCTGCTTGGTTTTCACAGGAAACCACATAGACAGAAAATGCTACATGCTGCCATGTATTGAAATACCATCTCTCTGTGTGTATGTGTATTAGAATACCATGTGTCTCGTTGTTCACGCTATTACCTAAGGTAACTGTATACACAAAGTAGCTTCTCCCACAACATCATGTCAGTCATTAATAGCCACAGCTTTGGTGTTTGACTTGCCAAGGTGGCTGCACAAATGAGGGAACCAGACAAAAAAAAAAAAAAGCAGTTGTAACCACTTGAACACTTGTGCGAGACGCTGTAACTTTGCAAACGACAGGAAAGAGTAGAAGACAGCACATTGCGCACATTATTGCTATGTCTACTATTATAAACACTGTCTGAAAACTAATAGTTATTGGGAAACTGCTTTCTAGTGAATGAGCTTGAGAAATGCTCGTGTGTGTAAGCATGCGAGTGTGTGAGCTGCTTATATCCAGTATGTGCATGAACAGTGCTGACTGAGTGTTGCACTGGGGGTATCGATGACAAGCCCATAGAGCAGATCTACGTCAATCCTCTGCGGCTTTGGGTCTCGGTGGCCCTCAGATTCCAGCTTCCTTTGCTTCCTCTCCATTCTCACACACAAGACCCAAACCCACTGAGACTCACAGACACTTTCTGCTCTTGTTCCACACTACACACTTATTGCACTCTCTCTCAGCAGACCTATAACAGCAACCTGAAGCTAACAAATAGATCTCTTCATGGTCTTATATTAACAAGCAGTTAAAAGTGTGATATCAGTGCCTAGTTTTCTTAAAACTCTCTCGTGCAGCTAGCTAACAAACAATAGATATCATCTATGTTTGCTGGATATCAACACTCTTAAAATGTTATTAATCCTGTTTTTTCCCTATCAAATCAATGTTGAAACAATCAGGTCCTAGGCGCAGTTAGAAAGCTGTTAAATCCTCATTAAGGAGAATTAGGTGGCAAGACTAATCACATGGCCTGCCTTGTACTATTCAGTTCATGTTTCATATGATTAAATATTCCCTGCCTTTACACCATACTGTTTATTTCCATGAACAAGCATATATTTACAGTAGTCGGGAATTTCACATGTATCGGCACTGTGAGTAGACATATTGCAGTTAATCATTATGGAGCTAGGAAAATCCGTGAGAGCAGAAAGTCTACGAGCAGAATTATCCATAAACTTTATTCGTATGATCCTGTAGATAATTCTGAGGTCTGAATTCCAATGTGCGGTACTAGCTCGTTATGCGAGCTTAAGTTCACATAGCGTTTTGACTGCGGATCTTCTCCAGATCTGTAACCCATCAAGAACTAAATAATTGGTTTAATAATAATCATGTCTCACCACCCCGTTCAAAAAGCACAACGAACACTCCATCTCAGTCAACAGCTGCATTTTAAAGAGAGCAGCAGTATCAAAGGGCAAAGCGCTTTCCGGGCCTGATGTTAAGGCGGCTGGACAGTAGAGACTGAAGGGGCTAGTCTAATCGCATTTCATGATTAATGAGCAGAGGAAATGGGGTCGTGTTGTATTAAGAAAATGTGTGTTTAAACCCAAAACCGGCACAGAGCAGCAGACTAATGCATCTGTTATCGACTGGACACCTGAGAGCGAGAGGCTGTTAGAGTGCTCCCAACGGCCTGTATGGCCATCCATCCTCACCAAGAGCTCCCTTTTTCCCTCTCCTTGACTGTCCCTCTCCCCCTTTTATTCCTTCTTTTTTTTCTCTTTTTTCCCCCCTCATCTTCTTGAACAAAGATTTGTCATTGTTCTACTTTATTTTAATCCCCTTTTTCTTTTATCGACTCCTTCTCTGTTCATCTACTGTTTCCTGTATGTTCTTACTTTCCATCCCTCACATTCCCCCACTCATTCTCACACACTCTCTCTTTTTTTTTCGATTAGCCAGTAGGCTGTGTGTGTGTGTGTGTGTGTGTGTGTGTGTGTGCACTAAGTCAGTTTCTGGCAAATCCATAACTCAATCCACCTTGAATCCCCTTACGGAAGAGGAACCTGATCCGGATGGCTTGTTGGGGATACAGAACCAAGGCCTCAGGGCTTCAGTGAGTTTCATCCTTGCTAGAACTTCCAGCACACACACTCCTCTAGTGTCAACAGACTAGTAAGCCTTACAAATATCCAGTTTAAACAAGTTACAGTCAATTCCAGAATTATTGGCACCCTTTATGGAAGTGAGCAAAAATGAATAACATGCGTAAATGTTAATAAATGATATTTTTGCTCTTAATTATACGTATAGGGCAGGGCACTGTATAGTCTTATTTTAACACAATACTCTTTAAAAAAAAGTTGTCGTAAGTACTGCAACTGTCTTGCAAAACTCTGGTTTCAAAATTATCACTGTCCCCATAGTTAATATATGATGAACCCTCCCCTGAAGAAAATAACACCACTGAGCCTCTTCCTGTAATGTCTAACAAAGTTGGAAACGCTTGCATAGGATTTCGGATCCTCCTTATGCAGAACATTTTAAGCTCCTCTGTGTTTGCAGGCTTGTGGATGTGGACATCCTTCTTCAATTCATCCCACACATATTCAACAGGATTTGAATTGAGAGAAAGAGTTTGCCAATAAAACATTGATTTTTTTTGCTCCCACAACAATGTGGGTGTTGATTTAGAGTGTGGTGTTTTGGAATGAAGGTCTTGTTGTAGGAGCTATCTATGGCCAAGTCTGCTCCTCCTGGCAGAAGCAACCAGGACTTAGGCTGAAGTGTCCTGGTACTTAGCAGAATTCATGATGCCATCAATCTTCACAAGTCCCTGAAACACCAGCCACAAAACAGCCCCAAAGCATCCATCACCATATTTTATAGTGGATATGGTGGCATGACCAAAAAGTTTGACTGTGGTCTCATTTAACCACAAGACACAATTCCCTTTGTAGTTCCAGTGACACTTGTATGACAAAAGTATGCATGTATAACAACAACACTTTGTCGATTATCACCGCTGGTGATGTACGTAAAGACAATCACTGTAGAATTGTGCAGAAACGTTTTGTCTGCTTAGTCAAAATGCCTCCAGAATCATTGGATCATTGTCTTGCCTTGTAGTAAGACAGTTGTGTAAAAATACTGCCTTTAATTCAGGCATCTAAGGAAGAAAAAAAATAACGAAATGTTTTGCAGAAAATGGCTTGTGGTGAGTCATATATGATCTCATGGTCTATATTACTCATTGCATCTACAAACCTTTACTTCATGATTACATTATATATTCTGTATTACATTAAACTACTCTGGGTCTCTTTTGAATTTTCCATCTTTTCATTCTCTTTTCCTTTTTATTTGTATGTTAATCATCTTTGACAACTGAGCAAACAACAAAAACTCTGCTGGCAACATTATCTGGAGTTACTGCATGTTAATCTTTACTGTTGTGATCACAGTGATTGTTTTAAAACTTCAGTCAGGGATTTAAGAAGAGTAAAATTGTAGCCACACTACCACTTTATTAAAACATTGGGAAACGGTTCATGGAACGGTTGTGCTCCGAAAATGTTTAGAAAGAACCATACATGGAAAAGCCAGCAGTCAGTGATTTTAAAACCATATTCAAATACTATAAACAATTTAATAACGGTGTCTAAATATCTGCTCATTGTATTCTGAAAAACATGATACCATATTCAAGCATCAATAGCGTTATTGTGTATTTGATGCAAAAAAAATGGCTTGCAGATATAAACATATTGACTTTCAGTGGCTTTTGGTGACTTTTTCCAATGTGGCCATGTGGGACAAAACAAAACCGATTTTCCAAATATTTAATTCAGGTGTGTTTTTAGCTCGCTCAACTAGACCATCATATTCATGCAGAAAGTTTAGATTGAAATGCTCAGTTATAAAACAAATATGGAACATAGATGACCATAAAAACAAACAGTTATTCATCAAGACATGGATCCCATTCTGAGATGTCCAAATAAATGGAATCATTTACATACATTTGCCAAAACCCCAAAAGGAGATGAAAAACATAAATCTTGTGCAATCATACAATTAAAATCGGACATTCTTATTAAATTACATCTTCCTTTACAATTGCATGACAGATACTTTTGATACATGAATAATGAATAGACATCTGACCCTTCTTACTCATCAGGAAATGTCTTATTTTACAATCAGGATATATACAAATTAGTAAATATGTTTGGGGAAGACTTGGTTTACCAAAATGATAACTCAGGAAATTTAACTGGATCAAAAGGTATATCATTGCCTAAATACTGTCAATACTGTGCAATGCACTTTACGCCAAAACATAAACCCGACCTTCAAAAAAGAGGTGTAATCACAATGGCCTGTAAGCACTTTACCATGTACATAAAGACATCAAGGCTGCATATAAAGTTACATATACTAGTAGAACTCCATCAGACTAGTGGGAATTCCCATTGTTTTGCATTAGGTGCTCTTATTTATACCAGAATACCTCAGTGATGATACATTTAAATGTATAGGGAGCCTATGAGAGAGAGAGAGAGAGAGAGAGAGAGAGAGAGAGAGAGAGAGAGAGAGAGAGAGAGAGAGAGAGCAGTTAGATGCTTCACAAATGACTCTCAGAGGCTCCATGACACCAGAGTATACAATATCACATTGATTTTCTCTGAGCCCACTTGCTTTTAGACAGATGATCCTGTTTTATTGAACTCTTTTCCTCATAAGAGCTCTATACATTAGCAGGCAGTCAGGATTAAAAATAAACTGTGAGTAAGGTCACCTTAGTCTCACCATGAGCAGAAAGAAGTTTTGACTCATATAGACCAAGGCTTTTTTGCTATTTCTTCACGAGCTTTTTGGGCGCTTAAATGTCCACTTAGTGTTAGAACTCAAATTATGTCATTTTTATACAGTCATAATATTAATGGTGAATTTCATTACAACCCATAAAGTGATATTTATTCTTGCAGAGAACAGCTAAATAGGTTAGTGTCTATATTATGTCCACACTAGTCCAAAGTTTTGAGCTCACATCATCATCATCACACTCCACCCTGTACATTCTCATCCCACTATCGTGACCGGGGTGAGAGGTCAAATGATTCATCACAACAGCTCCTACAGGGTGAGACACACGAGAGAGTCCTCTCAGGATTATGGTGGGCCAAAGATGGCCTCCTCTGTTTATAGCTGCCAAACCTCTCCATTACATTAAACTCCCTTTTTCCAGAGATGTGTGAACTCACAGGCCATTCCATTTGAGTTACTCTACTTTGGCCACTGCTCTCCAGACCCCCGCCCCCCCATGCCACTCCGAGTGCGCTGGCCCTGCTGGGTTACATTAGCCAGTGTTTGGACATCTGCTGGGGCTCGGCTCAATGAGTGGGCCTGTCATCATGGGCTTTAGGAAATCGAGAAATTGCACAAACAGTCAGCGGCGCAGTAATAAAAACAAGCTCCCGCTCACTGCATTAGGCCTGCATTAAGCCAAACTGTCCAAGCTCAAATGATGCATTGATGCTGTTAAGGATATCTTTGGTCACAATTAGTGACATTTTAAATGCTTCCTGGATGGGCTCGAGCAACGTGACTTTTTCCGCTCCTTCTTGGCTTATTTTCCAGTTTAGTGTTGGGTGTTTAAATTATGGCTTGTGGTCTAATAAAGTGAAGTTTGTGTACATTTACATGTAGAAGACGCTTAACTTTACAGCTCTTCATACAAGTGTATAAAAGCACTGAGCAAGCTGCAGGAATAATAGAGAGAGATGGGCAGATCGGAGAGGCTCTCAGCAGGGCAGAGGTGCAGAGGGCCTCCGCTTATTTACTTTAAATGTTTTTGTCGACAATGAATCTAGTGAAAAGAGCCAGACTGATGTTTTGTCACATGTAAAATACGAGCTGCTTAAAGATATTGTCCTATAGCATAAACACCGAAATGACCCCCAGAGTAATAACCATCAGTCACATGCAGCGGATATGTTCTAATATGATCTTGCGCCAATATATCGAGGCTGTTTTTTTTTTTTTTCACTTTGGTTTTAAAGGAAAGGCTGAATTAGCAAACAGGCTGAATAATGACCCTAGAGGGAGATATGAATGGTGGTGGGGAAACCTGAGAGCCGCCATGTTTACTGCTTTCCCGGCCTTGCACACTCCCTCAGCTTTTCTTCACCAACACCGACCCCCACTGATCCCTCACGGTGAAAAAAGAAACTAATGTTTTGGCATGTCTGATTGATTTCTTGACTGAATTGCAGAACCCAGCAGGTCATTTTTTGGTAGTGTGGAAAAATTATATTCTTGTGTTAAGTTTCTTCTTCTGGAAAAAAAAAAATGGACTAGGTTTAGGGAAACAATTGGCTCACTTTGCAAAATGACTGAATTTAAATCACAAATACTCCTGCTAACGTGCAGTTCTGTGCAAAAGCAAACGATAATGACGGGGAAATGTACAGTACATTAATTGCATTTTCAGTCAAACAGTCTTGCAATACTTACTTATACAGGTCAGTATTATGGGTCAATATTACAGATAAAATATGTACAGTCATCATAGTGTTTTTACTGTTGAAGACCTTTGTGTGGTTTATAAATACTAACAATAATGAACAATAATGATAGGGAAATGTATTTAACAGAAAAACACACAAAGATCTTGAACAGTATGACAGTAAGACTGTATGAAATCTGTGAATATTTCATTTGTACCATATTGACATGTATAAATAAATACTGAAAATGCAGTTAATGTACTGTACATTTTCCAATCATTCATTTTTCGCCATCAGCTAATTAACAATAAGCACTGCAGGGCCTTTTGACTGAAAACAAACGGATGGTCTCTGATTTTGCACAGTACTCTGCGTGTGGAGTTTTATTAAACACAGCAACTGTAATAGTCCACAAAGCTAATTCAAGAGTAGCGATGAGAAATCCACAAAATTACTAAAATTACAAAGGTTTATTAAAGCTCACACACAGTGTAATGTCATTTACACACAAACATACCCACACATGCAAAATAGATCTAGTGGTTTAAAAATGCTTATACAAATGAATTAAAAATGTGTCATAATTACAGTGGTATCTATCTTCGGAGACATAAAAGGGATGCCATTAATAATAGTTTGCAAATTTTATTTCGTGATATTGATTCTTGTCTAATACGATTATTTTGTGTACAATGATACGCTTGTGGGCAACCTCTGCCGAAGGAAGCAAGGCAAATAATATATGCACCTGACTGAATAGCATCTTTGTGGCTTTATTAAATATTAAAATGTGTGGGTGACTAAATTCATTATCTGATTTTATTACACTAGAGTTTAGCCAGTTTGTCCCCCAGGCTACTGAATAGGCAGAGGAGTCTACTGATGGGACGGTTATTTATTTAAAGCTAATCAAATTCCATCCCCAATTTTTTTNAGATAGATAGATAGATAGATAGATAGATAGATAGATAGATAGATAGATAGATAAAGAGTGAATACATTATTTTGAAAGGCAGGAGCTTACGTGCAATATAACCGACTTTTATAAGTAATATAGTCAAATGTAGAAATAGCTAAATAAATTGTATAAATTGTATAAATTGTGTAAATAAAAAAAAAATTGTCATAATATTATTGTTTAATATTCAGGGTCATATTGCTAGAATACTTTTTTTTTTTTTTTAACCAAGAGCTCTTCTAAAAAGATTTTTTTTACAACATATTAACCCTCTACAGCATGAATTATTTATTTATTTATTTTTTATGGATTTTTATTACTTGAAATTAGGGGGGTAGTTTGTAAATTGTTGCCATATGGCAACAATGTGCAGTAAAGGGTTAATAAGCTCCATCCAACTAGCATACATCTACATGGAAAACAGTATACTACTCTTCCGCCTCACTGCAATATCCTAGAGATAAACAGCTGTTCTTACTGCATTATACAATAATACAAGAAGAGCCGTGTATGGCGGTGCTCGCGGTTTTCTATTCCCAGTCTGTTATATTCGTTCTGAATAAACTTTAAGTGTAACCAGGAAAAGTGCTCAAACGAAGGCCATTGAACCCTCAATCTCTCTAAAATCTTGAATCTCTCTAGTGACTGTGTGTCTTGGGTCTGAAGTGATGCATTCACATGCCTCATTTGCCCTCATCAAAATATTTTTAGCCCTCAGCAGAACTGACAGTGGCTCAGTGCGGATATCTGAGACGAATCATTTGTCAGTGTCAGAGTGATGAAGGTGTAAGATTCGAGTGCAGGGACAGTCAGTGCAGCGAGCTTGGATTTCAAGGGGCATGAGACGTTTACTTTGAGGCTAGAAAGCGCGTTTGTTCTTCGGATTATTTCAGACGAACTGAAGTTTAAAAACAGTTGTGCGAGTCGGATGGAAATGAATACGATCATGCACATTATAATTAGGCATTATGAAATACGAGGCTATGGATTTAATAAAATAGAAGGGGATCGCCCGAGGGTATACCACGAGAGGATGAAAATGTTCTCTTGCTCACTATGACGTCCAGGATGCCTGAAAGTCGTGTTCGATTTTGGATATACATTTTCCATATAAACATCTAATCATGAATTCTACATGAGTATTTCCTTATTAGATTACGTTCTGAACTAATGAAATTACACATCTGCTGATATGGAAGTCATTCTATTCATTCATAAACTCCATACCTGCATGTCAGGATTAAAAAATAATAATACTGTTTATAATTCTTTTTAAGAAACTGCCCAATATTTACTTCACTTAGAGAATATGGTCTTCATATTTATGTAAAAAACTTGTTACTGGTAGTGCATATTGTTAATGATATGATGTAAGTTTAGAGCTATTTTTTATTAGCATTCCCATCTTTAATTCTTTAATTCTTTCACCCTTCTTTCTTTGGAAGGTCGTGGAGCTGCAGTGCCCTGCACTAGGGGATATTTTCTCTAAACACTCCTCTAGGAGCAGTCAGGTACAGACAGGTACAGTATTTCACAATAATCCAACATTTCTCACTATGTTTTAACACAAATGGCCTGCAACATCTTTTAGGAATTAGGAAGCGTCTGTGACACACACTCGCCAAGAGGTAAGCAAAGTGCAGCACTCCAGCACATCTCACTGAAGGTACCGAAGTCTTGCTGTTAAAACGACTGGATTTTTTATAATATAAAACTGTATGAGGCGTGATCTTGTAGAGAAAATCCTGTCTCTGTTAAACCGCAAATAAGAAATCTGACTTTCCACTGCAAACTTTCTAGGCTTCCACAAGCAATTTATAAAAACAGATCTTTTTTTTCAAAAATTTAGAAAGGTAGGTTTTAACAAGACTGTCAAACCTCGTCCTTGTCAGGTGCGTGTCGAGGACGATCGTGACAATTTATGGTCACGCTTAGTATCTAAAGAACTAGACTCTGGAAAATGTGTTATATCATACACTTCGATGAAAGCAATACCAGCTTTCTTAAAACAATGAACATTCTATATTAATTACAGAGAATGCCAAATGTCTTATTATGCACAATGTGATTGAATAAATGGCTACAACAACACTATTGTACTGAACTGTTTTAATTTAGTGTTTGAACTTAAACTTTTTTTTTAAATTAAAACTTGACAGCCGTTTCTCACATTTGCATCCCAAAGGTTTGATTACCTGAATGTGTGTTGTGTGTTAATTGAAGGACTGTAATCAACAAAGATCTTTCAACACCCCACATTAGAGTAAAACCCTGTGAGGTCAATATACATACTGTGCTTGTTGTTAGCAAATTGGCTTAACTGTAAAAGATTACATAGAATATATGAACACTTATTTTTATTTATGTATTGTCTTTTAAATTCTACTTTTGCCTTATTAAATTCTAAGCCAAATCACATAATTGCAGCTAAGAAATAGCTAATTCATTGTGTATCTGTATACTTAAATATATTCATGTTGAGTGGTTGGATTTGATCTGCTACCAGTCAACAATTTGATCAGACCTGCTCATAGAAGGTTTCAATGATTTTAGACTAAAACAAAGACATCGACGGATATTTTATTGTGTGTGTCTCATTACTTTTCACAAATTTTTTTAGATTTGATAAAATCTTTTAAAATTAAGGACTTTGAAGCATCATACGGTTATCTCCTAAGTTCTGAATGAAAACGATTTTTTATGGAAACAATTTAATTTATGTAAAAAATGACGGTTTTATTTACTACTTCATTTCACTATTGACACTCATCTCAGAAACAAATTGCAGCTGTAAGCCTTTAGAAAAATGCCTGTAAGAAAAATATATTTTCTATCTAGTGTGTCCGAGCCTTTTGACTGACAGTGTAGTTCAATAAGTAAATTGTATTGTAGTTAAAGTACTGCCTAATAACTTAATCTTTTGCTCATCTCACAGAGGTCCAGTGACAGACATCTCTTCCTGTCTCATGATCAGTTAAAGCTAAAAACTCTAAGGGTTTTCTCACTTGCTCGGTAAGTGAGTCGACATTTGACTCTTCGTGTTATCAAAAGTTAATTTACCGACGTCTCCAATGCGTGTCCAAGACGTATTTCCTATGACTATTTGATCTAAATCATTCATTTGTACTTTAGTTTGTACATATTTTAGCATTTTTTTTCCAATTCCCAACATTATTAAAATGCATTTCATACAGAAGTCTTTAGATAAAAGAATCACCTCTAAGTAGATCTCTGATATGTACACTTACCACCAACATTGAAGAATTTACAAAGTGAGACACTTCCATATATGACTATGGCATGCAATTCACTACCTAAGTACAACAACCAAACATGGAGCGAGAACGCGTAGGTTTCCTCAGTTAAAGCTACAAGACCCTACAAGACGAGAGTCTATCTGTAAGCACAGCGATCAGGTCCAGATGGAGAGGGTCACGACCCTCACAGGGCCAGGCTAGCTGATCTACTGTCACTCACAGCTGCAATGTGTGTGTGTGTGTGATGCTAGTGGGGTAGGGGGTAAATGTGTGTGACACAGAGAAGAGGACATGGAGTTGTTATGACGAAAACGGGTGTTAGAGCACACAGTCCAGGATATGACTGACAATTTCCTGACATCTGTTGTAATGGTGGATCTGACAGCTAGCAAAATTCCTATACTAGATAAGAGTGTGTCTTTGGCCAAACACGCATGCAATCTGAGCAAAGCTATGCACGGAGAATACAGACTGCATGCAAAACACTCTGCACTATGTATATAATGATCCGTATGTTAATACCGTTCATATCCTGTCAATTCCAGAGAGTCGTATACCTGAGGAAAGTTATTTTAACCACAGACTGTTATGACAGAAGTGTGATAGGTTGATGGGTGTCAGTCTAT
>CM074947.1:19766145-19809139 GCA_037577455.1 Pangasius macronema
TCTCACTGTGGACTTGGCTTGTGTCGCTACATTCTGTCAAGTTACACTGGATATAGCCTGCAAGCTAACGACTACTAGATTTTATTTTATTGCTATATCCTGTCTGGAAGTTCACATTTTGATGTCGGCAAAATGTCAGCCGCATCATTGTGCCTTTGATGATTAGGATTCATGTACAAGTTAATTTAGCCTATATTAGTTTTACTTCAAGTAAGTAAGAAATCTAGGATTTAATGTAAACGAATACATGCAGAAACCATTTCACCACAGCAGCAAAACCAGGCTGGTGGTAAAATATGTAATAAACAAAGAGTAAAAACAGTAGTTGTATGGTTTAACATACACCAACCATAGTCAATAGTTACCCTTAAGGGTTTATTAAAACGGCCATCTATAGTGTATCACAATAAAATCATAGTAATAGTCTGTTTTTGTTCTTGTACATATGCCTGTACAAGCTGCTACATGCTGTATGATTAGCAGATAAAACAGCGTGGTATACGGTACATACATGCCTCTGAGAACACCGAGAACTAGTTAATCCCTACATGTGTGTATACACTACAATCTCTCTCTCTCTCTCTCTCTCTCTCATGCACACACATCTATAAACCTATAACCTTATAGGAGAATTTACCATCCCATCTCTTATTGCTGTCAAATACTCTACAATGTGTATTTACACTCCTATGCTGTATACCGTTTCCCTTTTAATCACTGCAAAGGGAAACATCTTATTATAGTATTTGTATATATCACATGGCTTCAGTAGCTTTGGTCTAATTTCATGTGTAAATAGACAATAAAAATATATGCCAAGTTCATAATGAGGTAAGAATATAAAATAAAAACGTTCTGCATGATTGAGATCAGGAGCGGAAACCTGACCTGGGCAAATGTTAAGGGAACAATGTCATATCGGGTTAATGAGTGCCATATGAAGTCTGCTCCACTACAGCACACAGTTTGGACCTACAGAGCTGTCGGATTCAACAGGAGCTCTGAGAGACCTGCAGGTGTTGCACAGTTGCTCAGTATCACACAGTAACTTCTCAGACTTTGCTCTTTGCTCTAAGTGTGCCCTGGCCATGCTTTGTGTATTTATGAGATAATTAAGGCAAGGATACCTCCATGCTTTTTTAATGAGCTGGCATTCCACTAACATATCCCATTTCAAGTGATATTTGCTGTTTGGGAACATAAATAACTGTTTCCAATGTTATGTCGTTTAATATATTGCTCTTGAAGACCATCATTCTCTGTCTATCTCTCCTTCATCTCATGTTTTCTCATTTGATTTTCATCCCTTTCACTATAGGGCTGGTCCATAAAGAGCCAGGAGGTGTAACTGTACCCTTGTCATCAAACTGTACAGTAAAGGAGCAGAGGCATTGCTCCGGGTGTGAGCAGGGAATAAAAACGCCGCTGCATGATAAGGAGTTGGAGAGAGACTTTGAAACACTTTTTAAGACGTACATAAAAGGGGCACTTGGTGAAGGGCACTGTGTCTATAAAGGACTAATGGGGAATCAATTAAGATGGCCAGGCAGCAGTGAACAATTTTAACAGTGCAGGAGTCTAGCTATTAGTAATTTGAAAAGATTTCCAAGCTTGGAAATTTCAGTGCTGAAGAACTCGATGGTTCACCTGACCAAGACTGAAAAGAAAACCTTACATCACGAAGAATGAAGAAGAATGATCATGTTCATCGTTTCCCAAGTTAAATTAAATTAAATTAATTTCAAATTAAACGAATTTGCAATGACAAACATTGTGACTCTTTGGTCATCTGCTTTTTTGTAAACTTTGGACTATATACTGTAACCCACCAAATTACAGATTAAAAATAAAAGAAAGAAAGCATGTATAGTGCCTGGATCTTGCTGTATAAAACGTGCCATGGTCACATTTGTTGAAAAATGTGACTTAGCATTTTTCAACTCATAAAATTCCACTATACAATTTCCAATTACACATCATACAAAGGTACAAGAAGAATTAAATTAAACACACATTTATTATATTGCATTTGTGCATTAAGGACTTCAGGTTAATGATGTGTTTTCTAACTACTGCTAAATGCTAAAAGTGCATTAATCAAAAATATTTATAAATTAATTCTGAGTTAGATTAATTACCCCAGAGTCTACGCGTGTGAACTCAAGATTTTGTTTTGTGTATTGGCTGTTATAAAAAAAATGGGTGTATTTTTGTCAACGAATCACTCTACTCACGTGAAACGTAATCATGTCAGTCTTGTGGGCTAGTAGTAAGGATTTCATTTCAGGCAATGTAACCAAAATACCACGTAGAAAAAAAAATTAAGTAATGCTTGCTTTTCTGTATATTTTTGAATATTACAAATCTTATATGCCTTATGAAATTAAGGCACAGCTAGCAACATCCTAATTCACAGAAGTTAAACATTTTTTTTAGCCCTTTTGTATATTTTTATATTTTTCCCCCCTTTACCTAGAATGACTTGTCTTAACTATATAAATTAAACTCAGGCCATAAATATACAATTCCATAATTTTCAAGATTAATTGAGAACATATGTCTGCTAGTGTTAGGGTACATTTACAATTATACTACAAATCTAACCTAAACATTAAAGTCATTTCCTGATTTGGTGTGCATTTACGTTTCCTGCAAAGAAAACACCGCAATCATTTCGATATTGCAGAGATGGTGTGATTTTTTTTCCCCCAGGTCCAAATATGGCTTTAGTAATTCATAAAGCCCCATACCTTCTTCCTCTTTAATTTTTCACCCAGGACAGATGAATTGCAATGCAAGCTGAATTGTGCTCTAAATATATGACAGTACATCAATCAAAATCTAAAAAACCTATTTTCTGCTGAGGTTTAGGAAAGACATTTCTAAACTCCCCCTGCCCTGAATGTTTACATGGAGAGTTTATCTTGTGAACATTTCAGATGTCATCAAATCTACCTTGCTCCACGGTTAAAAATTGATTCCATTCGTTGGCTGCCGGAGAGATTGGTGCAGACCTTGGGATCCATGAGAGAGAGAGAAACTGAGAAGTGGGTAAAATCAGGGTGGGTGGCAGTGTGACACTGCAGTTTTCTGTCCACTTTACAATGAGTTAAAATTAGAGACGAGGTTCGGCAGTGAAATCGCATGCCACGGCTCAATCAGTGGTCCACCCCGCCAAGATGGGCTTGAGGGAAAGTAGGCCGAATCAGTGCAAAATTAACTTTCCTCAAAGCATGATCGGAACCATTACTGTGATCTGAGGTCCTCCGACACTGCCACACACAAAGATGTCTCATGCTTAATGAGAGTGCAACAAAATAAACACTAGATATAAAACTTCATGAAAATAATATTGTGTGTTCATTTCGAGCATGACGCGCTCCTCATCAGAGAGAGAGAGAGAGAGAGAGAGGGAGAGAGAGAGAGGGAGAGGGAGAGAGACATAAACCCACCCAACGCATATAGAGGCTCTACACAAAGGGCCTTCCAGGACAGAGCTCAGATTTTATAAACTCTACCCAGGAAGTAATGCTAACAAATGTCAGAGCTCATCGGAGCTCACACCCTCACTGAGAGGATATGGCGTGTTATCTGTTCATCTAAAAAACACTTATTCAAAACGGTGCCAAACCATGTCAACTGGATGTCACTGAGGTCCGGTATACAATAGATGGATGGAGTAGAGAGTAATGGTGTGTGCGTGTGTGTTTATAGTGTTAGTGTCAATAAGCACTTTCGGTATCAAGCTTTATATATGGCTAAACTCTAACGCTGATAATTGTAGGTGCATTTGTGTGAGAATGGGAGTATTACTCTAAAATAAAGCTTGTGTCGGAGAAGGAGCGATTTTTCCAAATTTACTGACCAAAAAAAATAGTGCTACACACACACACACACACACACACACACACACACACACACACACACACAATGTGTTCAGCACTCTGCACTCAGACAGAAAGCAGATGTTGGGGACGTGCTAAAGGACAGTCTTGTTGATAATCAACCTGCTATTAGCGAGGTATGTGGCAGTAGTACTCCTGGACTGTGAAGGATTAGTTTAGTCAATCCCTCCAGCTGGACAAGTGGCTACATCACTCTTATTGAAAGTCTACAAAAGCACACATGCACAGATAACAAATGGGGTAAGAGAGTAACACTATTTTCAAGACTCACTCTTTTTTCTCACAGAGTGAGTTATGACCGAGGATAGCTCTGTTTCCTCCGCAGCTCGAAAGGTCTGTAAACACGGGTTAAAGTAATGTACCTTATTCAATTTCCAGTGCTAGATGGGGTGGCAAGACCTCTCTCCTCATTTTCCCCACAAAATAAATGAGGTAATAGTGTCTCTCCGCTTTCAGGACCTTTCAGGAGAGGAGAACAAGAGAGATAGAATAAGAATAGGTGTGTGGGGGAACTTAAGAGAGCATCCAACTATCATGGCGCCTCCAGTGAATGTAAAATCGCCATATATCATACTAAGGATTAAAGGAGACTGAACAAATAAAGTACAATGTAATGAAGGTGATAAATTAGAATCTAAAACACTAGACTAGACACCAGATCTTGTTGCTAGGGAGTGAAATGCGCAGTGTCTGCTGCTGAGACAGAAAGAGAGTGGAGCTGTAATGAAAAGAGTAGAAGGGAGGTGAAGAGATAGAGAGGAGTTGTGGACAGTAAAAGCCAAACCAACAGAGAGCGCAGAAACATAGAAAGTGTTGTTGGATGAATTAGAGAGAGAAAGATAGAAAGAGTACGAGAGAGAGAGAGGAGAAGGAGGAGGCGGAAAGTTGCTCAGCAATATCCCTCCATTTGACCGGCCAAGCAGCACGGCTCAGAGATGCGGCTGAGCTCTTCTGAGACAGCTGCAACATTTCAGGGCTCCAACTCAGCGAATTTCCATCAGCCACCGCTGCCAGAGACCACAAAATGCTTTCAAACAACGGCTCACTTCAAGAATTCTTGTCTCAGGGAGCAGGGAATGAGGGGGGTGTGTGTGTGCGTGGGGGGGCAGGGGGGGTAAAAAAAGGGCTAGAGAAATGTGTCTTGGTGTTGCTGAGTGAGCTCGGTGAATTAAGCTAACAGATTAATGCAAACTGTGCCCTGGCAGAGAAGTCTGATTGGCCTTCCATGGCAAAATTGCTTGCAGGTTTAGAGAATGGTGTGGAAAAGCAAGCGTGTGTATATTGGTGGTGGCCGTTGTGTACGTTAGAGGATTCAGGGCTAGGACAGCTTGTTTCATGTCAAAGTATTCACCTTCTTTGCTATATATTAGCACTCATCAGGGATGGCCATTAAACCCAAAGCCTGCGCAGAAAATTTAATTACCAAGGCATTTATTTCTTCGAAAGGCAAATAAACCCACACCACCTCAGCATGCATTAGGCGAGGTTCAAGGGCCGTCCTTTCGCTCATTCTTTGTTGATAACACCCAGGACCCAAGGCCCAGCACAGGGGGAAATAATAGTCCTCTTATCCAACGACAGCAGCCCAACTCTATTAGAACCAGCTGGTCCATGCATAAGTCATTCTTTATTCAAGTTCACTTAAGAGAACAACTGATTTAATGAAGGGTGCTATTTATACATGGGGGTTACTCATCCATGCCACCCATCGGAGGAGCACAGTGCAGGCTAAGCGGAGACCTGTCCCAATAAACCAGGCCATTTACTCAGGGTGCTTGTAAAAACAAGAGGGCCCAGGGCAAGTGGGCAACAGACCAGGGGGAACTACAGGCCGTCTTTGTGGAGGAGAGCTTGGTGTGGAGGACTGAAGTGTGGAGGGAGTGAACAAGGTAAGACAGCAGACTTTATAAACCGTCCAGGCAAGTGTTGATTTCTGATTAGATGTGAGTAGAGGGTTGTTGGAATGGAGGACTTGTTTCACTCAAGAAGTGAAGCAAAAAAGCAGCCCTGACTCAAGCTCTTGTAATGATGTAATCCTTGATTATTACAAATCAATTACAGTATGAAGCGCGTTCCACAGCAGGCTTTCAATCGATATCTGCGAAGCAAATACTAACTTTTACTGCATTCATATAGTCTATTATGCATAAAGTAGACCTCTGGATCACTCTACTGTGGACCAAATGTGACAATAGACATGTATTAGGTATGAGGTACAAACTAAAGCCCAATAAACTGTACAACTGTCTTACATAGTAATATCCAAGACAACTCCTCCTCACTGCTTGCTAGCATTTAAAGGACAGCCCATCAATATTCTTTCTCTTTTTCTCTCTGTTCCTGGTGCATTTATAAAGAGAGCAGCATGGCTGAAGGATAGCGTTTGAAGTCTGCAGACCCAGCTCAGCAGTAAAGGGACTCCCCCTGCCTTCCTCCGGTCATATAAATGACAGCTAATGAAACATGAACTGCTGGTCCTTTGTCAAAAGCCTGGATATCTGTGCCGCCCTTCCACTTAATCAAATGCACCGTTATTGTCATCTGCAGATTTTTAAAGACAAGAAGGAGACACTGCAACTTGACCCTCCAACCCCTGACTCAGGGTTGTCAGACTTTGTGTACAGTCATGCTTGACCATGCACTGGGCTCCGTGGGGGAGAAGGCCACAGTTGTCAACTTTGTCTTCTCTTCATCTCATCTCNTCATCTCATCTCTTGCTCACAAACTCCTTAGATCTTCAAAGCTGAAGCAGACCAACAAATCACAGTGTCTTGTGAGCACAAGCTCATAACAACAGTGACAAAGGATGACTTGAAGAAGTGGGGTACTCGGAACAATGAGAGGACCATCTGGGATGCTTTTAGGATGAAACTGAAGTTGTAAAATCACATTTGCAACAAAGAGGAGAGCAGCAGGGAAGTAACTGCAGTATATGGACAGCGCAGGTCCTCCAAACCACAATATATACGACCTTACTGAAAATTATACCCCTGTGTCCACTTAACAGCCAAACACTCCTAATCCCTGTCCTACCCTGCAGATAAAACTCAAACTTGACTCCGGTCTGAACTTGAACCTAATGTCTGCTCTCAGCCACTCTGGGAAAACAAAAAAGCCACGTACACCGACTGGTTGTAGGGGTCTAACCTAACAACAAGCTAAAGCCCATTGGGGATGGGCAGGGTTATTAGTTTTAAGATGAATATTTGTATATTGGGTGTGAATGACAGAAGTGGGTGAGGCAGGGTGAACAGCTGCAGAGATGGAATGTGTCCACAGTGGTGGCGAATGAACTAGCACGCCGTTCTATGGTGTTAATTGCCAGATTTCGAGGACCAGCAAATCAGGAGACCCTGACAGCTGGCTATAAGTAATTCCATGTCAACATGAGAGCCCTCATTTGTGGGAGGGAAAAGAAAATGTTTTGATGTTACCAAGAGAGACAGAAAAGGAAAATAACACTCCATTATGATGAGTTAGATGCAGAGCTCTCACTGGAACACAGTAACAGCTTCACTTGCCCCTGCTGTAAAATATAAGTACTGATATTCATAACTTTATTCTAGCACATTAAAAAATGTACTCAACCAGAGCCTGACGGTAACCACAACCATGGAGAATGTTATACCCAGGAAAAAAAACAACATACCAACAGATTTATTCAAATAAACATGGATTGGTGCCATGTACCATTCAGTCCATTCTGCAGAAAGGAAAGGACGCCTTGTAATAGCTTTGTATTAACCATGTAAGATCTCATAGTTCATGATTCACTGAACAAGATTTTTGTTTCTAGTTCTTGAACAAGATCTCCCCCACACACTCAGGTCTGGGCAAGACAACAGCCTCATCATGACACTGTTTATCATTTATTACTTCCACCACCCATAATAGCAAAACAGTTGTACATATTATATACACTACGATGGTTACTGAGCTTAATAATGGTTAGGCACACTATTAGATATTGGATGTGGCTTTTCCAGCTTAGAAGGAAGATGCACAAGTGTTTTAGTGAGAGGATTCATGCACAGGAAGAGGGGGGGTGGGAGGATACTGAGTGGCACATTTGATATGGTTCTCACAGGTGTCCCGAGAGGGCAACAGTTGCCTGGGCTCCAAGAGTCTTAATGAGGATTGACACACTTAACTCGACAAATATGAGCGCCATCTATGGAATGGTGAGTGTTTCAGAATAAGGGGTGGTCAACCTAAACCGGCTAAATCGTAAAAAGCCTGAAAACACACTCATGATTTATGTCTGAAAATACAGGTAATAGCATCAATAAATCTCCAGTTTTGGAACTAGATTGGAGCAATTAGTTTTAAAAGGAGCCAATTGCTTGCACACTGCTGTGGTTCCCAAGTTCTCAGCTCTGAAGGCAAAAAACACGTTTTCATGTCCAACTCCGCAAGACTCCAGGATGAGTGTTTAGGACTCAAATATTTTCTTCACCACCAGTGTTTGTTTGTTTTATTATTCCACTTGAATAGATATTTGTTTGGCCTGAGGTGGCTTCATGTAATGGTTTCCATTCGAGAAGCAGCATGAAACTGCCTGGAAAAAATAAACAGAATCATTTTCCTCTTCTCATCGTGTCTGTGAGAGAAATGGGAGAAAGGTTTTGTCTCTCACACCTCAGAATGGTGCAATTAAGCGTGTTGTCAGTTGAAACCGAGAAGCAAGAGAACCACAGAGAGGGCTGATGCTGAGGCCTCATAAAGCAGGACGATAAGCTGCTATCTGTCATGACTTCAAACTGAGCTTCATTTAATTTCCCCCTTGGAGGACATTGGTCACAGATGTGGCATCGCCCTCATCTTCAAAGTGTGTTTATGTCTGTGAGAACTTGTCCATATTATGACACTGGGGAAATATGTGCTTTATCACCTCACTCAGTCAGTGCATTGGATTTTGGTTCCACTCAATTTGAATTGACATAAACTGTGCTATAAATGAACAGACGAAAGTAACTGCTTGAGTGATCTCATTGAGTGAGACAGGCTCCTTGATATGGAAAAACCACAAAAGCTGAGTCTGTGAGCATATGTGGTGTTGGTGTTGGTCTGTGCGTATGTGTACAGACAAGCTGGATGTTTTTAAGCAGACTGATACAGCACATGAATGTGTGTATACCAGAGTCTCTGACCTTCTCGCCATGACACTTTCACTGCTGATACAAATAAAACCACTATAAATCATTGCAACTCATTCAGGCAACCTGATACCCCTTAACCCAGAATCTACCACAGCTCAGTGGGCTGAGACAGTTCTTATTGCTCTGAGATATTTTTAAACAAGGGGAAAATGTAATATACATTTAGGTTCCTTACTGGCCCTGGATAGTAGCTCCTATGCTAAAATGTCCAATAGGATGATAATTACAAAGCGATAACGCGAGATAACTGGCAAAGCAAGGGAAGCCCTGGCCAGTCCCAGGGCAGAAGGCCAGCGTATCATGACCTATCATGTTCATAAAGACTGTGCCAGAACTAGGTGATGCAACACTCACCCTCACTGTTCACATAGGATAAAAGGTCACAGTTTTGGAAACCAACTTGATGTTACTTGAGTGGTTTAGAGGACTCTGCACTGGCCTTGCAGAAAAGAAAAATGACAGCTTCACATTCCAGACAATAGTCAAGCAATGATGGATTTTGGTATCGAGTAACTAGGTCAGAAAATGGCAATCTATAAAAAAAACACATACTTGCATTAGGCATCTGACTGGGTACTAAAATAAGGGTCTAGCCATACATGACATACAGCATATTGTATTTAAGTTCTGATTCCAAAAATTCCAAAAATTCCAGTGAAAAAAATGTGGCACTATTATTAGCATTAATTTGATTTGAGCATTTAATTTGAACAGAAATAGGAATAAATATGTGACACAACAATCTGTCATGTTAGTGCAAGGCAAATTATCTATTATCTCAGTACCTCAAATCATCTCATAAAGTATCACCTTTAAATGATAATCTCAAGCGCTGATGAAATATCAAGATAATCCTGTGACAATTCACCTAGTGCAGCTTACTTCTGTCTGCCTACACCCTTGAAGCCTCTATCAAGAGCAATATGGTATATGTCAACAGCCAAATTGGGCATTATCACAGTATCCACGTAACCCAACTAAAGGTCAAAGATCATAATAAGAGTTATGGTAAATCCTCTGTGACTAAGAGGTATTGAATAGCATGCTGTATCGTGTAGAGGTGAGAGGTCAGCCTGGGGTCAGGGTCAGGGACAGGGTGTGAGGCTTAACTTTATCAGCTCTGTTACACAGGGCCATGCATTTAAAGCAGGACAGAGTGGTGGGGACTTAATTGTTCCTGTCACACACTCGTCTAGGCCACAGCTGCTGCTCACAGTGTAAACCTGCAGAAAGCCATGGAAACATACCCACACGTGTTAATTCAGCATCTCATATTTATACTCATTTCCTTTTCATGCTTTCAGTTTACATTCAGGAACTTCCAGCCTCGTACGGCTAATGCAGAAGGAAAGAGAGAGAAGAGACAAAAGAAAGAAGAAAAACAGAATTAGTCATCTTTTTCTCCATAACTGCGACCCTGTTTCCTGTGAATTCTCCTACTGTCTTACTCAGAAACTCTTCTTCATCCTGCAAATAGATGATTACTTTAAGGTTAATTTTTGTCCAATGGAAAAAAATTATGTACATAATATATGTACATACATATACAAATTTATATACATAAACAAATACACCAAGATTACCCTTAGGCACAACCGCTCTACAATTGTAGCCCTTGCCCAAAAAAAAAAAAAAAAAAAAAAGCAAACATTTTACCCCCATTATAGACCCCACATGCACACCCCAAATTCAAATTCCCTTGAAACCACTACAAGGTAAGAGGATACCAAGATATGCAGACAAGACCAATATGGCTCTCATTCCTCTCATTCTGTAGCCCTACAGGCTCTGTCTGTGTATTCCAAACCAGAAAGGTCCAGAGGCCCAGGAGCAGATGGAGCAGTCTGGCCTTATCCTGGGTGGGCAGCAGTTATCCAGCGCCCCTCCACATGCCCTCGGGAAAACTGTAATGGATTTAATGTCCAGCCATTGAAAATTCAATATTATATGATTCAATTTAGTCTAATATCAACAGAAAATGCATTGGAATGTACAAAATCTAAGAGCACTTGTATATTTTCTTTGGGCAAAAACTTGTTCGGAAAATGTTGATTCATTGTTAGCTTTCCAAAAGTCTGGAAAATGCAATGCAGAATCTCAGATTTTGCTGTAAAATCCATTAAAATAACAATCTGTGGAGTTCTTTTTCCCCCATTATGAATTCACTGATGTTAAAGATTAGTTGTGAAATTACATTCATTGAAGGAAGTCATATATAAACAACAAAGTAAATAAAATGCAAAGGAATTTTATTTTCTTTTTTTTTTCTAGAATACTAGAATATTTCCATATATCAGAGTATGTGCTTAATAATACATTGTCTCCTACTTTTAATTACTAATATAATTTCATTATCTTTTTTTTTGCCAAAGGATCTTATTTTATAGAAGTCCAATAACCTGATTTTAGCCATCACCAGTGAGTAATGAGTTATACATTATTCAGGAATAATTTCATTACAGAGTGATTATTTGAAATTATTTTATGCAGGTTATACCTGAAACCCAAGCTGGTGTTTACACTGCTTCACTGTTTTATGTAACAATATTTGTATTTATTTTTTTATGATTGTAGACATGATCCATCTGATCGTGTGAAAACTTGAGTCCTGTCAGAGTGTAACAAGTATAACAAGGAACTAACATTAGTTCTGTGTGTTAACCAAGTGTTCAATCAACTTGTCTTTTCAACAAAACCTTTTCTTCTCAACAACTCAAAAGTCTTCATGCGAAACCTAATAATCCATTAATAAAGCTACTGATTGAAAATTGATATAAAAAGTGTTCATGTAAATACTTGATCAGAATAGAATAAACTGATTAAGGCCAAAATGGATGAATTTTTTTTATCAAAAGTGCCATGTTTAAATAATCCCTTAAATCGAAGAATAATTGGAATGTAACTGTTGAATATGATTACTTTTATAGCTTTTTTTTTTTCAACTTGGTGATTCATCAGAATATTGATGGAAACTTAACTAGTGACATTTATTGTCACTGTCACTTTATAATTACTGTCTTCTGCCGACTGCCTTCTGTTATGAATAGCAGATATTCAGCTATTCATAAGAAAAAGTTACAAAGTTTTGCTACAATTAAATATTACAAACCTTGGAAACACTAGAATGGGAACTGGAATGCTAATACACACCTCCTTCCGAACATACACTGATTGGAGGATTGCTCTACACTACACAGGCATCCAAACACTTCTCTTGCTACTACTACTGATGGGGGGATAAAGGATGCAGCATGAGCAGCTGTTTGAAAAGATGCAGTTGGCAGTCTTGGAGGTGGCACATGTTAGCCTTCATGGTTGGTAGGCATTGTTTGATAGAGGAGAGTTAGCTAGTGGTTGGGAATTGGAAAGACCACAATTAGGGGAAAATTAGAGGAGGGAAAAAAAGAGACATCTTCTGCAGACACAGACCAAAGAACACTTTCTCTATGCTCATGTCAGAGCTCTGTAATTTGCTAACTTCAGTCACTGTTGCTCACAGGGTAGCAAGGTGCTCCAGATCCCCAGCCTGACGTTTTGCTTGTTTATGTCATTTCACCACTAACTACTTATTTGAACAGTGTTTCTTGTCATTCCTTTAGAGTAATTACTGTGAACACACTGGAAAAAATACCCTTTTCTTGTCTAATTTACCTTTTAAGTTGGTTTACTTGTGGAAAATTAAATCTCCTTTCATGAAACCTAATGTTTAGTTATGTAATCTCTTTAAACCCCAAAACCACAACTGCATGTCTAGAGGAATAAATAGATTTTGCCCTAATGAAAAGTAAATCCAAGTAAATACATAAACTGACATTTCATTTCCTACAGAGATAAGCGAACTGTATTAATTTATACAATATCATAATCTGTAATTCTACCTAAAATGGCAAATAACTACAATTGGCGTAATTATTACGATCAACTCAAGTCAAGTCAGCGACACAGCAAGCAGCCTTTTCTGCAACCATTTCAGTACAGTAAGCAATTAGATTCAACACTGTTGTAGCATTTACACATAAAGTGAGTTATTCACTAAACATCATTTCCTTTCACGGTGGAAATTAGTACCAATCCAAATAAGTCAACCTTAGCCAACAAAATCCTCTTGTGTGCTATAATTACTTTACAAGATTGGGCTGAAACACATTCAAGCTCTGTTTAAACCACCTACAGATGTAGTGTGGTATCGATTTCATTATTTTACAGCATTTGCATGTCTAAAACAGTGTGTTTACAGTTTACACTTCATAAGTCATCAGTGTGAGTAATGTTGGGTTTTACAGTGTATAGTTTATAAAGAAATCATTGATATTTTACTCTGAAACAAGTTACTTGTTCGGGATTACTTTCAGCTAAAAAGCAATCATGCCAACTGTTTATTGATACTTAATGGATTCTCTGCAAGTCGGTTCATTTGTTTGCACTGTAACAGGATATGAATGTTGTTTATAGCTGCAGTTTAAAATAGAACCATGACTCATGGCTGCACTGGCTGTGGCAGTTTGTGACCTAACACCCTTCTCCTATTGCCCTGGAGAAAAGGAAAAGGTGGCGTTTGCATGGTGGGATTGAAGGCAAGGTGTGTGTGTGTGTGTATGTGTAACTGCTTGGAAACGTCAAAAAAGAGTGAAGAAAAATACAGGAGGACAGAGAAGAGATTTCAGGCCAGATTATGTCAGTTCAATCATTCTCACACCCACTTTCCGTTCAGTGAATAAAACCACAAATAAGGTTTGAACTAGGGCAATCAAACAGGCCACCTCACGCCCCCACATTTAAGGCCGCCTTCAGCCTTGTCATGGGCCAGCGCCTGGGGGCTACAGACAGTGTGTGTGTGGGAGGGGTGGGTCTGGACTCACGGTCCGAGTTCTGAGCGCTTTAGCAGACAGGTCGGCTCCAGTAGCAATGAGTCATGGCTGTCTGTCTGTGGTGCCTGCAGGCTAGCCGTTCGAGGCTTATATTTTATCACAATGCTAACAACTGCTTCATTCACATTAATAACATGCCCTGCCACTTATGACCTATGGGATGCCAGCTATACAGATCTCGAGAAAGTCCTCGTACGAACATGTTGTACTAAGCAAATGTTGGATAAAAGCACAAACTGAAATGTTAAGCAGGGTCAAGTGTAAGACACTGTATGTGTAACACACTCGACTTTTTTCCTACCTTTCAAACGGACACTCAAAAGATTATGAAATTAGAAGCCGACGCTGCCACAAGTCTGCTGTATAGACAAGGGTTGATTCATGAGGTGAGAGATGACATACACGTTCCACTGAAAAGCTTAATGAGCATCTTAATATAGCACCAGTATAAAACATATATCTGTGGTTGTTACCCCAAAAGCCTACACCAATACTGGAGCTGCCAACGTTAACCGTTTTCCTAGCAGAAACAGACTATACCATACTCAGTAGCCAAACCTCTCCAGAACATTTCTCTTGACACACTGGAGTATAGAAGCATTTGGGCTTGGCATACTTCCCCACTGATACTGGAGAACAGCTATACGTGACCTATGATAGACCACTGTATTGGATTTTAACCACATCAGTACCATTAGAGAACAGCACAGTGGTGTTCAGCTCCTGCGGAAGCTTGTGTCGAGCACGGCAAAGTCCTTTTCAGCAGCACACATTGACTATTATCCTACTGCGAAAATCCCTGATGAAGTCGCCAACTTCAGTGACTATGGGCTGGGTATGTCGGCAGATGGATGTACTCCAAATCAGGTAGATTTCACAAATGAAGCAGAAGCCTTCTGGCATTATTTTGTGGGAAAAAAGAGAGCAGGCTCATCTTACCTTTCAGGAAAGGAGAAGCAAAAAATATGTAAAAATGGAAGGGAAAGCAGACAGGTATGGAGGGAAAGAGAAAGAGAGACAAAAACAAAGCAAACAAGAAGTATGAGAAAGACATGTAGCATATTTGCCCTATTGACATGTATGCCTGCTTATCAGTGAGTGTTACAGTGAGAGTAGAGGTGTATTACAAAGAAAGTGTGTCTTGTTTAACATGGACACGGCATGGTGCTCGCCCAGCACTGTGCAACACATTTACCATGTCTGGTGTAAGCAGGGCTTTAGTCATTCATTCATCCTCAGTGACTGCTTTATTGCTGGGTTTTCCCCCATTTTACTCCCCAATTTTGTTATGTGCTGCATCACAGGGCAGCGTAACACACTTGTCGGAAAGCACTATCTGCCCTCTTCTGCATACATGAGCTCACAAATGCCCACAGTTTGTTAGTGTCATTCTGACTGAGTGGATGTCATACACACCTCCCACCCAGAAGGCATGGCCAATTTTGCTCCCTAGACTCCCGTCCACGGATGGCTGTGACATCGTCTGGATACGAACTTGCGATCTGGAGTGGAATTAAAAAAAAAAACTGCCCTAGTTACACCTCTAACTGAGAGCTCATTAAATATAAAAGTATTAACATGTGTGTCTATGTGTGTGACCACAAAACATAACTCTTACGAAAGGCAATGGATACGGTAAGGGATAGCTTCTTGTACAATTATTGCTAAAAATTTCATTTGCATATAAAAGCAATTCCTACACATTTTGTAAGAGGACTGGGTTTGATGTCAGAATTGCAGAGTATGAACCCTTAAAGCCTGTACCTGCTATCAGATGGCACATAATGGTTTATGATTAAGAAGAGAGATAGGTATACAAAGAGACGCGCATGCACATGCACACACACACACACACACCATTATTTCTACTTTCGCTTCCGTAATTCTGTAAAACACAGAATGCAAATTGAAATTCAAATTTCAAAACCCTGAGACTCATATCTACTTTCCAGAGAAGACTATCGAACGCACATACCTACAAAGAATGCGTCAAATGTGTGTCACGAACTAACCAGCGTTATGGACAAGTGGAATAATACTAATCATTAAATGTAGTGGTTTATAGTATAGCACTCCACAGAACCCTGTATCAAAGCCATATAAACTGCAGAAAGTAACAACATGTAATTAAAACTATTAATGAACTGGAGAGACTCATACATAATACTGTACAGGCAGTGATTTTTAAAAGTAGCTTTGCATTTGGAAATGGCATTGATATCAACTGTGGACATTCTGAGTTTTGGATTACGGAAGTGATAGAAACAGACAAAGACAATGTTACCTGGAGAGACAGTCACTCAGAGGGCATGGCAAGTACACACATTCAGAATCAGACACACTGACAACAATTTGAATATTATCCAGCCTAGATACTAACACATTGTACGCACACGTCGTGTGTGTCATGACATTCATACACACTTGACTCACAGCTTACTCAGCAGCAGCACAATGGCAAGTGCTGTAGTCTCTCACTTTGACACTTGCATTGATTCATGCCTTTAATAATTGTATGATTATTGCATCTGCGGTTCGCTGCTATTAGTAGTTAATTACAGAGTATGCAGTAAATCTGTGTTACCCTCTTCTTCCTCACCTGCTGGCTAATAGAAGGGGATTTTTTTTGGTAAACTGAGAGCTCCAGTACACAAACAGGATCTTATCAGCAGGATCAGGTATGTATGGGAAAGCAATACCAAGCAACTCACTTGCCCCCTAGATAAGGAGGTACAAGTTTCCAGTTTACGCTGCAGGCATATCCTGTTACTAATACTGGCTTGTTTTTGTTCCTTTGCTGGGATGTCTTGTCCCCTTAGGGGGACAGGAATGTCAATTTCCACCTCACTCACTTTCCCTCTCAACCCATCACACGCAGACAGAGACAGACACATGAACACTTACTTCATCCCATCACGAGGTGAGAGACAGGTCAGAGACAGCTGTGTTTTATTTTCATACAGTGTACATACAGTGTACACTGGAATATATAGGTGGTGAGTGGAGGCCTAGCTGGCTATGGCTTCTGGAGTCAGGTGTAGCAGGTGCATTACAGCCTTTACACTTAGGTTCAAAGGTCAGAGAGATGAAACCACTTGCACAAAATCTCCTGTTATGCTGTCAGATGCTCCCAATGCGACTTAGTAGTAACTACAGTTACAGAAGAA
Source organism: Pangasius macronema (assembly GCA_037577455.1). NCBI lineage: Eukaryota > Metazoa > Chordata > Actinopteri > Siluriformes > Pangasiidae > Pangasius > Pangasius macronema. The sequence continues at coordinate 19,783,245 of CM074947.1, forward strand.
CAGGCTCACTGTGCTGAAAGATGGACAGATAGATACAAAGATACAGCAGACAGACAGACAGACAGACAGATAGACTAAAAGTATGTGGACACCTGACCATTACACCCATATGTGCCCATTCGAAAATCTTGGGCATTAACATGAAGTTGATTCCCTCTTTGCTGTTATACCAGCCTCTACTTTTCTGGGGAGACTTTCCACTAGATTTTGGAGTGTGGCTGTGGGGATTTGTGCTCATTCAGCCACAAGAACATTAGTGAGGTCAGGTACTGATGTCAAGTGAGGAGGCCTGGTGCACAGTCAGTGTTCAGTGGGGTTGAGCTCAGGGCTCTGTCACTCTAGTTCTCGGCAAACCATGTCTTTATGGACCTTGCTTTGTGCACAGGGGCATTGTCATAATGAAACAAGTTTGGGCCCTTTAGGTCCAGTGAAGGGAAATCTTAACACTACAGCATACAAAGATATTCTAGACAATTGTGTGCTTCTAACATTGTGGCAATACACTGAAGGATAGACAGATACATAGCCATATATCTAGACAGGCAGCCAGAGAGAAGGTATCTAACACAGTGCCATTATCTGTATCTATTTAGTGCTCCAAATATCAGTATAAAAAACAACTGGCAAACAAACAAATGGGAATAGTGTACCTTTCATGTTTGTATCTGTTCATTCTGAAGAATGGATTTGTATTTGCAACCCTAATTAAAAAAAAGTTTAGTGTAGTACAAAGGTTTTAAGAGAAACAGGGCTTTTCTGACAAAAGTCCTTAATCAACTGTGCAATCACAATGCTTCTGAAGCTGCAGGAACTCAACTGCTGTTTGAAATGGATGATAGTGTATGTAGCACATCAAAAACAAATCACATTTTCCTCATCCTTGCGATGCTTAGTTCTCACCCTAAACATTCACATGACCGATGGCATCCTTTCTGGCTCATCCCTTTCTTCTCTTGCCATTTCTAGGGCTCGCCCTTCCACCTCTCCCTTCTCTCTGTGACCTGCCCTGCAGAATCAGCACACAATCCCATTAAAGTGTTTTTTTTACCCACATTCCTGTGCTGTCATTCAGATCTGGCTGTTTACTTTGACTTTCGAAGGCCGTCCCGGCTCACTAGGCCTGCTTTCACTGCCACTTTGATAGGCACTGTGAGTGACATGGCCCCTCAGTAGACGCTCCTCTCACCTGCACAGGTAGTCATTAACCTCATCACTCCTGCACACCGCCACACTCTTTCCTGTCAACACGGCTAATCCAGATGCCTAAAAGCTCTAAACCCCTGTTCTCAGATACTCAAGTGCCTTTAATGCCAAATGAAAGTTCTGTGGACAGATGGCAGGGTAATTTGATAAGCCGTCTTGGCTTTTTTTTTTTCTACCCTTGTTGTCATTAGGAGAAGCTTAACATTTTGGCAGTTGAGGACTGGGTCAACATAATTGTTCAGGTAAAGCTATGGGATTGGGGGGTGAGGGGGGTATGCATTCTGTAAATGGTCAGACACATACATATTGGTGTTTATTTTTTATTTATATTTATTGGTATGTATTTGGTCCCTGATCCAAACAATAACAGGAAGGCCTAATAGGCCAGAATCTTACATTAGAGCTGTAGTGTTTTTGGCCCAAGAGAACTTTTCCCAACTCTGCTCTCTCCTATTTTCAACCAGTTGTGTGTATGTGTATGTGTGTGTGTGTGTGTGTGAGTCTGTACCATTTAAAATGAGGAGGTGGTCACAGCAGACAACAATGTCAGTGTCAACGAGAGTTCATCCAAGTCGAAGAAAGACGCTGCCAGCTAAGTCAAGTCTGAACAAACACCATGACAGGAAGCTTCACACCTCTCTTATGTTGTCTTATGCTTCTCAGCACTCTTTCAGGTACCTGACAGATCTGAGAGAGGCACAGCTGCCAACTACATGCTGTAGTTGACCCAAAGCCTTGTTTTCAGAGCAGCTTTCCTCTCACTGAAGAATGACTGACCTTTGGATTAGCTCCTGGTACCTTGTTCTTTAACACATTGAACAGAGGTGCCGTGATGAGCTGTTGGTCGAATGCCAGCAGCGGTCTTGTTATTCAGACTGGTGAATAAATATGTTCTGATTCAGAGATATCTGTTCATCCCCCCAGAGACTGCCTCCTTTATCTCCCTCTGCTGGTTGCTGAGCATGCTGGGCATCCATGTCCTGTGCCATTCGCTTCCCTGTGATGTATTAAACAGGTTCACATTTAATGTTATCATGCATACTCAGAGGTACTTCCTTTAAAGTCGTCTGAAGTTTGGTCAAGTTGTTCAAGTTGCAGTTTTCAAATACAGACAAAACCAATGTAGAGAAGAAACAAAATCTAGAGAACGCTTAAACTCTGTATTTGTTCAGTTCCCCAGGACTACTCACTAATTCAATTTAATTTTATTTGTATAGCAATGGACATTGTCAAAAAACAGCTTTACAGAAATAGATAAATTCCAGATATACATTTTAAATTTATCCCTAATCAGCAGGCCAGAGGCAATGGTGGCAAGGAAAAACTTGAATATATTAACAACATGACAACATGAATATATTAACTCATAATAATAATAATAATAATAATAATAATAATAATAATAATAATAGCATATTATGCTATGCTATTGATAGCATAATAAACTAATACTAGCAACAATAATGGCAAGAAACCTACAGTTTCTTAGATGCCCGCTTTAGGTGTGTTGAGAGAAAACACGAAACTTCACATGCTATTCATTGCTGCTAATAATCCCCAATATAATAGAACACTGTTTCCCAAATCAGTCTTTGGAGTTCCCCAGAAGAACCACATTTTTGGTCTCTACCAGCTTGTAACACACGTCTAACAGGTATTCATTGTTCTTTGACGGCTTGGTTTAGGTGTGTAGAGACCTGGTTGAGAGGAGGACACTTTAGATTAAAGCTTCTGCCAAATACATAAATGTAAATGTAAATGTTCTTCAGTTGGAATCTTATAGTAACGCTTGACCCAGCACTCACTATTGTAATAATTTTCAACTATAAGGGATATTAAAATTCAACATTTAATCTCTCATCTTTCAAAACCTAAATATTTTTTCAAAACTGACACAACACTTTAAGTGATTAGAAACCATTGCCTGTGCTTTTCATCAATTGCAACTTGTTCTAAATTGCACAAACTAACCGTCATCACTTCTAAAACAGAAGTAATATCTGGCCACTTCTTTCTTTCCATTCTTTCTTCCACACCCCTGAACACCCATTCTTAGGTTCTTCCTAGTGGAGAAAATGGTTCTCTTCAAGCAGAAAGGGCTGCCTGTTGAGTAGACAGGCTGGGGCTGTACACCTTTCAGCTGCTCAGCCATTCCTAAACGTGGCCACATGTCACCCTGCTCCAAGGACGCCTGGCTCTGGAGTGAGCCTAATCCTGACAGATTACCCTGATTTGGATAGTGACCTTCACTCTGGCTCATCAAAGACCCCTGGAGCATGGAGGCTCTGGGACGGAGGATAAAAGCAGTGCTCTCTGAAAGGCATCGCCTATGTTGTGGATCCCTCAAGAGGCTTGGAGCACAACTGAACAGGGCTTACTGGGGGAATGGGTAGAACCTGAGACTATGATGGCTCTCATATGGAGTAAAGTGGAATAAGTTGACTAGGTTTAGAGGGCACATGGGGTGGAGATGTTTACCTCAGGCTACCTATTGTAAGAGGATTCCCGAGAACAGATAACACAAAGCTTCACGTGCGATTCATTACTGATAATAATCCCACATACAGTAGCGCAGAGTTTCCCAAACCAATCTATGGATTTCCCCAGAAAGTCCAAGTTTTTCTCGCTCTCCCAACGCCCAACACTAAGCTATTCAGTTACCACTGACTTGAGTTAGCATTGGGGTGGAAAACCTAGAGAAAACTATACACTATTAGAACCCTTAAGAGTTTGTCGGTTGTCCCTCTGGGGGAACCTTTAAAGATTCTATGTAGAACCTTACAAGTTTTCTTTTGAAGAAAAAGTGGACATTTTTTTGGAAGCTAAGAGACTTTAATTATCCAATAAACCCATAGAGAACCCTTGAAGAACCCTTATTTATAAGATTGCACTGCAGAGAATGTGTGCCACATTTAATGGGTATATTAGTGCACATAACCCCAATACACCAACCTCAAAAACACCAGAAAGTTGCAACCTTAGCGATATTTGAAATGGCTATGCTATATTTTAAAAATCATGGAATGTAGCTTTACAGTGAAAGCTATAAGCGCAGGGGAAAAGTGACTCTGACCAGCTTCCCCTCAGCAATGGTGTTTTGGGATTTCTCATCTTTTCTTTTCCTCTCCTCTAACAATAGAGGAGAGGAGAGTGGGACGAATGGAGAAGGAAGAGATTTGCTTGAGAAAATAAACGTGTGAAATAAACACTGGATGTATTGGTGTCGAGTTTCTGTAAAAACGCAGGCCTCTGCGCTGGGACCGGGTATGGTAACATGATGAGGATAATCATGTTGCTGCTGAAATCCATCCGCTCAGAGACTGCAGGCAGCAGCCAGAGAATAACACACACACAGGGTTTAAAGAGAACAGCAAAGTATGAGTGGAAGCACCCCCCTCAACACCACCTACGCCACTCCATCTATATTATTGTTAGCTGGCATCATTTATTCATGAAATCACTCGGGTTTATGTCAGAGGGAAGAGACAAAGTTAAAATTCATTGCTGATAATCATCTACCAGACAATAGTGCAGCATGTCTTCAAAACAGTTTTTGGTTAATTGAAACCAGCAAGTGACAAATGGAAGTGCATACACATTTGTCTTTCTATCCTTATGAGGACCTTCCATTAACATAATCATTAATGCAGCTTTTACTAATTTTAAATAAAGAAAAAAAGCAGTTTTCCCTCATGGGGACCTGCCAAACGTCCCCACAAGGCCAAAACTGTCAGCTACTCCTATATCTTGGTGGCACACAAACTGTGAGCACCAAAATAAGCCATGTTGGCTGCTATATTTCATGAAATACTGATATATATTTGAGGAATGAATTAGAATGTGCCCATGCATACACTCACTCATACATGCTCACAGACACATACACACAAAAAAAAGAAGATAATTGTAGAAAAGTATGGAAACTGATCCATTCTCCTACACACAGCTGAACGTAACCCCAGCCCAGGCTATGCTCCTGATTGTGTATGCACATACTCCTGTGGGAGACGCAGAGAGGACGATCCGAAAACAAATTACTTCATCAAAACTCTGCACTGAAGCTTTTCCCTGCTCCATTTAAAACACAGCACACAAGAAGTTGTCCAACAAAGCTCACGACTGAGAGCCAATCAACTAGACTAATGCATCCAAAGCAAGCAAGTCGAGTCGTAAAATGACAAATGAGGTCAGGGCATACTACAGTTAAAGTTTAATGTAACCAATTACAGCACAGAGTGATATTTCTCTTGTCTGTCAACAAAAAAATAGAACTAAATTGCTGTAATTTTGATGTCTTCAACTCCACCCATACACAGTGTATCTAATAACCATCAGTAGAATCAATGACTGTGTTGATGTTTTGTTGCAGTGGTGGTGGTGTGAAGTGAGGCATGCTGGGGTGCGGGGGTTGGAGGAAGTATCATGTTTCAGTGTCTGCAAGTGTGTGTGTGTGTGTGTGTGTGAGAGAATGTGCATAAATGTGTGCGTGTGTGTTTGGATGTGTGTACAAGAAAACTTCTCCTCTCTCCTAACTTCTCAGGTTTCCTTTCTCTCTTGCCCCATCCCTTGAGTCAGAATCATCCACCTGCCTCTTGAGTGTGTGGGTGTGTGTGGGTGTGTGTGTGCGCACACTGAAAACAATAGCTGGCTAGGCTGCATCCCTCCTCAGGCACTGAGATTTGCACCCTCTCTTCTGAGCCTGGGAAAGGAAGTACACCTGTAACTCTAGCCTGACTCTGAAGGTTATACAGTCAAGCCCCTGCAACTCACTTTCTGTCTCTTAAGAATCATTTTTTCTTTTTTTTTTTTTAACCCAAACTTGGGCAGCTCAATTAACCATTAGTTCATAAAAAACGTAATAATCAATGTCTCAAAATCAATGGCAACACTCATAACTCTGGAAAGACATGTGCTACAGTCGTAAGTTGTTCCAGCACTGAGCAGAGAAACAGGCATCCTGGGAAGAGCTGGAACCTTGAGTTTTCCACTGCCAATCAATGTTGAGGGGTGGGGAGGGCATTAAGGAAAAAGAGAGTGAAGAAAGAAAGAGAAAGAGGTGATCGAAAAGGTGTAAATGGAACCTGCCATATTGCAGGCCATTCATTTCCTGGAGTATTTAAGCAAATATTATGAAGATATTATTAGATGTTGCACAGTCAATCCATCACTCGCTACAAACTCCAAATTTTAGCCCACTCCATTCGCTTTGTCATAATTACTCATTCAGGCTTTTCACGCTGACGTCTCTTTTTCCCACCAGCAAGTCCTAGAGCAGCACGAAAACACATTACCACACTAAAGTCTTGTCCTCTACAAGTAGCCGCAAGCCAGGCGCAGGAGGAATAAACTTATAGGCAGGTGGAAAAAGCTAGCTTGACAGACACGGCTTAGCTTAAGCAGTCAAATCACTAGCATGCATTACACAGGTGCAGAGAACATTAATGCATCGTAACGAAAGTCCTGGAGCAGCGTCCAAATATCTATAGGGTCAGAAATATCTAGAAATAAAAATCCCACTCTCATTACACACTGACGGAAACAGGTTACTCAAGTACAAGTCCGACATCCTTTCTTTTTTTGCGACTCTTTGAGAGAAGCACAGTGAATGTTAGCACAATGAACGTTAGCCAAAACATCAAACTGAACGACAGACCCCGCTATCTTTAACAGGTGACCTTTAACGCCATAAGGCGATGAATGAAAAGATACAGAATATCATTTTAATACTTAGCAAGTGATTAACAATATACAATTAGGCTAAGCCATTTGACAGTTCTTACCCTCACCGGAAAGTTTCAAGGTCACCCAAGGTGACATGACTATAACTTAAAGGAACATTTTCTTAATCAAAAGCAAACATTTGAAAACGTTTCAATGGCACTAATCCACGATGCTTCAATAATTGACTGCTGAGGTTTCTTTCTGTAGTTCTGGGTAATTCTACATGATTACCTGTAACCTAGACCAAATCTATAACAGGTGATAGATGAACTGCGGAATTCCTTTTGTGCTTAAAATTTAAGTGCTTGTCAAAGGGGAAGTAATACAGCTGCGTCCAGCAAAAGAATTAAAAAAATACCCTCTCAGTCAGAGCTTTTATAGAGCTCCCAGCTCGGCCTGGGCGAGGGAGATAATTGGCCGATGGATATTTCAGACACTCAACTCTCCACGTTCCAAGCTCTCCGGGTCCCAGCCGGCCGGAAGCAAGGGCTTCTGGGATAGATTTATACAGGCTCTGGCCTAAATTGCACATGTCAGGGTCGACTCGCGCTAATATTAATATTAATTCCTTTTGGACTGGGAGCCGATTCTGGCAAGCCTAGCACGTCTGGAGTTCTAAGTAGTTTTCCATGAACCTACCATAGCACTGAGGCTTTGGAGATATGATGACAAAACCGCCTCTCCCTCTCATTCTCTAGCTTTCTCTTTCACACACCACAAAACTCCACCTCTTCCTCCTCCACCTCACACACTCTTCATAAATCTGGAGTAGTAGAAATCGTCTAAAACTGCCTGGTCAGCTGTTTTTATTGTAGGACGACACACAAATAGGAACAGACCAAAATACAAAAAAAAAAAAAAAAAAACGGTTATGATAATAGAGATTTGGGCCTTAAATCACGTAAACAAATTGCATAAAAACCAAAAAAAAAGATTTATTGAAACAACTTATTTTTCATGAACCTTGAGATACTTCAGGTATACTGAGTCATATGTTCACTAGAAATCTGTAAATAATCAGAACCTCAAAGGTCCTTCTGGTCTTATTGCCCATAGGCGCATAGCTGTCAGGCAGGTCCTTCACTGCTGATGCAGAGTCAGATTTGACGTTCCATTCATTATAAATATAGCTGCAGTGAACCGATCTGGGATCAGTTGTCTGGGGATTTTCTGTAACATGAGCCTAAGCTACAGGCCTGCTTCTGATCTGTCCCCAAGCAGCCCAATAGCCCATAAACACTGCTGCTTTGAGTTCATTTGCAGTGTGCCGGCAGCCAAAGACATCATTATACCTGATCCCACAAGTGCCTCCGAGTGGTATCGAAGCTAAAAGGAAGGAGGCCTGCACTATCGCAAACAGAAGGACCCCACACTAACCCGCCATGGTGCCTGGTGCTTTCACTAAGACTATTATGGGGCAATTAACAGCACACAGCAGCATAGCTAGGTTCCTATTGCCAGAATAAACCAATGTCATGTGATGTCATGGATGAAATGTGTGCATTTCTTGGTCCAGTTCATGCCAACTCCCACATGATGTTTTGCAAGTTTATTGGACCTACTGTCAAATAAATTTCAGGTTTGGAGAGAGAGTTCTTCTGTGACTTTTTAGCAATCATCTGAAGAAAAAGCAGTGTGATGTGAAGACTATGGTGGCATATCAAACCTGGCAACACTTCCCCAGCTAGGTGAAGAGAACATTACGATCCTGATACCGAACCGTGCTCTGAGCCAAAGCAGCTCCACTGTGGGATTCCATTGCATCAGAGGAATGTTAACTGCCCTGCTCATTTAACAAAGTGGTCAGAGCCACTTCACTCTCTAATACATCTTCATTAGGCTTCATTACATTCTCAGGTTCTGCAAAACTGGAAAAAAAAAAGATCTTATGTGCGCACATTCTTGCGTTGGCATTGCACTTCCTCCTCAGGCAGGATGTGAGTTCAGCTGGGAGCTGATCTTATGCAGAAACAATGGCTGAAGTACAAGGTGAAATGGGAAATCCAGAAAATTACAATGAGTCCAAATCTAGCTTGGATATCAAGCAAGACTGCACTGTATATACTAATCAAAGGCACAGAATATGAAATGTACAGAGGGTTAACACACACTGCTGTAAGTATATGCAGCCTAAATGTAAAGGTGCTGTACGATGACGGTCTTTATTTAATCACTGAATTAGGTCACTTTTGAACAACCAGTCAATGAGATCTACACTCTTTGTTCGCTTGTCTACTCTAAATACAGACACACTGCTCTTTGGTTGATAAAGCAATAATTTTCAGCAATAATTTATAAAACCAGTCACACTGTTCATATCTCATTTTAATGGGGGTCATAAAATTAACTTGAGTTGCTCGAGCGATTGTCACGTCATGAATTAACCCAGTACCTGACATCATCGGTTGGTTTGTGGTGGAGGGAGAAAGCTTAGGTACTGGTTCTGGTGCTTTGAATACTGAGTATTCTTCTCTACAATCAGCACAGAGCCTTTGTTTTCTATATCAAAAACATTTTTTTCCAAGAAATATTTGCTATACATTTCACACTCTTTGCTTGAATTAAACCTCATCTCTCTTCTACATGAACAAAAAATAAGCAAAACCAAAAAAACAGCCATGAGGCAAACATACACAGCATTAAGTATTCTAGTCTGCATTGCAATGTTTGTTTTCATCTCGGATGTGCCGTGAATATTGAGCACTTAAGAGGAACTCGATTTCCCTCAGCATATTTTAAGACCAGTGAGCAGGCAAGGGATAAATCTAATGAGTTTTCATGAAATGTGTCACTCATTCGAACTCCAGAAATACGAACTTCTACATTAAAATGTTCAGTATGTTAATGCAAATGAACGCAAATCGAATTAATGATGGATTCATATTGAAACAGAGGACAAAAGATGACAGCAAGACCTATAGACTCAGCAAACAATTGTTTCCTACCTGACAACGTCACAGTAATATTACTGTTCATATTATTATTATTATCATTATTATTATTATTGTAATATAGACAGACAGACTTATCTAGCACTGACAAATCAAGCGAGCATGTACATATTACTTCAATTTACAACAATATCTAAACCTGTCATGCTATATTATTTAAATGCTCAAGGGCTGCTCTGACAAGCAGAAATGCCACTTAAATATGACTGTAATGAGCTACTCTGGAGCAAGCCTGAAACTTTTTAGTGGAACAGCTTTACAGTCACTGGTATCTCCTTCCCTTCATTGTTTAAAGAACCAGCATGCTAATCTCAGCAGACCTTAATAGCGTTTTAGGGTTCCTTGTCACACTCAATATTACTACACCAACAGTGGAGGTGTCTGAAAATAGGCTGTTCCTCTCTGTGGAAAAGCTCCCATGAGCCAACTCGGTGCTTTGCAGCTTTTGAACTTGTCATGCCTTTAAGTTATGATACATTACAGTGTTGTGCTTGGCCTGAGAAGGAATCTGCAATAATCGCTTGGTGCAAAGCTCTGGCTCACCCTGAGCTGTGCCGACGGCTCTCTGGCCAGGAAAGTACTACTCTCTCCTGCGAAGTCTTAGGGAGCACGGGCTTCATGAATGTTACAGCTCAGGTGGAGGTGCCACAGCTGCAGTCAGTGCTGGGCCAGAGGGTGGACCACTCCAGGACTCTGGCATGGTAGAGAATTCCATGCTAAAAGTGAATCGAAAGCCTTGTCAAGTTCAATTTGTACAGTTGCTGTCAGAGACACGACTATTCCGCTGATTTGACAATGGTGTTAACCCAAATTCCATATAGGAGGCTGAATATGCTTTTATACTTACCAGATTGAAGCAGAATTCTTCATGCTATTAGTTACTGTGCTCAGATAAGACTGCCTCCAGCTAACCAGTCCACGGTTGAATGGCAGCTGCAAGAACAGTTGCACTGGTGGCCGCGTTAATAGACATCATTGCTAATTGGTGATTGTTAGCACTTGATGACAGACAGTGCTCCTCCTGCTCCCAGACTGCAGGCCGTCAGGGAGAAATAGATCATCATTAGCTGTCTTAAAAGGTGTAGGGGCCAAGCAGCACTCCAGTTAAATAGAGTACCTTCTTCCTTCCTTTTTCCACACACACACACACACACACACACACACACACACACACACACACACACACACACACACACAGCATTTATGATTTATCTGAGGAGATTCTGAAGCCATTTCATCAAACAGTAGAGGAATAAATTTAATATATGATTAAAGATATTCTAATACAGTCAAATCTAAAAACTGTTCAAACTGAGCCCAAGTTGAAATCCTTTAGAGAACTGTTTTAATTAAGATCAGTGTAATGATGGGGTTTGAAGTTGCGTGCCACTGTCGGGACTGCACGGTGTAACGTCAGGGTTGGAAACACAGTCCACACGCAGACGGCTCGGCTCATCTGAATGCAGGTCTGCTCTCCAGCTCCAGCGGTATTGTTTTAACAGTAAATCTGTCACATTGTGACAAGCCAGCCTGACATTAATAAGGTATTATTACCCCTCATTGTTTAGAAGTCGAATCCCTTAAATGAGAGGCAATTACTCAGCAGGCCGCACGTCCTGGCTGTGAGCATTTAGAAGCTCGGAGACGTGTCAGGACCTGTCCTCCCCTGTCACTAACACTCTTCATGCTGAAGCCTGAGGGTTGCGGCGAGGGGGGGGGGGGGTTTACTCATTAAACAAAAAAAAAATCAAATAGTCTAACATTATAATCTAACACATGTTGATGGGTTAATGACTTGCTGAATATACACTGATCACCTTTAATCCAATATGTGTCCAGTTTCACAACAGATACTTCAGAGTAAATGGGTGGACATGTGGACCGAGGCTGAGGACATAATTTGGGAATTTTGGCTTTAATGGGATTTGCAGCCAACCAAAGGTTCTAAGCATAGTGCAAATCACTATGCTCTTACAATATAAAACAGCACACTAATAATTGATCACAGGATTACCTCTGATTCTCAAAAAAACAACTGCAAAGTGCTTTCCACCAGCGAACTGCTTGGTTCGTTAACATGCGACCCCAACCTACGCAGAATACGAAGAAAATTAGAAAAGGCAAACATTCTAGCGAACTGTGGAACAGGTCACAGGATGTGTCTCTGGGCATCATGGGTTTTCCCCCTTCTGTCCATCCCCTCTTCCTTCCTATGACCGGGGAAGCGGTGCTCACTTAGTGGCTAAATATGAGACTTGGATATGAGATATGCACATGAGAACAGCTAAGTGTGTATCAGGAGGTCCACAGAGAGGTTGCCCGATAAAGGCTTCTCAACCCTGAGACCAATGAGGTGTGAGAGTTAAAACACAACTTCCTAGCCTCATCTGTCAATCACACGCTACTGGGGGCTATGCTAGTGACCCTGGAAGGGGAAGAGGTGCACTCTGAGTTCTCAAAAGAATTCAGCTGGGGAATTCACAAGCTTTAAAGTGAAGTAGGTAGGTAAGAAAGGAAAGGAGGACAAATTACTGGTATAATACGGTTTGTTAATATGCTTGCAGTCACAACAAAGACAGATGTGAAAGAGAGAGATATATTACCTGCATGTTTGCACTTCCCCCTGTTTGCATCTGACAATAGGAGAAGTAAAAATACACAATTCCATATATGGAACAAGGCAATTCTCTCTCTTTCGGGAGAGAGGAACACCTGAGCTTCTGTGGAAATATTTCGTCTGCCCAAGGTTCACTGCTGCAGGGCGCCTTCTCAATAGCATCTCTCTTTCTCATAATCAGTCTAAAGACATTATCTACTTACTGGAGATGAGCCGAGAGGCTGCGGGGGATACGCCACCATGCTAACACAGTTAGTCTAATGGCCACCACTGAGGCAGCCTAATGAATTTCAGCTCTGAGCGAGCGAGTAGAAGGAGGGGAAGGGAGCCCCAGGGGGAGATGGGGCTGCTCCTGGGGCCTGCTAATCGGATGCTCATGTGGAGATTTTGATATCGCGCTCATTTTGGGGACAACAGCTTTTATAAGCTCTGTTGACAAGGTGCAGCCTAATGCAAACAGCCACCCGCTTGCCCTGAGGGCCCCGAATGCAGCTGATGATGAGCTATATGAATGAGAAGACACCGGTTTCATAAGTGCAATGAAAAGTCAATAAAATACTCTTCATGTGTTTTAGCAGGATTTTAGCAGAATATGAGATACCAATACAATAAGATATCTATTCATATTTTCCATATAGATTAAAAAAACCTCAGTTTACAATAACTTTAGAGAGTATATACTCATTTTTAATTTTATTTCCCTCAAACTCTTGCAGCCTCATAACAAAAATGGAACAGAAAACACCTTCATTTACTCATACACATTTAAAAAAATATATGTATGTGGGTTTTTTTGGCCAACCTACCAATTTCTTAATTAAATCTCATTAAGCTGAACTTAAAACACTTCCTAATTTGGACTTTGAAACAGTCCTGAAGGTAACCATGAGGCAGTATGGATACAATATCGTATCATTTCGTTATCCTTATACGCTTTACTAAGAACAGCCAAACTTAATACCCTTAAAATGGCTTATACCCATCTCCTAACTTTACCTGACTGCCTGTAGCGAATTTCAAGCAAAAACGTATGGACTCAAAGAATCTTTAATATACACACTCAGCAAGATCCTTCCACATCGCTAGCAGTTTTAAGCTTACTCAGCTTGGGGTCTTAATCAGAACTCTTTGCTATCTTTCCAGCATAGTGCATACTCATGCTCATCGTTATAGAGGTTAGGCTCTTGTAGATGATGCTGTGTGTTTGTGTGTGCACTTCTTGGAAAGTGCATGAGCCCCACTGACAGGTTTTTCGGACATGCTCCAACCCACCTCTGTAGGAAATCTGACAACAGCTCATAAAACTGACGTTACAATATTTAAATCATTGCCAGTCGCAAATGAATCGAACATGTGCACACTTAAAACTGGTCAGGTCAACTACTAAGAATTATGCAGCATAATAATCTGAGACAGGTGTTTTGCCAATATTACAAAAAAAAAAAAAATACACCTACCTACTGTATAAACTATCAGATTAAAAATGACTGCATATTGTACATGTAGAACAGGGGCGGTCTGGTGCATTTACGGTATAGTAAGGAAGATCTGCTCTATTGCATTCCTCACTTCATTTCACACACCTGCCTTGCCGTTAATCACCCCAAAGTCCCTTTGCACACATGGCGCGCCTGTTAAATTACATCTGCGTCCTTTTGTTTTTCTTAATTTAGCTAATGAAATACTTGGTAATGGGGTAAGATTGGAAAATGACTCAACGTACACATGAGTGCATGTGCTTTCTCCACCACACACAGTAATCAACAAGAGAAAAAGCCCTGATGAAATACCACATAACGAATAGGCTGGAGTGCTGAAAGATCCATCTTGTACCACTGAGATCACTGCTCCATCCTGACGCATCTGTCCTCTAGGAGGTCTCAATAATGCTTGTTCCCAAAGCTGAGCAATATATCAGCCTCTCAGGGACACAAATGGGACAAGTGGATGCGTGGCTTTGAACCCATGCTCAAATCCACTAGCTGTACCACCTAGGAAAGACACGCACTCTCCTTTTCCATGGATTTTAGTTACACATCACAGCAAGGCCCGACTTCATCCACACCTGCTCTTAACCGAGTGTGCGGAGCAGCAGCATCAGCTCAGCCAATGGACTTGATGGCTCTCTGGATGGTGGCGGCAATGAAGCTGCCACTTAATTGGCTCTTACACTAGCTGGCTCACGTATACTTCGACACTAACTTTCCTCGAAACATTACCGTGTCCACTGATACCCCTACGAGGTAGTCACGACTGATGAGTATTGCTGAGAGGACTGAGAAGTGCAATGCGCACACGGTGACTAAAAAGACTGTAAAGACAAGACACAAAAACACGTACAATAGACAGGGCTACACAAAGAAACATTAACTAGAAAACAATATCGCAAGGAAAAACAAATGCGCAAATAAGTTTCATTTTCTAATAGCCTTCATGTAGCATGATAGTCCACCTATGACCATAGAACCGCTGGAATGGAACCCAATGAAAAATCTCCAAAGTGCCATTGTGGCTTGATCTGATGAGCCATCTCCATAACAAAAAGAAACAAAATGCAAACGTCATACCCTGATTTGATATTCTCTCTGGTTACTGGGAAGTGCTCAGGGCACTGTGTGTTCTTTATTTATCCATTTCTTCATTCATGCCACATATATACAAACAGATCGGATAATAGAGAAGAGGGAATATGGGAATAATTTTGAAGGGGCTGATTAGCACGTGGCTAGCGTGGGATAATTGCGTTTAGCTTTTCCCCATGGCTCCCTAAGTCATATTGTAGTCTGGAAGCTGCATGGACAACCCTTTTCTTCCTACGTCCTAACAGACTGTCAATCAAACATTTCTAAGTCGAAAACATTTTTAAAGTGAATGAATGAATCAGGAAATACTTCAGGGTTATTTCATTAGAAATTCTGTTAGAATTATTTTGGGATTTGCATGTTTGATTGTTCTTGAAGGGATTGGCAGATGAAGAGCCAATGATCACCAATGCCTACAAGATTACTCCTTTTACATCCAAATGACTGCTCACCTACCGCTCCTACTGGTAACCTGCCAATTCCCAGCCAGCACTCTACTCTATCATACAGCAGCTATGAAACGGGGAGGGTTAAAGCGAACATGGGCTTCCTCTTCATCTTTTTGAACTGCTCCTCCTGCTGCGTCACAGGGCAGCATAACAGAATCAGAGGAAAGCGCTATCTACCCTCTTCCACATACATGAGCTCGTAGATGCCCACGATTAGCTAGTGAGGGAGCATGGCATCCCTCCCACCCAAAGAGCATGGCCAACATTGCTCCCTTGGCTCCCAGTTACGAACGGGTGCGGCAATGTCAGGATTTGAATTCGCTAATTCCTCTTGGAAGGGCCCAAGTTACTGTTCGCAACTCAGCTACTGGTTAGTGCTGTTCATTTCTTTCCAGTTAACTTGTAATGCATACTTTATCAAATATTGATATTATAAAACACATACACAGAAAACCCTTTAATTATGTATTGGCAAGGTCATTTCATTGCACCATTACATTAATTAGCATTGACTACAAAATCAAAAATAAAAATGCAAAACAACTTTTTCCACTTGATCTTTGTAGCACAAAGCAGTTACTTTGGTAGGACCAAACCTCTATGTGAATGTGAATTATAAAGTGTTTCTAGATTTTCCAATTATTTATTATAAGTCGATTGCCACATGTTTACTTTGATATGGGGGTCCTATCTGAGAACCCGTTAATTCAGGTTCCACTAGGCAAAGGAGACTTCTAGGTGTAGATATTGGGCCTGAAGTTGAGCGAGAGGACCAGGATTAGCTAGACTTCTTCGCCTCTTGTCAGCAGGCAGTTTATCTTGAGTGATGTAGCGCTTTGGGATGAGGCCTGATCGACCCACTCCGATGTCCACGAACGCCCCAAATAAAGCAGTGTTTTCCACATGGCCTGTTAGAACTGTGCCCGCATGGAGATCACTCATGGACACAATACTTCGCTTAAAGACCGCTTGCTCAAAGTCTGTGAGAAGAGGAGAGGACACCAAAAAGGAAGATAGAGAGAACAAAGAGAGTAAGATGATGTTAACAATTAAAGCAATTTTAAGCATTTTAACTTCCCAAAGATGTTTTCTAAGTCACAGCAAAAAAAAAACCACTCATCTAAGACCTAAGAGTTAGCTGGAGCTGCCTAAAGCAAGTGAAATTGCTACTCCTCATACCATTAAACTTCTCTGAGCCCTGTCTCAGAATTAATTTTGTCTCTTCTAGGGAAACTTTCTTTGGGAGGTGCTTTTAGATAAACACAGCCTCTCCACAGGCTCTGCAGTCCAAAAAACATTCATCTCTGATTATTCTAATCCGGGACATCTTACCAAACGCAAGGTTCACATGGCAGCTATTTGTACAGCTGGCTATAAAGTTAGCCTCATCAGGACTCCAAGTAGTGGAAGTGAACCTGCAAATTCCTAAGGAGAAGGTAGTATCCCAGGCACCACACTGCAAACGGCTTTGATCACCTTGGGTAACGATTTTCCCCTGCACCAAGCCTACTCAAAATACTTAAAATTAACATCGATTATGCTCCGGCTATAAAGACATTAACATGAACTCTTGTCCACCATGCCTGGAAAACAGTGTCCTCTCACAGGACTGAGGGTAATGTTAAAACCAGGATGGGCATTTGCCGAGTTTAACTCTCACAGTAAGTAGCTGGGGTTTCACCACTGGAAGAGCATAACTCTGCTTTTGTCTTTAAGCCGCCCTCTTTCTCTCTCATTAATGATATATCTGTTGGCAGCACTGCTTTAATAACTTGGGTCTTCCCCCAAATTACACGGCAAGACTTCAAAAGCTTGGAGTACCGCCCAGATCTCGCACAGACCAGAGAGAGACTCTGGGGAAAGGAGTAGACAATCATAGAGAGAGAGGGAGAGAGAGAGAAACAGACAGAGACACAGAACTCTCTTTAATCTGTCTGAATTATGGTCATATGGGGAGAGTCCTTTGGTCTGTCTGAGTGTCTGTGCATGTGTGCATTTCATGAAGGCAAAGCATGTGCTGAGTAGTGCAACTTACACTGTTGCGGAATGATGCCGCAGTAAACTATTACACAATATTAGAGTACTATAACGATTAAGATGGAATCCAAATTAAACGTAACAGCATACCTAGCATGCCCAGTATGATTTTGGTTATGTCAGTGACTGCCAGCAACCAGAGATGTTACAAAATAAAGAACACAAAACCTCTGTAGAAGAGAACAGTGAGAGCACAGAGATGATCTAAAGCAGGGTAGGGGAGATGCTGGATCCTTCTTACCCTGACGAATGTCAAAGCCAGGCGGTTGAGTGAGGCCATCCACGATGAGCTGCAAAGTTTCAGGGCAGGTGTTGAGAGACTGGGCCAAACACTCCAGACCACTGCTCATAACTGTGCTCTTGACTTGCTGCTGGAGCTCAGCACTACCCAGCTGATCCAAACTGCCACCAATGTGAGACAAAAACCTGGAGAAAGACCACCCAAAAAAAAAAAACCACTTCAGAATGAGGACTTCAGAAAATGAGGCAGTTCACGGCTAAATTTCATAACAAATGTATTGTTTCAGAGAGAGCCACATTAACATTAAACACTACGTAATGTAGGTAAGTAAAGTTCACAAAGTCCAGAAAGATGCTGTCTTAATGAATGGCTTTTTAATAGAGCTCCCCAGAGGCTAGCGGACATGGTGGATAAATGTTGTCTCTACCTCTTCAACCTCATATTCCAACTCAGCCTGGGAAGCGATATCTGACGTGCAAGAAAGGAGGCAAGGAAAAGGGAGTAAAGGTGAGACTAATTATACTCTAAATCTTGATCTCCAGGGTCCCAAAGATGAACAGTCTGTCTCCTTCCATAAATCAAGTTGCTTTGCAAGTATATCAAGAAGGGCCACTGGTGGGGCCTCAGTGAGACAACAGAAGCACTCCCTTGAACCAAAGCCCGACCTAACACAGAGCAGATCCAGACGCGAGGGCTTACCATATGTTAGACTAGCAAGCCATAACGTGGAACAGAGCACTGGCAAAATGGCTTCAGCTATATACTATATAACACACCATATATCCCTATATGTATATATACATA
The DNA here is from genome assembly GCA_037577455.1 of Pangasius macronema. Lineage (NCBI taxonomy): Eukaryota > Metazoa > Chordata > Actinopteri > Siluriformes > Pangasiidae > Pangasius > Pangasius macronema. Next base: position 19,801,850 of record CM074947.1, read on the forward strand.
TATATAGGGATATAAAAATCTCAAAAGAATTTGCAAGTGGAGAACATTTAAAACAACTGCCAACATGACTAGATCAGGCCATCCAAATTCACCCCAAGAGCAGACCGCAAGATGCTTAAAGAAGTCTCCAAAACCCCTCAAATATCATCACGGGACCTACAGCATCGAGGTCAACTACAGTTTCACGTACTTAGTTGTTAGTCTTTCTCTGACGTGTTGAAATGTATAGGTTAATATTATATTATATACACATACATACACACACACACACACACACACACACACACACACTATCTATTCTATCTAACATAAGTTAGATAGACGAATAGAAGAGCAGGGTATCAGCACGGGCGTGGGAGGTCAGTGTGTCCAGGGGTGGCTGTGGAATGCTGGGTTGCTGGACATACTGCCGAGCCAGCCCGCTGATGGATAGCCGTCGCCGTGGCAGCCTGACGCCAGCTAGCCACCGCAGCTGTCACCAGCGTGAGTGACAGGGCAGGTGGACCCAGACTCCACCCACTTCCTGTAGCACACAGAGAGACATTTCTGCAACTCTTAAATGTGCGCTTTACAGGAATTCTAAAACACTACAACTGAATACTGATCCTCCCAACACAGCTTTTAGTTCTTTGCGAGGACATACACTAATAGATGAAGGATCATCTGCCATCATTTTGTGTGATACCAAAAAAAAACACACACATGGTACTTGAGGACATGCACACAAATACATTAAACACAATAAATGCCATGATAAACAAAAGTTGCACAAAAGTGTTGTATAAGAGTGTCATTGGAACTATAGATGGATGAGACGAAAATCAAACTTGTTTGGCAAAAAATATGGACTATGGATGGCGTTTTTTTTTGTGGCTAATAGCCTAGAGGTTCTTCTGAAGTTTGATGGCATCATGATATTTTATCCCCAAATCGGTTGCCTCTGCCAGGAGGTTATAATAGAGCTTTTAGCATACTTAAATCTAAATACATACAAATGGCTGTGGTAAAGCAGAATCGATATTGCAGAATCAATGTGCAATGGGCATCTAAGTCTCCAGATTGTAATGCTACTGAAAACCTGTGGTCTGAATTGATCATGCGTAAATCTAAGAATATGACGGTTCTGTCTATACAGCGTGGAGGAGTGTCTGAGATCCATCTACAAATGTCTCGAACCTTGTATATGCATTACATAATTTTTTTTTATTCTGCAAAAAAAAAAAAAAAAAGCACTACCCAATGAAACTTGTATTGTATTAAAGCAAAACTATGCAGTATCCCAATTTCACTGTCATTACATATGTATACAGAGTAAAAGACAAAAAATTTATTATTATATCAATACACACACACGATATATATATGGCAAGTATCCAATCATATGGAAGTAGTGCAGTGTATAAAATCATACAGATACAGGTCAAAGGCTTCAGTTAATATTCACTTCAAGCATCGAAATGTGGGAAAATGTGATCTTAGGGACTTTGCCTGTGGCCCAGTTATTGGTGGCAGACAGACTGATATTTCAGAATCTGGGATTTTCATGCACAAGTCATGCACATACAGTTTACCCAGAATTGTGCGAAAAACAAACAAACAAAAAAACAGTTATATGGGTGGAAGCGCCTTGTTAAAGTGAGGTCAGAGGAGAGTCTCCAGACTGGTTCAAGCTGACATGAAGGCTGCAGTAATAAGCGTTCTTTACAACTGTGGTGAGCATCTCAGAACGCACAACACATTTACCCATGATGCAGATGGGCTAAAGCAGCATACCCATCAGGATCTGCTCCTGTCAGCCAAGAACGGGAGACTACAATGGTCACAGGCTGGCCACATCTAGACTGTTCGAGATCAGAAAAATGTTTTTTCCTGCATCCAAAATTTACAGGAACCATTTGAAGGTAATACAGGAAGGTCGCTGCAATCCTCTAAGGAGTCGCGAAGGAGTCTGTTAAAAATTGGATACCGAGTGTAGTCACACGGCTGCGGCACAGTTCGTACACTCAGTTTTCAGTTACATCCAACACCACGTTCACTGGCAGCCACATATATGCATGCATGTGTGTGTGTGTGTGTGTGTGTGTGTGTGTGTGTGTGTGTGTGTGTGTATATATACACAAGAATTAATTAATTAATTATGCCTAAGACTAGATGAAGGTCATGCATAGGTTAAATGGTTGGTGATCTGATGATATGTCGATAGCATGACACCTCACGGTACACATTTCACCATGTGATCATAGATATCATCTGTAACAATCAGCAACTGCATTCTGAGTCAGTACTAAGAATGTTATTTTATCTTTTGTAAATATTGTAAATACTGAATAAAGATTACGTGAAGCTTTTCATAATGTGTATGGACTGTTGGCAACTTGAGCAAAACATCAACTATTGCAGAAGGACTTTAGTCAAATGTCCTGTTTCTCTGGAAACTTTGTGTATTTGTGTTTATCATTTTTCTATAATAGCTCAGGTGTACACAACATTTCCAGAGAAACAGGACATTTGGGGTCCTTCATCAGTATATAGCCTTATTTGTGCAGGTCACAACTGCATATCTAGCCAAAGGTGATACGCCCCGGAGAATGGAAACAACTGAAAAATATCAAATTTTGTCCATTTTGACACTTTCCTGAGAGAAAATAGTACTATTAACAACAACAAAAAAAAAGAGGCACTCTTATGAGAATGCTTAGTTTGCAATCATTAACAGTTCAGAAGTGGCCCTGGGTTTAGTAAAACAAAAAAATAATCCATGCCTTTCCATGTGAGTTTGGGCTCTGAGTTATGAAGTGCTGGGAACATAGAAACACCCACATGCACACACAGTTGACGAATTCCAATGTGTCTCCCAGCTTAAGCAGCCTGTATGTGGTTATGTCTGTACTTCAGTATCACTGCACTGGGTCACATGGGAGGTGCTGCGTACAGTATATCTGCAGCTGGATCTGCCACTGAACTCAGATCAGAACACGCTCTTTCAACCAAACTCAGTTGAGAGCTGATAGCAGGATCAAATCTGGCCCAAGAGGATCAGCAGAGAGTAAGGGATCGTGTTATACTCCTGGGCTCCATTTACCATCTCTGTGACATACATCCTCCCCGACACAGTCACCCCACCTCTGTGTTGTTCATCAGAGCCACTGTGTCTCTGCAGCCGTCTCCCCAGAGCTCAGGGGCTGAGCGGCCCAGCCGTGCTGGCAGAGAGGAGAGCTGCATTGCTGCACTCTGGCTGATTTATGAAGAGACGTTTTGCGGGTGTGGGAGGTGGCGTCCCATCAGGCCGTGGGCTCGGGTTTCCCCTGGTGTGTTTGTGTTTAGAGGAGTGAGCGGAGCACGATGGTGCTTCTCCATGGGCCTAATGAAAAGCAGCTCCGCTCCAAACACACAGGCCATGCGGTGGGCCTTGAAAGCGAGGCTCTCCAGACTCAGCCATCGGCAGTTTGCATTCGCTCCCATTTACTCTTCTACGTCGGTATCCTGTAGACAAATACTGGACGGCACACGCTGTTGTATGAACTGTATGATGCGAGCCCGAAAGAAACATTAAAGTGCCAATAAAATCAAAAATAGTGCTCAAATAAGCTGGCATATATTTAAAATGACAGAAATGTGGAGATATTCTTATTTAAATTTCACTGTTGAGCATATTGCAGGTATTGCTCTACAGATTGCAGGTATTGCTCTACAGTAGCCGATAATCAGCATCAGACGAGGGTCGCTGTTGTAGTTTTGGTTGGACAGTTTCCTGCATCCACACCTTGAGTGTCTTGAGTGGCTCATTCCACCTATGAAATGTTGATCTCAGCTCCAATGTACTTTGCGGGGCTGCTCTGACTATGATCTATTCATAGTCTATTCGGTGAGACATGCAGTTCACATGCTGCTAATTTGAGAGAGAGAGAGAAATACAGACAGGCAGTCAGAGAGAAAGAGAGAGAGAGAGAGAGAGAGAGAGAGACAGAGATATTATGGAAATCAGTCAAGCTCTACAACATGCTCCCTCCCTGACTTCCTGTTTCAAAAGGAAATACGTCAACAAGCAGAATCAAATCATGGCTCTCAAATCATTTCATAGGCACTTTAGACAGCCAAGCCATAAGCACTCACAGCTGTTAGCAACTTGTTCAATGCCAATTTACACACTCAGTATTTATACAGTTGTTTTTTTGGACAAATGTATAACCCTTGTTTTTGGAACAAAGATAATGTTTTTTTTTTCCCCCCCATATAATTTATCTTTCATTATCTTACAACCAAGACTACTAATACTGTTCCAGTTTGAGTATTATTGGCTAGGCTAGCTCGTTGGCTAGACTAGTGCAATGTCCCCAAAAGATGCTAGAGCAGAGTCAGCTCATATGCTACCTTATATGGTGCTTTGCAATTCTAATATGCCGTTTATGTAGTCACTTTCATGCCTGCTATATCTCTCAGGGGGAAGTTTCGGTAGGTATGTAGTCATCTTCAGAGCACGTGCCTACTAAACACACCTTCCTTTGGAAATCCATCAAGGGGTCAGTTTGTGTGTGCGTGTGACGTGGAGGTGGTTCCCAGTGGTAAGGGTAAGAGTATCAGGTTCATCACATTAGAGCAACCCGATCCACCATTACTTCTTGCTAGCCCATGCTATTCAGAGTAGCTATCGTGCAAAGATCCCTCCCAGACTGAGAGGAGAGTGAGCGAACCGCTTCTATCCAGGCGCAATGCACGTGTCTGACTTCGAACCTTTTCTGCTCGTCCTCACCAATCTTGAATGATGTCACATCCGGCAAGCGTTCCCAGCGCTGAGTTATAGCCAGAAACAGAGACATGAAGAAGAGCGCAGGGTAGAAAAAAAGACTGATGAGTCCAATGCAGAAATGGGCTGTAGATTGTTGGGAACATGTCAAGCTTGTCATTGTCATTATAAAGCCATTGTTCAGATGACCTGTTCGCATCATTAGTCATCTCGTTCCAGCTGTATCGACCATTCGGCACACTTTATTAGCAATTACCCAAATTCCTCCCGTACTGCCTGAAAACTCTGCTTTAGGTCTGCTACATTAGCTGGGGAGTACATTACTAACTCAGCACTGCTGGTGGCCATGTTTAATCAAACCCTGTTTTTCCAAGAAAAATAGGCCTGGGCTCACGGTGACAATTGGAGTCTAGCAGAACATCCATTAGCACAGCATTTGGTAACGATAGAGTCTGTCAATAATACAGCAGTCAGCTAGGGAGGCTTTTCTGCCTGGTTTAGGAGGAAATGAAGCCGAACAGAGAGAAAGGAAAACAAACAGAAGGAGAGTGAGACGGGAGGATATGACAGGGTGATTATTCCCCCTCTCCATGCCCCTAAGTGGCTTTATTAGACCTCTAACCCCCACAGATGCCTCTGATGACAGATTTGGCCAAGTATTGGTGGACAAGCACTGTATGCACAAAACTATACTGATTATCAGACAGCGGTGGCACTCTAAGCTTAAAAGATTGTTCCTGGGTCAGTTTATGGATTAATCAAAATGGCATAAACGTGAAAAATTTCCAACTTACACCAGCCAGAATACACTGTGTAGTCAAATTGATCCCAAGGCAGGAAAATTTGCTACCAGTATGATGCTTCCAAAGTGTGCTCACCTATGATGTCCACACACACACACACACACACACACACACACACACACACACACACACACACACACTAGTAAAATAGGAAGCTAAGGAAACAATATCTCCTATACTGGAAATGGGATCAAACCATTACACTAACTACGAGTCGGAATGCCAAATTAGATAAATTTCCCCTCACACACTGGAACATTCATTTTGACTTGCAGCTGTCATACATCCGCCTCCAGGAGCTTCCACCCTGGCACGTCTCCTGGCATCAGCCATCAGGAGTGTCAAACTGGAGCAGTCTAAACAGACTGGACTAGCACAGCTGCAAGCATAGCTCCCATTCACAACCACTGAGCCAGCAGCACATGCTTTTCATATGAGTAGCAATAGCACTAACAACCCTCACACACACAACACACACACACACAAGTGTGAGAAACACACTCGGCCAGATGCTACTACTCCATTTAGGCGGATAGACTCCCCAACACACACGCAGTCCAAGCTATCGATGCATTCTTACCAAGAGGAGTGTCAGTGCAAGCATACCAGCATGTCAGATTCTTAAATGGAGCTGGGCTCTCACCTCATGGCAACGCTGTATGACTCAGGATGGATGCATGTTTGGTCCAGAGGATTAGGTTTGCTGCATATGCCTTTGCTCTTCTTAGCTGTTGACTTCTCGACAGTTGCGGCGTTTGAGTTTTCCCTTGAGCCAAAGCTATATGAGGGAGAACAGAACATTGATTACTAGTGGAGAATCTGCAGCACGGCTGTAAAAGCAGCTTAATATTAGGTCAGGGAGATTAGCGAAATGTTCCACTCCATACATCAGGTAAGGCTCATCATTTAAAAGAAGATGCTAATTTGACTGATTAAATCATTAATTTACAACACATTACACCCAGATAAAAGGTCTAAGACTTATGCTGTGTCCATGGTGCCTTGTAAGTGGTAATGTGCAAGTTGTAAGAACGTCATTTCCAACCTTGGGATGTTTGATGTGTGAAGCAGGGAAGAGGGGGAAAAAAAACAAAAAAAACATGGATGCCTCCATGAAAGTGCATCATTCGTTTGCTCTGTCAGAGCACGTAAAGCTCATAAAAAGCTTCTTTAACCACATTTTTATCGTTATATCCCTGAGTGATTATTGCTTCTGTTCTACTATAGTGAACTTCACACATTTCTGCAATATTTTGGACTGAAATTGCAGTACAGCAACAACAGCAGACAATAGCAAGTAGCTTAGCAACAAGTTAGCCGAGGAACATTAGTGCTAACTAATATCAATGACTGATTTTTTTCAACACAGTAATTAGTATGCTCAGTGGTATAGATTTAACCATGTACCGTGTCTGCATATTAATATATAAGCCAATGCTGCTATGAACTAATTTGAATGTAGAGAAGGAGTAGTTTACACAGTTCACAGCGTGTGCGGTCATGCTGATTTGACATCACTCCAGAAACGGGGAAGGAACTGGTAGCTGAGAAGTTTACCCCAAGTTGACCAGTTTAAATTTCAAGTTGAGGGGATGGTGTTTTTTTTTTTTTACTGGCTGTAGGTGGGGAAGTACAAGTTACAACTTTGCCTCCAATGCAGCATAAGTTCTGGGGCCTAATCTCAGAAGAACTGGGTACCAAGATATCAATCCATTGCAGGGTATCACATGTACACCTTAAAAC
>CM074947.1:19809239-19822755 GCA_037577455.1 Pangasius macronema
CCACTCCATACATCAGGTAAGGCTCATCATTTAAAAGAAGATGCTAATTTGACTGATTAAATCATTAATTTACAACAAATTACACCCAGATAAAAGGTCTAAGACTTATACTGTGTCCATGGTGCCTTGTAAGTGGTAATGTGCAAGTTGTAAGAACGACACTTCCCACCTTGGGATGTTTGATGTGTGAAGTAGGGAAGAGAAAAAAAAAACATGGATGCCTCCATGAAAGTGTGTCATTTGTAAAGCTCATAAAAAGCTTCTTTAACCACATTTTTATTGTTACATCCCTGAGTGATTATTGGTTCTGTTCTACTATAGTGAACTTCAGCAACAGGGCAGAGGTAGCTCAGTGGTTAGGACATTGGGCTATTGCTCGGAAGGTCTTGAGTTCGATCCCCAGCACCGCCAAGCTGCCACTGCTAGGCCCTTGAGCAAGGCCCTTAACCCTCAACTGCTCAGTTGTATAAATAAGATAAAAAAATGTAAGATGCTCTGGATAAGGGCGTCTGCCAAATGCCATAAATGTAAATGCAACAACAGCAGATAATAGCAAGTAGCTTAGCAACAAGTTAGCCAGGGAACGTTAGTGCTAACTAATGTCAATGACTGATTTTTTTTTCAACACAGTAATTAGTATGCTCAATGGTACAGCTTTAACCATGTACCGTGTCTGCATATTAACTGATCTAAAGCCAATGCTGCTATGAACTAATTTAAATGTAGAGGAGGAGTAATTTACACAGTTCACAGCGTGTGCGGTCATGCTGATTTGACATCACTCCATAAATGGGGAAGGAATTGGTAGCTGAGAAGTTTACCCCAAGTTGACCAGTTTAAATTTCAAGTTGAGGGGATGGTGTTTTTTTTTTACTGGCTGTAGGTGGGGAAGTACAAGTTACAACTTTGCCTTCTGGGGCCTAATCTCAGAAGAACTGGGTACCAAGATATCAATCCATTGCAGGGTATCACATGTACACCTTAAAACCTAGTGGCAACTTAGAGTAGCCAATTCCACACAGAGGATACGAGGATAACACACAAAACCCCACACACACCATAACAGAAGCTCATGCATGAACCCCACACCCCAGGCACCAACCCTGCCTCCTGCAGCACTCGGCTACGCAGCAGTACTTTTGGAATTTTACCTTCTACCTCATAACAGCATCATAGTAAATGCATTTGTCTGCTAAAATCAGGATCTGTAGAATAACCTCGTCAGAGAACATGCATTAGCATTAGCACTGGTACCTGCGAGCGGTCTCTGGGGTGATGCGGATGAAGCCGGCAGACTGCTGGAAGCTCTTTGGGCCAAGGCCTTTGACCAGCTTTAGTTGCTCTCGGTTGAAAAAAGGCCCGTTCTTTTCTCTCCACTCGGCTATGCTTCGTGCCCGGCTTGCATTCAGACCTGCGACGTGTCTGCAAACACGCACAAAAAAAAAACAAACAAAAAAAAAAACACTTCCTTCGCTTCTTCTGTGGCTTGCAATATTCAATGGACCTTTGAAAATTCAGGAATATCCAATAGGCACTGACTTTCCATTTTAAGTATTTCTCATCTAACTGCAACTTTGAAATCCTGCTTGTTTTTGGAATTAGTCACCGCCACAGATGTCAATACCTCCCTTATGCTATATATCCCCAGTGAAAACTGCACTTTGAAAGTCCACCCAAGGGTATGGAAATTCTATTTCATACTAATCAAATCCTTACATATTCACGTGTGAAATATTAGTACAAATATTGAGAACATTTTCCAGAGTAGTTACCAAAAGGTTTCCTAAGATCTTTTCCTAAGATCTTAATAATCTTTGCGACCTTTTTTTATTTCGAACAGGCAGGCTTCTAAAGTTTTTGGTGACAGTGTGGGGAATTTAAAGTGGCAGCTCCTTCCAAAAGCAGCTATGTAAACATAGTATGTCATCACTTATAAATAAGGCCTGTATTACATTCGAGCCGTGAATGTGCAGTGTGTGCGCGCGCGTGTGTGTGTGTGTGTGTGTGTGAGTCTGGAGGCAAGAGCTCATTTAAAGTCAGGTAAACAAATGACCTGATCTCTGCCTGCCTCACACTTGACCACTACTGGCCCTACATGACACGATACACTTTTCAGATCCAATATCATACGTTTGACCAGTTTCAGTAAAAGGCACCATGCATTTAGCCCGCATTTTCTGCTGTACTGGTGTGTACAGAAAACATTAAGAGTTATGACAGAGAGGCATACAGAAACGAGGGCTTGACTGGCATCCCGGTTTGGATTTGTATTAATATAAGCGCCGGTTCAAAGAGAAGTAAACATTTTGCTATTAGCTCTGAACTTATTCCCAAGAGTAACTGAGGAAAAAGGCACAATAAACAGTAGTGCCTGTGTGTGTTAGCTCATTTCACCATTACAGCATTATAAAGTTTATATATCCACAAGTTTGTGTGGCTCAAGATCACATTGTACAGAACAAAATGGACCGTTTTCATGCATGTACAATTAGCATGTATGTATAAGTGAATACTAAATATATAAAAATATTTAACATCTGGAGAGTTTAAAAATACTTTCATTGGAAACAGAGATTGGATGTGTAAAGCAGAAAGCAATTATGTGACTAAAAAGTGAATTAAAGTATGTGCGTGTACGTGTGTGTGTGTGTGTGTGTGTGTGTGTGTGTGTGTGTGTGTGTGTAGGTGAGCATGACTGCAATCTGGCTTGGCCTGAGTGGGGTGTCAGACTAAACAGAGCAGTAGTGGGGAGGCGAGTGTGAAGTTGCCATGTTGTGACTGCTGCTGGAAACTATTTGGTTCGTACCTCATCAACGTCTCAGAGCAGATGTTGATGTCCACTCCCACGAAGCTCACACACTCCTGAACCACACCGTCCAGTGCTGTCCTCAGCAAGGTCTGCGACACGTCGTGCTAGAAAGAGTGACCTGGCTTTATGTGTTTGCCACTGAATGCAAGAAAAGAGAGTCTCCTCTGTCAGACAGTGATGGACCTTTCTTATAATTAATTAGATGTACGAACATGCACAAACATATGTTTGTTTTTTTTTAAGCCAATACTGCAACATCACTTTCCATTTGAATACACAAGGGTCTATATTGTAATATTTAACTATCTAACCATACTGAGATCCTTCTAGAAGGGGTGGGGCTATCTGAAAGCTATTACATCTTGTCAAAATCACATTCCAAAAAATAAGACTTTCCACAAGGCCACTGTTGTTTAGTCGCGGTCAGATCTGAACCTGAATACCTTGTGGTTTTAGTACCGGTTTGAGAGGAAAGACAAGAAAAGCAGCAGAGTGTGGATCTCTTCGCCTCAAGAGAGATGAAGAGACGTTCAGAGCCTGTTTTCATTGGAAAGCGCCTATGACACTTCAAAGTCCACTCGCAGGGGTTTTCCATTAAGCGCAGGGAATTGATAAAGTTAATCCAACCAAACTATTCACACTTCGGAGGCCTTTTTTTTAAAATGGCGATGGGATTCAAAGGGAAGAAAACCACAAACCAGAATCCAAAACTGACAAAAATTAGTACCAAGTGGTGAATTCTGACCAGACTTTGTATTGTGAAGGGACACATAACATATGGAAGATGTTACCAGTGATAGAAGTCTTGGCATAATGGCAATACATTTACTCTCAATAACAGGGGCTCTCAAACTTCTGCCAGCCAGTAAACCTGCTAAATAAATTTCACAGACCCACTGCAAACTATTCAGATATTAAAATGTTCATAGTAATAATCTGGCTATTATTTTTTATTCCTGAAATGACTGTCAACAGAACACATGAGGCTCAAGCTGACATTATTACTACTGTCTTAAACTGCCAGTCAAACTGTGACTAAAAAATAAATATAATACCTTTGATAATAGTCGGTGTTATGGTCCAACACCACAACAAAACAAAAAAAATTTTTTATAGGGTCCTCACTTTGCTCTATAATATTTCACCAAGATGAAGGTTGTTTTCAGGACATTTGATTTCACAGTGGATATAAAAAGTCTCTACAACCCTGTGAATGTTAAATCATGTCAGATGAAGATAACATAAATCATGTCAGAACTTTTTCCACCCTCAATGTAAAATTACAACGTATAAAATTAAGTAAAAAAAACAAACAAACAAAATAAACAATTAGACACATTTAAGGGAAAAATAGTAAAAATAAAAAACTTACAATAATCAGGTTGCATAAGTGTGCACACCCCTAAACGAATACTTTCTTGAAGCACCTTTTGATCTTATTACACCACTCAGTCTTTTTAAGTAAGAGTCTATCAGCGTGTCACATCTTGACTTGGCAATATTTTCCCACTCTTTGTTGCAAAAATATTCTAGAGCCTTCAAATTGTAAGGGTTAGGGTTTGCCCGTTTCTGGTCACCCCACAGATTTTTAGCTGGATTCAGGTATGTGCTCTGGCTAGGCCATTCAGTAACACTGATCTTCTTTTGGTTAAGCCATTCCTTTGTTAATTTGGATGTATGCTTTGAGTCATTGTTGTGCTAAAAGGGGAAATTCCTTTTCATCTTCAGCTTACTAGCAGGCACTTGAAGGTTTTACACTAAAATTGACTATTGTCTATTGGCAGCCTCCCTGGTATGTTTTTGTCTTGTCCTTTTTTAAATTTTTGGTGGGACGTCCTGTTCTTGGTAATGTCACTATGGTGATCCACAGTGTTCCCTGGTACATCTAATGTTTTGGCAATTTTTTTGTACTTCTCTCCTGATCGATACCTTTCGACAGTGAGACCCAGTACCAGCTTTGTAAGATGAAGAAGTCAGATGAATCCAAGAAGATGTGAAGAAAATCCTACAGAAACAGCTGGTCTTTATTTGGGGTTAATCAGAATAATTTCATTGATGACAGCTGTATGATAATTACTTTTGAACATGAGGTTGAATGTGATTGGTTCTTTCTGAACATAGCCACGTCCCTAATTATAAAAGGGTGCACACATTTATGCAACCAGGTTGTTGTGAGCTTTTTCTTTTTCCTATTTCTCATTGCTTTTCACTTAATTGTAATACATTGTAATTTCACACTGAGGGTGGAAAAAGTTCTGACAAGATTTATCTTGCTTTAATTTTTTTACATCACAAAAACCTGCCATTTTAACAGGGCTGTGTAGAGGTTTTATATCCACTGTACACTGTACATATGCAGAGTTTAATACATTGGAATTAACCATGGTGCGTTTGGTTTGCTTTGTTCAGACAGGTGAGAAAACAGCAATCAATTCGAGTGCAGATCAAAACGAATAGTCCAAAGCCATCTGACACTCTTGGCTCTCCATGCTCAGGTGAGTTTTGCGGTTTCTATGCGCATTTCCCAAAGATTTTTCTTTATTTCAAAAAAAATAAATAAATAATAAAAAAAAGTTCATATGCTCAAGTACTTGTGCCATATATTGTCACTGGATCCCACAAATATTCTTTTGTTGATGTTCATTTCAAAACAAACCTCACCCACCACCAGATGCACAGCTCGATTAAAGATATTCAGGTGACGTCTGCACCGCACAGAGTCATCACATGAAAGACTATTAAAACTAGAGAGAACATAGAAGAGTGATGAATCTACGACCTGGCTCCTGTAACTGGTTTTCATTTGGGGGAAGTCCAACAGAAATGACTTTTATTACAGTGCAAAAAAAAAAAAAACAGAAACCTAATGAAAGATGATGTGTGAAAGAAGTGTGGTAGTGTGAGTACAAATGAATTTAATGCCAAACTCTTGGGCTTGCACAAGTACAAATTAATTCTTCTAATGAGCTTAACAGCAACGCTCAACTAGGCTTTATAACAATAATCACAAAAAAAGTAATACAACCAAAAGATACGAATTTCACTGCATTAAAGATAACGAGAAGACCATATTGCATTCACCATAATGTGACCTACACATTCAATCCCACATACACACGTTCACAGGCAATTGGAGGAATATATTTCAAATGGACAGGAATAATAAACGAAGTTTTCCAATTCAGATACAGTGGTTCACCTGTAGACAGTATCAGTAATTGAATGGAAGAAATGAGGAAGGTAACAGTGGAGATGATGGCAGATTAATTAATTTTGATCATATACTTGAATGCTCTGCATGTATTAATTGAAGCCTGGATATAATGTTTTTCTAGTCTTGCTCAAATAACAAACTGCAGCACAATTGGCTTAATTATACAATGCTAAGAAAACGCAAAGAAGAATGTCAGCAAACACAAAATTCTGTTTAAAGCGCCTTGCACAAGTATACCTGTCGGTTTCTGGAAGGCTCTAGAATTTGTTAGAGAACATGCCTAAACAAACAACAGCATGAAGACCAAGGAACTATCAAAATCAGGGACAAAGTTCTGCAAAAGCATCAGTCAGCATTTACTTAGGAAAAAAAAAAAATGGCACAGCCATGAGGAGGCAGTCTGGTTCTCTGGTCTCATGAGACCAGCATGTAACTTGTTGGCCTTGCCACAAAGCTCTACATCTGGTGGAAACCCAACACTGCTCAATAGCTGAGAAGACCATCCCCACAATGAAGCTAGTGGTGATAACATCATGTTGAGATGTACCCTTGGCCTCTTGCTTCTCTGCCTAATGCCCTCCAGTCACTAACTTTTCGTAGATCTAGGCAGAGGTGCAGTTGTGTTTTATTCTTTCAATTTTTTTTAATGATGGGTTTAATGGCGTTCTGAAGGATGTTCAAAGTTCAAAGTCATCTGGATACCTTACTGTGTGCACAGAAAGTCAGAAAGGGACACGTTTCCCTGAATCCTTGCTTGGCTGGCACAGGTTCCAAATAACAAGGAATCCAGTCAGACCTCCAGCTTTCATTTCATGCCATCTAAACACCTGGAGTGGTGAGAATCACGAATGGCACAAAGTCATGGGGAACTGACTAAGCTTGAAGGGTGTTCGGAGATGACTGCTGCACTCAAGCCACTGGGAGGGGGCAAACTGGAGGAAATTGGGTGATACGACCTTGGGCAGAAAACCAGAGCATGCAGTTCTCCTACTCTGTATGCTAAATGATCCATAACAAAGGGTACTTTTTAGAGACGCACATATCAGTTCACATACCTTACAGAAGCTTGTAAAGAGCAGCCTCAAGGGACCCCAGCACAAGGGGGAGAGCACACACCAGCATCTCACCAGGGAATCGTGGCAGATGGAAAGTGCCTGGCCCCTTTCATAAAGTTTGTAATAAGTTTGAGTCCCAGAGAGATGCCATTCATGGGGAACCTTGTTCCAGTTGATGAGATGCGCACCAGCTTCCTCTTAAAAGCATACAAAGGCTGTGTACTAGGGGCTCACACCAGTCATTTGAGATTGTAGATCTTTTCAGGGAGGAAGCCATCAGGGTAGCAAAAAAGTGTTGCTGGCCATTTGGGGGCATTGAGCAGGGCTGTGAAGCCTGTGCAGGCAGAAAGGTATACAGAAGACAGTGAGGCAGTAATCAGCCAGTGCATTCGGTCCCAGTGCATCCTGGCTCCACCAGGGAGAACCACAATCACTGAGGCCAGAGTTGAACATGCCAGATTTAACCACCTGTCATTTTCAACCTGGGAAAAAAAAAATCAACTGTAGATATAGCATCATCATGCTCCTGTCTAACGAGGGAGGAAAACCAGTGAGATGTTCTGGGAGCACTGCACATTTTGCCAAAGATTTTAATAGAGACCAGTCAACAACCATAGAAGTGGTAAGAGCAAAAAAGATGAGTGACTACTATAAATCCAAAACAATCTAATCAGCAATACATTGGAATCAAGGAAGTCAGTAGGACTAGAAAAGGAGTAAGATACATACTATAGTTCTGCAATTCAGTGGAGCTTAAGACTAAGAAATGAGTGGCCACTTAAAAAGAGGCAGTGTGGCAGAAGAGGCAGAAGATGAGCAGAGCATTCTGTCAAACCTACATCTAAGACTTAAAATGGCTGTTTCAGTGTAAAGATAAACAAAACTGTCTGGCTGCAGATGAAGGTAACCTTACCTGGATACAAATGCGTATTCTTTGTAGTCCAGAAAAACAAGCTTGTGACACTCACCATCTGCATTTTTGTTCCACCACTGGCCAAGGTGTGCATTTTCGTTCCCCTCAAACTACAATACCATTAGAACACTTCATTAGTCATTTTCATTGCTGTAGTGGCATTAAGACCCAGCAACAGAGGCCCTCTGAGAGGCATAAAACGAAAGATCTTAAGGGTCATTTAATGCTATATGTGCTATAACAATGCCTCCAGTGGCTATAACAGTCAACCACAGCTGTCTACAGATTAGATTAGAGTAACATCTGCAAAAGGGAAAAAAAATCTAAACATTTAGCTGTATAACTATTTATATAACTAACATATTTAATGGTACCCATTACCGGAAAACACCTGAAATGCCATAGAGTTTTGAATGAGAACATGTGAGAACAGCTTTCATGTGAGGGAAAGCACCCATGTAAAATGCCATTGAGCAACTCCCACACTCCCACTGTAACATTAGAGAGGTGACAGTTATGCCAGAATGCTTTTGGAATGCATATTAGAGTGTTTTAACACAATATAAAGAGGCGGAGTTGCTGAAAAAAATGCTTTTGAGTTTGTTTGAGATGAATTCTTTTTTTTTTTTTTTTTTTAATACACACAATTGATTATTACATCTTACAGAAAGGTATTAGTGAGCTAATTGAGTAACAAACCACATATTGTATTATAAATACAAAATAAATAAAAAAAAAAGACTGAAATACTTAATATTGATATATTTCCACATATCAGTGCCCGTTAATTTGGATGCAACCCACAGCTGTGAAATACCCCATGCCCCAAACACCACACCGCCCCCTCAGGTAAGTTGACTGACAGCGGATCAACACACCCTCAAGGGACTTTCCACAAAGCATAACCAGTATTTCCTAGTTTGTGACCTAAAAAAAAAAAAAAAACAACAAAACTGCAGCTCCTTAGTGGTGGGATGCAACCTGAGAAGTGTGTGGACAGGTTCCCATATAGTTGCACCCTACCCCTAGGGTTAGCTACTTGGCAGCCAGTTGGCTGCACAGGGCCTTAGGCACGGATAAAGCGAAAATTCTCACAGTCCTTGAGCAGACTACGAGAGGAAGACACCCAAAAATGTTGCCTTCAGGCACAGCGGCACAGGAATGCACGCTCATTAGGACACCATCAATCATGATGGACAACAAACTATTTTAGAAGGCAGTTACAGGCAGTTATGTGCAGGGGTGTGCTAATTTATGAGCTTGGACAACCCCACTGTGAATATTAGCACTAACATAGTGGGGAGGGGAAAAAAAAAAAAAAACCCACAAAGACGGCATACAATCGAGCAAGAGAACTGGCAGTGAGCTGTGTCTGTTGGCGGGCTGTCCGTCACTCCAGCGTTGGGAGCGCAAGAATAACGTTATCCAAGACGGGGCACTCCTGAGTGAACAAAGCTGCACGAGGGATCAAAAAGAAGTGGTACATCTATGATTAGAAAGTTTTTAAAAATAATAATAATAAAATGAGGCTTGAATACAAGACACTGAAGACTATAGAAGATCTAAAACTTTATTTTTGGTGTAAAGGCCCTAATCCATAGACAATACCACTGGGTTCATTGCTCAACTGTAGTTTCAATTGGCAGGGTAGACCATCCAAACTCTGGCATCCAAAAAAAATCTATCTACACTTAGATAAACACCAGGCTGACTTAAACATGATAATGATCTTTTCTTCTACCCACTGACTCACTCACACACACACACACACACAGACACACACACCCTCTCTTCCTTGTTCACATTGGAACAGAAGGCTGACAGCTGAGCTCTGACATATCTTTGCAGAGTGACTGCCATGAAGACAAAACAGCCCAAACTCAATTAAGGCATCTGGGAATAAGAAGGGAAGCATTGGTACGAGTCTGCATACCTTTTGAACGCATACATTTAATTCGCCTGTCCGGTTCTCCTCAAACACACACACACACACACAAAAACACTCTTTTAACACAAATAATTCAGGCAGCACGAGGGATAGGCCAGCACTAAAAAAAAATAACACGTACGTTAAAAAGACACACACCCCACACTCTGCTTCACCTCCAGCAGGCTTCTGAGAGAGTCTCTCTCTCACACACACACATACACACACACTCACGATTAAATTCAGGTGCAAGGTCCTATTTGGCTTGGATGGGCCCCAGTGCCAGAACAAAGTGTTTCTGTCCGCACTCGGCCCAGTTAACAGCTTTTTCATGAAAACCTGCCATTCTAAGATGTCAATCAGTGCGCTGCTCTCCTCTCCCTCTCCCTCGTGACCCAACACGAATCTAACCAGCTGCAGGCTCCAAAAACACACTTCCCAGAGAGAGATGAAAACACAAAAGATGTTTGATTGGGGGATCCCTTTACATACCTCCCAACCCTTTGCCTTCTGCGTAACCAGAGACCTGCACTTTCAGCAAAACATGAAAGACCTGAATGCAGGAGAGTAAAAAACAGCTGAGCTCATCCTGACACTTGTTGGAGACACAGCAAGGCCAGGACTGAGGTAGAGGGAGAAACCTTTTTAGCATTAGGAAAGGTTCCTGAAAGCAAAACACTCGGAATTAATTGCAGAAATCGCAGTTATGGCCATAAATCCTACAAGCTAAATGCTGCATACCGGCAGCGTACATCAGTACCATGTTTACAGATCGAGGACATGGTTTTATGTCCTTTTTTTGTCGGTATTGACACTAAAATAGAAACGAGTAGCCTACTCGATATCAAGCAATCACTGGTATTGATGGTTGCTGCCATGTGCTGCTAGGAATGAACTCCTTGTGCCAAGTTTTATGTATAAGATGCTATGTATCTTTAATAGAGGGTGTGAGGACGGCGGACCTGAGTACGCGAAGCAGCATGAGTAAGCGTGATCATTCAAATGAGCGCAAGGTGCCGTGAGCTGAGAGGAAAGGAAATGCACGTCACATCGGTTAGTGCTCGCAGAACTGAGGTTCTCTCACGTGCCGACAGGTCTCCGCACACTCCCTTCACTGCTCCATACATCCATGTGCGTGCGATTCATTTTAATGACCATGCTCGAAGACACTGCTGTGCACGCTCAGATCGGCCATCCTCAAGCTCAAGAAAGAAAAAAAAAAAAAGTTACATAGAGTGAGAGTAAGTCATTCAAGTCATCTGCTCCCCCTCGGTGTGTGTACATTTCACTGACCTGTCTTTTTACCCTTTGCTCTGTGTTCGAGCTGCTTAGGGTATCCTTATCTGGTGAGTACCAAGCGCTTTTGGCAGGGTGGAGAACAAAATACACTGATCAGATAACAAAATACACAGAGAACACAGACTGGGTAGTGAAAATGCACACATCAGAAGAGAACAGAGGTGATTTTGTTTTTGTTCTTTATACTTTATACTTTCAGCTAAGTAGCTAGAGCTAATGAGCCTTGGGACTGAATGGACCTTCCGGAAAACTCAAATTAAATTCACTATCCAACATGAGCAGTGACCTGTGAGATTATTAAGAAGCAAACCTTTCGGCTTCGACCAGTACTTATATTTTAGCTAGCTAGCTAGCATTGAGTTACTAGGTTTTTTTTTCCCTCTATGCTCTGTGCTGTTTATGCTTTCCCAGAAGAAGCACAGTTACACGTGAACAGGCTGGTGCAGAATCAGGCGGGGTCACAGACTGAGCTAGTTAAAAGACACGTTTTTTGTTGAATGTAAGAAGCTGATGTCTTGGTGTGAGCAAATGAGAATCATGGCAGCAGATCAACATCATATATTATATATAAACCACTGATATTTTTATGTCTAGAAAATTTTTAATAGCCTGTAGACACAGACAGTGATGAAATCACACGTCTAAGACGAAGTGAAGATGAACAACAAGGCTCACATCATTCACTTTCCCACGCTACACTAAGTCACAGCTATCCATCAACATCATCATCATCAGTCAACTTAATGTCAATCAGTACTCTTGCCCTCATTTCCTTCTCTCGCCTTGGGGAAAAGATTTTAGCAGGGAGCACATTTCTAAACCCATTACGAAAAGGAAGCTGCCATTAATTGGAGTGACATCACCTGCTCAGCTTACCTGAGTGCTTTTTTCCAAGCTATCCCACAGCAAAGCCTATCTCAACAGTCAAAAAAAAAGCTTATGGGATTTTCTTCTTAGCCTCATTTAGTGCAACCTTTACTGCTGTTTCTTTCTTTGCTCAACATCCAAACACCTGGATCCAAGACCGAGGCCAGTAATTTCCTGAGACTGGTGATTTCAATCAATTTGAATTAAAACAAACTATGCTGAGTGTGCTTTGCTTTGGAATGTAGACAATAATACTTTATAGTATATACATATACACACACAAACACACACCACACATATACACATACATATACATACATACACACATATATACAAGCAGTAAAATATACATACATAATTATTTAAGAGAGCGGACAGAAAACCCTTCTAGGAGAGTGACAGTTCCACGTATATAGATAATTATACAACAGAGGAGAGAGAGAGAGAGAGAGAGAGAGAGAGAGAGAGAGCTTCTAGGAGAGTGACAGCTCCTTTAATATCCGGGGTTGTGTGTGGTGTTTTCCCACACAGCTGGGTAAGATGGTAAAATGTGCCCTCTGGGACTTTTAAGAGGCTAAGGAAATCTGAACACACTCACTCCACCTTTCTCACAGTGACTGACAGTTCACTATATAAACCAAAATGCACGAGACCCCACCTCCTGCGACAGGCCACAACACTGCCGAAGTACAGGGATGTGGAACAGATCACCAACCACAGGTCGGTATAAAACCAAGAAGCCTGCACACAGAGGATTTTACATGAAGTTCTTAAAGGCTTACATGACATGAGACTGCTGTTCCAGGTGCGCCCGGTGAGGTAAAGGTCACGCCTTGGCAATATTCACCCACCTTCGGTATCAAGTATATGCTAAAATGCAAATGAGGATTTTCGCACAAGTGATATAGTCCTACATTCAAAACAGAGAACAAGATTTTCTACACTGACCTACTGCACACACACACACACACACACACACACAGCAACTCTCATCACTCAGCATGTCAATGCAGAGGAGAGGCAGCTCGTGTTGCTTTCTCCTTACCCAGATCATATGGCAGGGTAAATAAACGCTGAGTGCTGACAGATGTGTGTGTGTTCAGTGGAACTCCACAACACACTCTCAGCGAAAGAGTGCAACATTCAATTATGGGATGGAGCAAAGACACTCCTGTGTTACTGCACAGACTGCCTGCATGTGTGCGCGTCACTGCTGAGAGCATCATTAGTGAGTCAAAATATAACGTACAGAACGTTTTTAAAGATGGTGAATAACAACACGTTCGGAGCAACACAATGCTACACGACAGACAGAAGAAGAAGAAGAAGAAGAAGAAGAAGAAGAAGAAGAAGAGGTTTATTTTATGTAGCGCCTTTCTGCAAACTCAAGGTCGCTTTACAATAAGGCAACATGACAGCAGACAAAGAACAA
>CM074947.1:19833719-19847663 GCA_037577455.1 Pangasius macronema
GGTATATGGAGGTAATAAATGAGGAGATGAAGCTAGTGGGTGCAAGTGTTGAGGATGCAGAAGATAGAGATAGGTGGGGAGTGATGATTCGCTGTGGCGACCCCTGAAGGGAAAAACCGAAAGAAGAGGAAGAAGATTTAGCTCACAATTCTAGTTTCCCTGTACTTGCTTTTTAACCACATACAGCAAGAAATATATTACACAGAAGCTAACCTTTGATAGCGACTACCACTACACATCAGGAGGAAATTTGTGGATTCTTCAAACTTGACTTCTCAACTGAAAAGAAAAAAATACAGCAACAAGAGGAAACACAAGGACACAGGAATAGTGCAGACTCCTGTGAAAACTCTGGCGATACACCATGGCAGGAAAGGTCAGTCTTTAAATGGTCATCCTGGGTTCATCTACTTTTGAAAATGTCTACGAAGGATCTGTTCGTCGTAAGGGAAGTGACTTCACGGACAGTTGTCCTTGACCTTAGAAACAGTTCTTTAAGCACTCCTAACCAAACCACTCCTCAGCATGGCTCAGTTAAGTGAGGGATAAACATGACCGGGCGTGATGTAACATGAAAATAATCAACAACGGGGTGGTGTGATGCGGCCTGACGCAAAGTGGATTTGGTTGCAGTTGATGAAAGGATGATGCGTCATATTTTATCAGTGTATAATTACTTTTAATGTTGTGGAACATCTGCAAGTTAGTTCCTTTTATATCACTTACAGTGTTAACAGACGTTGCCTCACCAGCCTCTCTTTTTCCTCTTGAAGTAAACAAGACAAAAAAAATTGCATTTTGTTATATTACCATGAAACCTGAAGACTCTGCCGTAGCAGGAAACGTATAAAGGACTGACACTGGAGGCTCTTTTCTTAAAAGTAAAAAAAAAAGTCTCCATGTTTCATACTAAATAATTTGCTTAATAAAAACCACTGAATTAAATTCGACTACAGTTGATATAAAATATTAATACAAAAGTCTTAGTATGTTTTGGTACCACATTCAGTGTTTCTGAGCTTATTGTACTTTTATACTTTGTTTTAAAGAAGAAAAACTTTACTGCATTAAGGTTTTGCAAGAAAGGGATAATACTAGATCTCAAATAAATATTCAGTGTCACAAGAAACAATTAATCTTGTTAAGTAATGGACCATTTTTTTTTTTTTTTTTATTAAAAACATCATGGAGGCTATCTGGGATTTTTTATCTGGCTATCTTTGCTTTACAAAATTTCGCTAGATTTGTACACAGCGCTGTACATTGTGAAGCTTTTTCCTTTCGGTTGCAACGTAGTGGGTGGTCAACAATATAAACTCTGCAAATTGGTTTATACCAATAACACTTCATGTTGAGAATAAGCCCCGAGCCATTCTTTTTCCATTACTGAAGTTGTGTGATAGTTTGTGTAATACTTTGCCAGGCTGTGCTTAGACTATAGCTTCGTGGGTCTATACTAATTTCCCATGATAACAATGGCATGAACTCCAGATGGGTTTGAGGCATAGACAAAAAAAAAAAAGTTTCTAAAATGTTAAAGAAAATGTTGGATGGCTTTAACAAAACGGGCAACGGGCATATGCGCGTGAAAACGTGGCAATATTTGACTGTAATGGGAGTAGCAGAACCGCGACGAGCGCGAGGCAATTAAACCCACACGCTGTCGGTTACGTGTGTGCTACTGGCTCTGACTGTCAGTGCGCAGGAGCAGTCGGGCAGAAAAGAAGAAGAGAGCAGGCTGGCAGGAATGAGGGGACAGAAAGGGAAAGAGGGATGAGGGGAGAAGACACCAGGAGGGCTTTTTTAATCAGGAGTGCGCACAGACAAAAAGCAGATGGCGCAAATGAACCCAGAGGTTTAATTAAGTTGGGAAGAGGAGAAAATGCGTTTTAAAGAAAACACACACACACACACACACACACCACAAATGTACGAAACCTAAGAATGTACATATACACTAGTGTTAACACTTCCAAGATATTTCAAATCTCCAAAACACGTGTTTCATTTTGTATACGCAATAATAATAATAATAATAATAATAATAATAATAATAATAATGATAGGATAAATATCTTACAAGCGTTTAGCAGAGCTCCAAAAGGAAGACGCAGTATAAATGTCCTGGTCTGATTTAACTCGAGGCTTTTGCGAAGTCAAGACGAGGATATCTAAAATCAACAAGCAATACCCCTGGAGTTGAGAAATGTACAGAATCAGCCCCTTTATTTATTAGATTAATTACAGAAAAATATAGCAATAGAAAAACTTGGAAAAAGGGGAGGCACTTTCCAATAGGAACGCATCGATTTCAGGCCCCTGAGAACCACAGCACACTAGAAAAGGCAGATGAATTTCAAAATAACAAGGTCAACATGGGCCAGGGACAAAAGCTGATGAAAGCATGTCTATCGTGTTACTTGGTGTGCTGGCTGAAATAACCATTCACTGATTAACTAAGTGGAATGGTGGGGGGGGGAAGGGTTATAACATGTATATTTAAATAATATAAGTGGGGGTTCATAAGAAAAGAAATGTATCCCTGCAAAAGATACAGAAGTGCTGTGTGTATGTATGCTTTGTGCATTTATGCGGGTGCTGACACACAGACAAACAAACACACAAAGCTGCACAATGAAACAAAAATCACCAAACATAAGCATGCAACATTTCTTTCCACTATTCGACATATACCTTTGAAAACTAAGCAAAGCAGTGCAGCATTATTTATTAAAAAATAGACTATGGTTAAAGAAAACATTACAAATTCACACTTCTATTAATCTTTTTAGAGAAAATCTGCTTTCTAAAATGTGTTTTCAGTTCTTGACCCTGACTGTCGTAAAAGCTGAAACAGCAGCATTCTTGAATAACAGAGCATACGCTGCTGAATAAGAAATTCAATCTGTATGATTTATTTCAACCAGCACTTTGCTCTCAGGAACACTTGGCTGTCTCTGTCAGGGCCAGAAACAGTGCTGAAGCATGGGCACCCAGTGTCTGACAGCAGATGCAGTGTTGGTTTTGTAGAGATCTCAAATCTTCTGCTTCCATTTTAGAATGGAGGTTGAAATGGATCCACTTGTGGAGTGCCATGGATGTCAGGTTTGACGCACTGTGCTTCGCTGGGAATTACTAAGGCAGACCTCTCCGAGCTAACCGAGAGATGTGAGCAATACCAAAAAACCGCCATTGCTGCACTCCATAGACGGCCACTTCAGAGCGGTTCTGGGCAGGCCTCCAGTCTCAACCAAAAGTCAACAAACACAGGTCTGGCTAGATAGAGAATGAGACGATCCCAAATCCAGCTGATATTTGAGTTGGACGAGAGCATGTTGGACGCGTTTGGGTTTAAAGGGTGGTGAGAAATATTTGTTTTTAATTAAAGACAGTCAAACAAGGTCCAGATATTTAAAATCCACAAGGCTTACACAATGCAGACCGTCTTTCGTCTACTCCCGCATGTTCCATAGCTGTTATTTTCCTGACACTGGGAGTTTATTGATCGTGCATTCCCAACTTTCAGTTTGTACTTGCACAAGATTCTAGGAAGAACTTGACTTCACTTCAAACAAATAAAGGTTAACGCTGAGCTTCACTTAAGTGCTGTGTTTTGTTTTTTTTTATTACCAGATTAAGATCAGCTCTCCTGCAGCACTTCTTATATGACACTTTCTAAGCAGAAACAACCAAACTGACACTGGGTCATTGTTTAAGGGCAAGTAGTACATTTCCACACTTACCAGTAGGACACATCCAAAGGTTTGAAAAAGCCACTTTTGATGAGATCAGCAAAGAAAGACTCCGTCTCTCTGCATGCTGTGCCATTTCCTATGACAACAGTCTGGCAGCTGGATTTGAGGGGGTGAAAGAGGGAAATGTCAAACCCTTGTTAATGCAAGTGGTCCTTAGAAAAATAGGTTTCACACGTGTGTTTAAGTTAAGGGTTTCTCTTGGACTTTCATGTATTCGTCTCTTTATGCTGCCTAAACATTTTATAAACAAGATTCTGTTGAGTGACTACATTCCAATAAATAGGTGGATTTATAATAAATATACAATTAACAACTAATATTCTAGAAAATCGAAATAAATACGTTTGTCTAGTCAAATGCATACAGTATGACGGAATGACTTCTCATCCAATAGAGTAAGTACATGCATCATCTGATTGACACTAGTGATTCACTCATTCGCTCGCACATCAGTCAAATATATTGCCTCTCACATTATACACTATATGGCCAAAAGTTTGTGGACACCTGACCATCACGCCCATACGTGCTTGTTGAACATCACGTTACAGATTTAGTCCCGCTTCGCTGTTATAATAATCTCCACTCTTCTGGGAAGAATTTCCACTAGATTTTAGAGTGTGGCTGTTGGGAATTGTGCTCATTCAGCCACAAGAGCATTGGGATGGGGTTGAGGTCAGGACTCTGTGCAGGCCACTCGAGTTCTTCTACACCTTCTACATGCTGGAACAGACTTGTGTCCCTTAATTCCAGTGAAAGGAATTTCATAATACTACAGCATACAAAGACATTCTATACAATTGTGTGCTTCTACTTTTGTGCCAAGAGTTTGGGGAAGTCTCACATATGGGTGTGGCGGAGTGATGGGCCAGATAATGTAGATTAGGGGAAGTCAATCATCTCCAAACATATAGAACTGTGTAAAAGTCTTAGGAACATCGAATCTGTATTTGGTATGACCATCCTCTGCTTTTAAAACTGCATCACTGCTCATTGGTACACGGTCATGCAGTTTTATAAGAAAATGGCTGGTAGGATTTTTCAAGGATTTTGAAGAACTTGACCCGGTTACCTCAGATAACTGTGGCAAGTTCTCTCAGCATCTCAGAAATCTCAAACGGCCTTAATTACATTTTTATCTGAAAAGTGGACTATTACTTACTATCCTGTTACTCAAAAATCAAATGCTAGAGAAATTGATTTATACGTTGTTAAAGTAAAAAACAGGCAAGCAACAAATTCTCACATTTTAGTTTTTGAATAGACAACTACATCTTTTCCACTAACACACCAAGGCAGGAGAAATAGAACAAACATTAAAACAAAATGTATTAATGTATTAATGAGTGCCTTAGACTTTTGCACAGCAGTGTTTTCAGTTGTCTTTTTGGTAATTATTTCACGTCCGTTACAGCAATGCTGCTCCAACAAGAACAATGCTGCCTTTTAAACAATGATAGGCTTCACTCATCATACATACAAATATTCAGGTTAACAATAAACAGGCTGTGAAAAAGCCTGTGTGCTTCAGTCAGATTGTGGAGATGAGCACAGGCACAAAAAAACAAAAAGCCAAGGATAAGAGTGGTGACTCTAAGAGTTTTCTGAATTGCAGTACCTATGTTTAAGCATGAGGTGGCGGAGTTTGTCAGCCTCTCTATTCCTGCCTGAGCCATGCAGGTACACCACATCCGTGTGCAGGATCTGACCTGAGGAGTCACAAAGACAAAGAAGAGAGGAAAAAAAAAAAAAAGAACGAAAACAAGAGTATGATATGAACCCAGTATAGGAGACAGTATATTTAAAAAAAAAAAAAAAAAAACTCACAAAAGATCTTTCATCTGTTCTACTCTATACATTCTCTGTTTGACTAGTCCAGGGATTGGCCTCATCCCTCCATCACTCCACCCACACTCTACACACTCCTGTTCGAGAGAGGCTAATCCTACTGGACACTGTCAGAGAGCAGAAGTCTGTTTGATGACCTACCCACAGACCTGTCACGGTCCAGCTGAGTCTGGCACGGAGTGTGTAGATACATGTGGTGCTGCTACAGGGCAGAGTGGAAAGCGTGGTGAAGCCGACTGACACACACGCACCAGGCCGATCAGCCACCTGCGACGTGGCCATGCACCGTGCCCAGCGTGGAGCCCCGCCCACTGAGACAGTACAGTGTGCATGCCCATCATGCCAGCTAAACAGATATTACTGTTCAAAATGCCAGCGAGAAGCTCTTTACACTTCTAACCGTTCCAAACCAAAATGAACTCAACAGCTATTCTGTTCATGGACTTAAAGATAATACTAATTACCATGATCATTTACAAACTGAAAAATGTAATGCTTGAATTTAATAAAGAATATACAGTCAGGTCCATAAATGTTGGGACATCTGCTCATATTCAGCCAAATGCTTCAGAACTCATTGGGTGGCGCTTCACAGTGCAGATGGACAATGACCCAAAGCATACTGCAAAAGCAACCAAAGAGTTTTTGAAGGGAAAGAANAAGAACAAGCAGGAACTGAAGACAGTTGCAGTAGAGGCCTGGCAGAGCATCACCAGGGATGAAACCCAGTGTCTGGTGATGTCTATGCGTTCCAGACTTCAGGCTGTAATGGACTGCAAAGGATTTGCAAGCAAGTATTAAAAAAGTGAAAGTTTGATTTATGATTTGATTGTATAGGACAATTGTCTCTGTACGCTGTAGAATTAAGATTTCCTTTCACTGGAACTAAGAGGCTCAAACCTGTCCCAGCACGACAATGCCCATGTACACAAAGACAGGTCCATAAAGACATGGCTAGTGAAAGAATATGAGTGGCCTGCACAGTGTACAGCGTACAGTATAAACCTCAAATACATTTGAATACTAACAAAAGAGATGGAAAAAGGTATATCTTGGCTTGGGGTTAGAGATAGGGTTAGTGGAAATGTGGAAAATTCCATTTCTGGGATTTGACAGGACAGTTTTTCCATCAATCAACTGCAAGCCTTCCAATCATGCGGCAGAGTTCTTCCAAAAACATAGCACAAACATATATGCACTGAACACTTCCATGTTCTCTAAAAACAAACAAATACTCCACGTTAAGACTTAGAAATATATAATCTAGGAAAGCAGACATCAGCAGCACAGTGTAGTCTTACTGGTGGGTGAGAGGATTGCCAGTTTGCAGCCATGGCGATATCCGGGATCTACCCCCATGAGGACACGCCCGCGCACAGGGCACACCAGCAGCCGCTGCCGGAGATTGCGGACGAACATAGCAACCGACTCCTTCTCCGCACTGCTGGTCAGCTTGGTCCTTAGACAGACAGGGAGAGAGAAAGCAGAGCGGAGGTGAAACATTTTCGATGATCTTTCGCTGTTAGATCCTATAATTTCCTTACACTACATTCCTGTGACAATCAATGCCATATTAATGAGAAACCCAACACAGAAGTAGTAGAGGCAGCGAACCTGGACTTAAAGTTCCAGAATGCATTGCAGCTATACAAAAGCACTGTGCTGAATGATGGCAGAGACTCAGCTAGGTATTGATTTATAACATGGTAAGCACAACGCTGCTGGAGGCTTTATTAGCATTAGATGAAGCTATCCTTTTGATCAGAGTGTGCAGGTGATGAGGTGAGACAGCAGATCAGACTAAACGACTAAATCGCTGCTGCATCGGTCTTTTTAGATGGAGATGAAGCAAAGGCACTATAAGCAGGGCGTTGAATGGCATTGTGGGTAACATTAACCAGTGTAACCAAAACCATTAACCAAAGTGAAAATACTTTAGAGGGAAACGTTAATGAGAGAATTTTAAACTAAAAACGTCTTCAGAATTCCATTATGAAATAAATCTTGGATGCCACTGAGGATCACCTGTTAATTAACTATAATGATTAATGTTCTGGTCATTCAAGGTGGATTTTTCATTTAAAAGCCTCGAATCGAATCGCCCTTTCGGCTGCTCCCGTTAGGGGTCGCCACAGCGGATCGTTGGTCCGCATGTTTGATTTGGCACAGTTTTTACGCCGGATGCCCTTCCTGACGCAACCCTCCCCAATTTTTCCGGGCTTGGGACCGGCACTGAGAGCGCACTGTTGCACGCAAACCCAGTGGCTGAGGTTGGTTCCCTGGCCGGGAATCGAACCCGAGCCACAGCAGTGAGAGTGACGTGGCCATACCTGTAGCTTCTGCTGAGCAAGGGCATTAGAAGTCTCTTGTAGGAATCCTCTGCAGCGCTATTTAAAATTTTCATCAGCTCTGGACGTGCAAACCCCTTTGGCCTCCATCTACAAAACGTGCCCCACACACACACACACACACACACACACACGGAATTGTTTAACACACAATGACTTTATGACAGATTTCCTTTTGCAGACTGCAGAACAGTATTTTCTGGTCATTTCACCAGAGATTTGGGAAGGAATTTGGGGTTGTTACTGTGTTACTTACACTTAAGCTTTGCATCTGATTTTTGCTACGGAAATAAAATTTTGTTTGACGCAACCAAGGAACGTGTTAAGCCACAAATGCAGCTACTACAACACAATAAAAAGAAGTGTTCACAACATGAAAGTGTCCTAAGAAAATGCCAAACATCTAGGTAATGTTTCACCATACCGAGCAACGTGAAAAATAGCAAGCAATGGTGAACAAAACGAAGAGAAACGAGAATGAAAAGGACGGTGTGTGCGCATGTGTGAGAATGTATGTGCACACTTCTGAGGTGGGACACTGACCTGACGTTGACACACCACCTACAGAAGTCAGCCTTCACCCAGTCGGGGATGTTAACCTTCACTGACAGAATCTTCAGATTCTCCCCTCGGTTAATGGCCAGCGTCTGAAACGAGAGGGTAACCTGTAGAGACAGCAGACACAAAGCTTGGCACGGTAGTGCACCGCTGGTACCCACTCGTCCATTTCCTACCAAAACAAGCTCGAGAGGGTGCGCGCACAAACTTGTCTTACAGATTAATGCCTACAGCTAAACCTAATCCTACAGAGAACTTCACAAACCTTCTGGCTCTTTTCATTTTCACAAAAATAAAAGCTGTAGTTTTTGCAGGGAAAAAAACAAAAAAACATCCAAATGTCCCCACAAGGTCAAAAGTGTCAGATGATCCAATTTTTCTGGGGACATTTCTTCCCCACCAAGACACACACACACACACACACCCTGCAGTAAGCCTCCTGCCTCTCTCACTTTTCCCTAGCTGGTCCTCTAAGGGAACATGACATGCTGTTAAGCAAATAGTTTTAAGTGTCTGACCTTTTCTGAGGAAAACCTTTTGGAAGAAAAAAAAAAAAAGGAAGAGGGTAGAGATGATCCATCAATCAGGACTTGAAGCAGAAGAGTAAAGCTGACAAATGCCAAGTTGCCACCAACCCCCAACACACATACACACACAAGCCTACCACTGAGAGAACAGCAGACCCTTCACTTTACTGAACGACTAATGCTCTGATCAGGATGTGAATTAATGCAGCCCGAAATACCATGAAAATCCTCTTTTCTTATAATGGCATTTTATGGCCTTAAGGAAGCTGTTTATGTGCACGTTGCCATGCGACATTCATCAGAAAGAGTTCTTCCCTAAGACAGGGAAACATCACATATTAAACTTTATCCCTGCTCTTTTCCGACACCGGTTTGCGGTGAGCATAACGCACATCCTACAACCAGACACGGATTTGTTTCTTTACAAATCGCCATCACATCGAGAGCAGCGTCGCCGTCTACAGCTACCCAAACGAGAGCGACGAGGAAACAGAGGGCAGTGCAGAAAGTGAAGGAAACCCTTAGCAATCACGCCGTGTGCAATCAGTGTAACGGCAAGCCAGCTCGGCCTACAGATGTACACATTATATCCGAAAGAAGGAAAACAGAATGAGAGTCAAACCGCAAAGAGTTTTGCAAAAGCAACAGACAGGATAGTAAACGTTCACAAACGGACAAACACACATGTGGAACAAATGTATACAGGAGAATCATCACACTGTGACAACAATCATCCTAGTTAGGTAGTAAATGGTTATTTAAGGTTCTTTCACTCCAAGGCAAAATAGGCATACCTTAAGTAAACCCTAACAATAATATTTAAATTTAAATTGCAATAGTGCATTACAGTACAGTGCACGTTTAACACCTCATCTAGTGAAACTGCTTGAACACAACCCCGAGCTTAGACTCATTACAAAGCATAAACAAAATCTAAATAAGAGAGAGACACAGAGAGTGCTTTATTCTACTGATACCACAGCGATTTGGCAATGATCGCAATGTTTAATTTATTAACGAATGAAATATTGCACATTTAACAGTTTCAAGTTAAGGTTTATTCATTCTCTCGGCCTTTCTCCGTCTCTCTTTAACACAGCTTGTCTTTCTACTGAGAAGCTGGACAGTGTAAATCCTCCGTCAAGAAGACTTTCCCATGCTGGGAATCCCATGTGTGTCTCAAAGTGTGGACACCTGACCCTCCTTCCCCAACTGTTAAATACGTTTTTCCTAACAGAATTTCGCCACATCGATAATTCTCCGTTTTTCTTTGTTAAGCATCAGGTTTTTTTAATCTGTTTATTTATTTTATATGGCATGTCCAGAATACAAGTCCCTGTGAATGAGCTGTTAGCGTAGCAACAAGAACGTGTTCGCATTAGCGCTTCGGTATAAACCTATCGTTTATGTTACAGCTGGAATAGATGAAAGAAATAATAATAAAAAAATTTTAAAAGAGACAAGGAAAATTCAGTTAAAAATAATAATAGCAGCTCCACATTTTTTGAATGGCAAGACCAGTTTAAAATGTCCTGCAGCACAGACTACTGTAATAATCTTAGATTTTTAAAAATCCTTTTCGCTTGTACTTTCGTTGCATAAGCATGGAGGATGGATACTCAAGATATCATGTTCTTCAATAACAATGAAATCATAATTGAAAAAATATGAGGAATGTATGCTACAGGAACGAATATTATTCTAAAGACAGCGATTCCGATTCAATATTTACTTTCCAAATAGGGTGAAGGAGTAGGCATGGAAGAGAGCAAGTGGAAGGCCTCAACATAAACAAGACGAGCGGCTGAACTTTTCACTCCTTATCTTTTCACACACAGAAAAACAAACATACACAACATGGGGTTCGAGATACACCGGCGACTACGCTCAAAATAAATAGCAGCTTACGTTTTTAGAAAGAAAGAGAAGAAAAAGTAGATTTATTTAAAAAAAAAAGACAATTTCTCAGTGGAACAAGCAGATGGAAATACTGTAATCGCTTCACAGCATTCCGAGTGATACGTGTCCGGATGATGATTTCACGTTTTCTGATTATTAATCCCAGGGGAAACTGCTTAAATTGCTTATATTGTTGTGTACAGTATGAAAGAAGAGGGTCATGTGCTGGGGTCAGCTCACAAGTTTTGTCCTATTGTATGCAAAAGTAGTTGTGATTGGAATGCGTTTTAATTCATATAAATTTGTAAAGACGAAAGAAAAGTACTCTATATGGCCAAAAGTCTGCGGACACCTGACAGTCACAGCCATATGTGCTTACTGAACATGCCTTTCTTTGCTGTTACAATAACCTCCACTCTTCTGGGAAGACTTTCCACTAGATTATGGAGTGAGGCTGTGGGGATTTGTGCTCATTCAGCCACAAGAGCACTAGTGAAGCCAGACACTGATGTTGAGTGAGGCGTACAGACGGCGCTCCAATTCATCTTAAAGGTGTTCAGGTGGGGTTCAGTGGGGTTAGGGCTCTGTTCAGACCACTTCCACTCGAAGCTTGGCAAACCATGTCCTCATGGACCTCGCTTTGCTCACAGGGGCACTGTCAGGCTGGACCAGGACGGGGATATCTGCTACAGCATACAAAGACATCCTATACAATTATGCACTTCCAACTTTGTGGCAACTGTTTGAGGAAAAGCTCACATATTAGGTCTGATGATCAGGTGTCCACAAACCTTTCACCATATAGTGTACTCTTACAATATTTCTACTTTTACAAAATGAATGTTACAACCATATTTGTTCCCATCACTCTATTTTTACTGTGACTGAATCCCAAAGAGCATTGTGTGTATATATATAGATATTTGCAGATTTTAATTCAATTCAACTCAATTCATTTTTTTATACAGCACTTTGGACAATGGACATTGTCACAAAGCAGCTTCACAGAAATCCAGATATAGATTTCGATCTCTAATAAGGAAGCCACCGGCAAAGATGGCAAGAAGAAGAAAAAACTTCCCGAGACGACATGCGGAAGAAACTTTGAGAGGACCCAGACTCCAACAGGAAGCCATCCTCTTCTGGGTGGCACGGTATAGTGAGGTTTTGAGTCATTTGAGTGTTTTCCATGCTCCCAACACACATAATTCAACGAATCAGCTAATTAACACTCATTCCTGAGTTGGAGTAGGTAGGGAAAACACTCAAATCTGCAGAACCAGGGTTGGGAACCTGTGCCCAATGTGTGTATGGCCTCAGTGTGTACGCAGGGCCAACGGTGAGCTGTACGCCCAAGTAACCTTCCAACTAAAGCGAGAACAAATGGCTGATTTTACAATAAAAATACACATAATAATACTTATAATCTATTTTGCACTTTATAGAGAGACATTAACATTGTATACTTTAGTCGTAATTAAAACATACGATTAATTAATTTATTTATTTGTAGTGATCTGCTACTCTTTAAGTTTGTGTAGATCCCTCCGCCAGAACCAGGACAGACCACTGAGGATGCTGAGGATGCTGAGGCTGAATGCACTCCAAGGAAAAAGAAGACCTTGGGAAGACCTTGGGAAGCTTCTTTAAACCTACTGAACAACCAGGAAGTAAGCGTAGCTTGTAAGCTGCAGTCCTACCTACAGTCACACAACCTGGATAGTGAGGGGGATCCACTAAAATGGTGGAAGGAACACCAAAAGGTCTACGCTTTAATTAATCCCATCTAACTTTGGTATCATGTAGCCCTGATATGTAACCATTTGGTTTTCACAGGTGCATAAAACACACACACACACAAATCTGGTCTTAGCACACTCCCTGTTGATGTGCTAAATCAAATACACAAGTACTTGTGCCTCCTGTCACAACACATCCCACACTGTTCCTACCTAACAAAGCCACAGAAAGGTTCATTTTCACCAGAGTGACACAGCGTGTAGGTCACAGGCAGCTCGAATTAACAGCTGCTGACAGTCCATATCACCAAATTAACAATGGTGGCCATGTTGAATGCTTCAGAAGAGAAAGGCCTTCACCACTCATCCATCCATTCACTCACTCATCCTCACGCCCACTCTCTCTCTCTCTGTCTGTCTTCTTCGCCTTCTCTCATAGAGCCCACGAGCAGCTGTCACCATGGAGGAGAGCCTGTCAATCTCAGCCCCTAATCCAAAGGCACGTGGATGGGGACATGTCACATATGTTAAGGAGGGGAGAGGTGGAATGACTGGAGGACAGAGAAGGGGGTGAAAGGAAAGAGATGGCAGGATAAAAAAAAAAGGCACTGTGACACATGGCTGGCAATCACCTCTGAGTAAGCAGGGTGCTAGCAGTTGAGGGCGTTTCTACTGAACTCCCCCGACAGAAGAGCTTTGGAAAGTGGCACTGAGTACCTGTGGAAATGCCACATTACTGATACATTACTGATGCAGGGAAAGCTACGCGTGTACATGTTAGTGTAGCAAAAGATCAAATTCATACGGCCATACATGAATTTGTACATGAAAAGAACATGACTGGAAAAAAAAAACAAATGAAAATATTAAATTAGTGTTCTCTTAATGCCACTAATCATATACAGCCAAGACAAAATCATCTGATCTGTTATGTCTGATTTTCACATGTATGTACCTGAAGCAGCATGAGAGTCGGACTGCACTGCTATTTGTAAGAGTGGTGCAGTGTAGTGTATTGGGTAATGAATATCAGGATAAAAGGACAGGAAATGCATGAAAATCATGAAAGGCAAGGAGCCATTTGGCGAGCTGAGCAGAATACTGCCTTACTAAAAGCAGCCAGAAATCCTTTCACTAAAATGAGAAAAATAAATGTTGTTTTATATATATATATATATATATATATATATATATATATATATATATATATATATAGTTTTGCATGTTTGCCTTACCAAGCCTAAAAGCCTCTTCAGCCTTATCTTTAATC
>CM074947.1:19847763-19861172 GCA_037577455.1 Pangasius macronema
TATATATATATATATATATATAGTTTTGCATGTTTGCCTTACCAAGCCTAAAAGCCTCTTCAGCCTTATCTTTAATCCTGAATATTGCCACAAACCAAACTAAATATATATATAATATATATGTATTGAATAAGGAGGGCTAAATCATTTTGGAACTTATTAACTGATTAATCTCAGATCCTAATGGGACTCTAAATCAGTGCTTTATTTAAGGCAGGCGCAGAAATCCTCAGAATCAGTGCTAGTGTTAGTTAACTATAACATAAACATGTGGTGTGCAGCAAGTGCCTAATAAGCGTGATACAGATTTTTGATGTTTTTCAATGAAATGCAGATTGTTGCAATAAAATACAGTGATTCATAGCATTTCTGAATTTACTAAACATCGAATAATAAACATTTCTTGATCCACATATACCTATGCTTTGGTTAAATTGCGTTAATGTATTTAAAATGAGGTGAAATATAGTGTGTGTTAAAACATAGGGTGATCAAAAGGCAGTGTAATGTGTGCATAATTATATAACCTGGGGGGGGGGGGGGTGTTTAATATCAGCATAAACAATAACTCCATGAATTACTAGCATTATAGAACAGGGACGTAGAGAACATTTACATTTAAAAAATTATGTTCAAATACCCGAGACTTCTTATTTAGGAGAAAATGTTCACAAAAAGCACCGTATTCATCCATAAAGAAGATTTTTAAAAACAACACAGGTCATACTTTACCCAAACAAATGTAAACAGACATATGATTCATAACTGCGTTTCCTGGCCTGATGCAGTAAAGAGAGTAGGGAAGGCTGGGTCTGTACCTGGTGGTGCTGGATGTGCTGCACGCTACAACGGAATGAACTGTACAGGCTGAAATTTGAAATGTCTTTAGGCTTGCTCTTCTGATTGGCCTGCTGCTGCTCTTTAAGAGCTGTCTTAGACACTGTAGACTGGAGCGTCACGTCACTCCTATCACACCTGTGAGGGGACACCCACATACACACACTGCTATGCTTGTATAATAAAACAAAACATGAAGAGACAAGTAACTGTCAATCAAATGCGCTGTCAATGCTAATGGAGCACAACCTGATTCATTTTTGCACAGAATGCATGTAAGGTTGGACATCAGTTACAAAACAAAGACACACGAGTAAAAAGAGATAGGACATCTAGAATCAGATGTAGAAGCAGGTGTGTGTCTCACACTGATCGGATGTAGGTCAGTGTCTCTCCGTCTTTAGCAATCATATCAGCGAGAATTTGCTCAACACCTGTGGCAACCTCCTCAAGAGTGGACAAACCTGTGGACGCCACCACACACACACACACACACACACACACACACACACACTTATTACAGATTACAGTTATTCAGTCAAGTGCTGTTGAGCCACATACTCTTTTAAACATTCACATATACTTCACAATATAAATAATACAACTGTATCATTAGACATCGGTAGTTAGTTCAAATAATATGGACAAATTAGTTATTATAACGTGTAACATGCTAGAATTTAAAATATATATATAAGCCAACTACTAGAGGCAATATGATATTACTGTTGCTGGGAAGTTATTGCTGAAGCGGATGCACCAGATACAGAACATTGCTGCCCTCTAGTGACTGAACTCCTGAATAAATGTCTGATTTTACACACTAATATTTTGGTGTCAATCTAAAAAAAAAAAAAATTTTTTTTTTTACTTAAGATCAGCATATCACCCCCTGGATCTGAAACATCATTTCAGAGTACAGCAGCTGAAATATATATAAGTATATATCCCTATTTCCTACATGCCCTTGGTAGAGTGAGTTCATATACACCATAATGAACAGGTGGGTTATTTCCCCACAGATTTGGAACATTTTTAAAAGAAGCGAACAGAAATGGGACTGTTTTGTCCCTGACCTGCCCTCTAGTGGATATAGCTTTTAATCCTCCAGATGGACAAACATTACACAGCTCAGCGTGAACAATGCTGCTTGTGAGGTGCGTGTACGCAAACGTGCAGCTATGAACAAAGCCAGTCATTTACACTCTAATGAGCTTCCTACCTTCAGTGTTAGTCTGGATCCATGAGCGCAGATCAAGTGTTTGGGGTGACTGTAGAAGAGCCAGAGCTGCAGTCTCTAGACCAAGCTGCTTTGCTCGCCGTGCCTTTGACAGCTTACTGCCCTTCTTATACGGTGCATACTGTAACGTCCAACATGTTATTATTCCGCATTAAAAATGGCACATTTATGAAAGTCTTTAACTGATTTAAAAACATTTCATGATAAACAGAGAATACAAGTTGAAGACTAGATTGTATCCTGACCACATGGTCCAGTTCGTCAACACTTCTGCAGTCTTTCAGCGCTTTCTCTAGTTCAGAGGTCAAACATCCCTCCTTCTTCAGGGTTTGGGTGATGGACTGAGACTTCTTTGCCACTGACCTAACACCCACACACACACACACACACACACACAAGCACGCACCTTCACCTAAACAGTCATCTAATGCATAAAGTATAACATCTTAAGCCATTGAAATTTATTTTAACAAATTAATTTCCCTAAGCTCTTTTAAGAAATGTATCTATGCACCTATACAACAGCAGGTCAGTATGGACATTTGACCAAGCAAAACAATTCCACATTACCAGTACATCCTATATTCTACATTTTCAGTAGTTTAAGAGAATATCAATGACATTAGTGACATGTAAGAATCTGAAGTTGACACTGTTTCAGTTTTTCCCCCCGGCTCACCCGAGCTCCTCCAAAGCGAGCTGCACCTCCCTCACAGTGTCTGCATCCATGTGGTTGATCAGCTCTTTCCTGTAGCGCACCATGAACGGGATGGTGTTCTCCTCCCGCAGGAGTTGAGCGATGTTAGCGCAGACCCACTGCTCCACTCCAGTCTTCTCAGCTAAAACCTTGAGTTTTTTAAATATAACGTTACCGACTGAGTCATTGCAACAAGGTGTAAAGGAGGATGATTTCAATTGTCCACCACAAGAAGAAAATGTTGCATCGTCCAAGCCTAGATCTCACCTGCACGGGGTCCCAGTTCATCTGCAGTTCATCCCGTAAAGGATTTGCAGACTTTAGGTGGACCGCTTTGCCCTGAGGCGCACTTGTGGTCTTCTGCTTTTTCCGCACTGGCTCGTCAAATGTAAAGTCATCCTCAGGCTCTTCCTTTTTCACCATCGGGAGCTGTGTACTGGATGATGGCTCTTCATGTGCAATAGCATCAGTACTGAACATCCTGTCCGTGCTAATGGACTGCCTCTGAAAGACACATCAGTTAGCAGTGGGGGCTTTTCTGGTATTAGGCAACACTGAAAGAAGTTCACAGTTCATTAAAAAAAGTTCGGAAAAATAACATGGCCATGTAAAGACTTTTCATCCGAATGCCAACTGACTGTTAGAAGCGGCTTAAGCCTTACGATCAGTATCACAGTTTCGTGGATAGTCGTGATGTATATAACGACAGTCCCATTTACTTTTTCCAAAACGCCAGTGCATGTTGCCTGTACGGTCGCTCCAGGGTCCCTATGTCTGTCTGAATTAACTACGGTGTTCTCCCAC
Organism: Pangasius macronema; assembly: GCA_037577455.1. Lineage (NCBI taxonomy): Eukaryota > Metazoa > Chordata > Actinopteri > Siluriformes > Pangasiidae > Pangasius > Pangasius macronema. The sequence goes on from CM074947.1 coordinate 19,851,342, forward strand.
CTCCCACTACCTTAGCAGTAAGTGGATTCGCTACTCTAAATGACCAATTGGTGTGAATGTGTGTGTGCACGGTGCCCTGCAATGGACTGGCGTCCCATTCAGGGTGTGTCCCAGTTTTCCCGGGATCCACAATGGATAAGCGGACTAGGATAAAGCGATCACTAAAGATTAATGATGAACGAATATTGCTTACACAGTAACCCAGAAATAACATCATGCCAATACCATCAACCCAAATGTCTCATGGGCTCATCTAAATCAGAGACTAGAAACTTTTATAGCAAACAAAACACCAACACAAGACACACAGACTCGTACCTCTTCTTTAACTTGTACTTGTGGCAGTGATTCATCTTGATGAAAACCTGCATTACTGCTCTCTTGTCCTTTCTCTTTCTCGACATTCTTCTTTACTTTAAGGGACCTTGGAGCTCTAGGCTTCCTCTCAGCCTTTGGTTTGGGCTCTTTAGGTTTGGCTGCTCGCTTAGTGACCTGTTTCTTGTCAGTTGTTTCGCCTTTCTTCCTCCTTCCTCTTCCTCTTCCTCTGCTCTTCTCCTCCGGCAGCCATTCCTCTGCCTCCTCCTGCTCCTCCTCACTCGTTTGGCTGGCTATGCTACATTCAAACGTTTTTTCTGTTACTTTTTGTTTACACAGAAGTGGCTGCTTTTCTTTTACAGTCCCAATTCCATAGTAAAAAGGTTTTAAGTGCTTGTACTTACTGGCTATCGTCTGTAGTCGGTTCCTTATAGTCTTTGGCCGTTGTTGCTCTCCGAGTCCTCAGCATCTTCGCTTGAAATGAACAAATTTATCCAGTAGCCAGTATGACAGCACACATATACTAAATGATACAAAGCCAATTAAGCAGCTCTGCCTAGTGGGCTACATGTATGCTACCTCACAAGTATGCTACCTCAGAGTTCAAATTTAGCGCGTGAGCCACGATAGCTAGTTAGCATATACGCTAGAATGCGAGCATACTACTGTACTAAATGTTATGCCAAAATAGTACGCCAGTGCTACTGCATCTGAACACTGACTCATCAGTCACCCTTTTACTCGGAATTTGTGCAGTGAGCTGTTGGCAATCTGGAGAAACGGACAACAAATTCTGAGATTCATATTTTTCAGCAACAGGTGGAGTACTAGTTTGTGTACTATTTAGTACGGTAGAATGTAGTGCGCGTCTTCTTCTTCTTCTTCTTCTTCTTCTTCTTACTTCCCGCTTCTCCGCATTGTCGCCACCTACTGGTATGGAGTGCGACCCAACCAGGATGTTTCCAGGATTTTTTTTTTTTTAAGCAAACAAAACAGCGCTACAGTACATTTGAAACACTAAGAATAAGATCGTAGTTCTTAAAAAAATATTATTATATTTAATGAGTTTACAGTATGGGACATTTCAGCAAGAAATACTTCAAATCTAGGCAAAGTGTTGAGGAGTTTGTTCTTGTGAATAAAATATTTGCAATGCAAGACAAAAAATATATAAATAACAATAAGTTCAATAGCATGGCTAGTTTCCAGAGTGTGTCCTCACTGCAGCCTGCAGGGCGATGATGGACTGGATTAGTTCCACTAAGTACCGGATGATCTAACCCGAACCCTAACCGTAGATGAATTACTTACCAACGTACCGTCTCTCCCATCAGCGCATGCGTGTTACAGCGTCCAGAATGTAGTGTTTATTCTACAGCAGCGTCACATGACCTTAGATTTAGGTGAGGCAGGGTGACGTTAATAACGATATATATCGCCTCAAACAAAATTAACACATCTGCTATAGGCTACTATAGAGTAACCCTGTAATAGTCAGGGGAGAGTTGACAACATCCAGTTATCCAGCATACAGTCTTTGTTCAATTGTTTTCGATACAGCAAATGTTTGGCAGTTTTTAGCAAAAAAAATTCCAGCTCAACTACATCTCAAAAACAACACAAAAGACCTGCAACTAGCCCAGAAGGGATCCCAAAATGGAGACAAATTTTTCTAAGGAAACAAAGACACGTGCATTTCTGATGTAACAACATTATCCACTCTATAATCTTCCTTTTCCTCTACCAACCTTTGCAAGATATCTTACAATAAAAACGATTCTGTACATCATAGTCACACTGCATTTACATTTAGCTTTTGTTTGAGGAAATTATTATTAGCCTTAATTTCTGATTATTAAAATAAAGTATTTTTAAGCCAGCCCAATTTGGAAATCCTGTCATTAAGTGTCCTGTGTGCTGCTACTTCTCCCCTGAAAATGCTTACAGAAAGTAGGCAGCATGAATCCTGCCCCAATGGGCCTCTATTAGCACTTGTTCTGACAGTTCTGAGTTTTGACCACTAGATGCAATAATAACAACTCTATGGAGCTTCTTCTTCATTCTGCAAACTCTAGAAAGGAAAGCAAATCATTGGAACATCAGCTTCTATCTGTCGTATAACAACATTTATAAAATGGTCACACAAAAGAAGTAATTAGTATTTCATTTGAATTTTAAATGGACAAAGTTGTGAATGGCAACTTCATGACGATTAACGTTTGTTGAATGGCCAATGTGTATGGGCTCCGCCCCACCTGTGCTTATAGATGAGCCACGAACAGTATAGCACAGCAAAAAACACAATGTACTGCAAACTTATAGGATTTCCTCTGCTTTCCAAGAATTCCCAAGAAATCCAAAAACAGATGGATCGATATGAAATGACAAATATAACTTCTAAACACATCTTTGACCTACTTTCTAACATTACCCATCTTGTCTACCGGAGTGGCAGCAGCAGTGACAGAAAATGACATACATACATACATTTCTTCATAAACTGCTTCATTCTGTTCATACAGGACTGGTGGAGTTTTAGTTTTTTCTTGCTGAGGTAGGGAATTTATTTGTTCTCTAATTTGGTAGGATATTGGTGAATGATAGACGATAGTCGATTTATCCTTATTGTGAAGTTTGTATTCAAAGATGTTACTGAACTCATGACTACCACGAGGTGTTCGTGAGTTTCTCTATATTTTTGTATTTGAAATTTAGTTATATCAGGCACCAATAAGTGATTCAGGCTCATCTGATCTGTGTTTTTATATCCTTTGGTTTGGGTTTCAACTATGACTACCTGGTTTGTTCATCTGCAGACACAGCAGTGCAGAACTGTGGTTTTGCTGTTCTTTGAGGTACATTATGTTGCAATATGAATGACTAGTCCCAAAGACATTTCCCACATTGAGAAATCCAGAATTTGCACTGTAGAAGACAAAGGCTCTGAAAATGTGTTTGGATACAATATCTGAGAAAAGCTTCAGAAGGTATGCAGATTAAAAGAATTATTGTTTCAAACATGACTCCAGATATACTGACTGGCAAACAAATATACATATAGAATATTGAAAATTAAAAATGTATATAAAGGAGCTATCCTTTTGACAAGACATCTGGTGCATGTTTTTTCCCCAACCAAATCAAATCTAAACTGAAAGACTGAGGAAATTAAACTTATGACTGACATGCACTATTCATGGACTGCCACCAGATGGTGTAAAAAGTAAGAAACTAATCACAAATGCCCACAAAAAATAATTAATCAAGCAGCTCTTTGACTTTATAGAGCAAGCAAAGAGCAGCAAATCCGTTCGTTGAATGAAGGATTGACTATCAATTGACCAAAATCACTAGAAGCTGATTAAGCCTTAAACCAAAGCAATTATTTCCACTAAGACAAAAAAAATGCCATCTACAATGTGTATGTGTGGAATTATTTCAGAGTAACATTTCTATTTGCAGAAAATGTCAATCTTGAGAAATATTGAATGTTGTTATAGTTTTGTAATATATTGCTTTGTGTCTGGACTGGGCATTTTGCTTTGCCCTGGGCTTTTCAGCCCTTAAAGTTCAAGTTCAAGTTCAAGTGGAGTTTATTGTCATTTCATTACAAGTACATAGTGAAACAAAACAATGTTTCTCCAGGACCAAGATGCTACATCCAAAGGAGGTCAAAATACAGATAAGTACTTCATATTTACCTTTGGTAACGTACAGTCAGACAGACACAAACTTCCAATTAACTAAACACAGCTAAATAACACCAGATAGCAAATACTTTAATAAGACTGTACTGGCTTGGAATGTTGCATCATATGCAGCTTTGAATATTAAACAGTTGTGGCGAAGTGTTTAAGGCTTTGGGCTGCTGATTGGAAGGATCTGAGTTCAGATCACAGCACTGCTAAAGCTGTCAAGTGCAAGGCCTTTGACCTTAAACTGTTGTATCATGTTTCAGTTGTAAATTACTTTGGATCACAAAGCATCAGCCAAAGGAACAAATGTAAATGTTAACAGTGAATAGGACAGAGTATTGAAGTTCAGCCCTTATTTATATAATTTAAATAATATTGCCAGTTGCTAATATGCAAACTTTTCAAATTATAGTGTGGATTATAAACAAAAAAATCTACTGTTTGGTGACTTGCATCTAAAAATGATCTATCACTTTATTCCATTGTGCTGAACATCTACTAAGTCCCTAAGAGGTAATTCCAAGTTTAAAAAAAAATTAATTTACAGCAAGGTTTGTAGTTCTCCACTGTATGATGTCGAGTGATTACAACCCTAGTTCAGGCCCCATTTATTTAATACTGTGCCTTAATACATTAGGCCTATAACTGAGCCAGTAGCATACTTGTCTATACAATATACATGTGGCTTTATCTTATAATTGATAGTAGTATCATAGTAGTATCAAAATAGTACTTGATTTGTCCTTAAAATAATACTAACTTCAGCATTCTGAAACCATGGGATTGTGAGATCAATCCCAAATTATTGTTTATTTATATATAATAATAATTATTATTACACAATTTATTATATATTGTTTTAAAGTTTGCAAATTTCGGGGCAGCTGCTCAGAAAGGGATATGGGGTGATAACTACGTTCTCACACATTCAGAATGATGCTGGCTGTTTTTACTACGTTGTTTTAAGTAATCGGTGATGTTTTTTATTCTTTGCACATATCCTCCCTGTTACTACTGTATTTCTGTTTAGACACTGATAGAGCATAACCTTGCACTGACTGTCACCTATATTTGGCCTCTTCCTGATAAAAGCCTGAGCACTGGAGAAGAGAGGCGAAGGGAGTAGGTCGGGGTTATGTAATTTCTTTGTGTCGCTTCCAGAGAGAACAATTAGTGGATACACAATTATGCCTCAAAAGTATTTTGTTAAACTTTGCATCCAAAATACAAACCTGAGAGGGGAAGAGTGAGAGCAAATTGGGTGCATTGATTAAACTCTCCCAATAAAGTATGTCCAAAAATAACAGGGGAATAACACATGATCTTTAATTATTAGATGATTGTTTCACAATGATGCACCAAAAGTGAGCCAAAAGTGGAGACTTCTTCAAATTATGTTTTGATACACTTTAGGAAATATCTACTTTTGGAGGAGGAGCAATTTCTGATGTATTATACATCTGCCATGCACCTGGAATGGTAAAGTACATGGTAGAGGGTTAACGTTTATTAAACGTTATTCACTCCAGCAGTGTTCTTCCCTGTGACGACATTATTAAATCACGATATGCTCCGATTACCCTAAATCAGAAATGATCAGTGGACAGTTCTTATTGTGAATGAGGACAAACCAGCCCACACATCCCAGTGTAATCCAGGACACTAAACACTGCAGCACAGTAGGGTCTCTGTGGAGACAGGGTGAAGAGGAGAGGACTCAAGAGAAGCCCACACACATGTCCTGCAGTGGAAATGGATGCGAGGGGTACAACAACCTGGCGCTGACACTCATACTGTTGGAAAGTAAAGAGTTCATTATGCACACAGTATTGCCACACTGAGTATCCATGAGCTAATAACTTTCCTTTTGTAACTCAGATCAGCTCTTTTCAGCAAAAGCCAAATGTTGATGGATTGCAAAAAAGGTGTTAATTAAAAGACTCTCCATATTTTCTCGTAGTCATCAATAAGGTATTTCACAATTCATGTCTTTCTACAACTGATGTTGTACCGTTTATGATAATGTTTTGTGTCTGTCCATGAAACTGTCCACCCTGTCATAATGGGGTGACCACCTCTTAAAGACACCTGCCCTTTCACCAGTGACATCACAGCTACTATATCTTTTCTTTTGATGGAGTGATAACTGCCGCTGTTTACACTGTTTTTTTCATATTTTTGTGGAACAGTATGAGGTCATCACCAATTCAAAGCTTGCTAACTGAAAGCCTCATAACCATAGCCTCATCAGATGCTACCTTTAGTTAAAAATATCCACCTTGTCATTGTCAGCCCTGTCATTCATCCTCCCCAGGTGAGGAGGACATATGTTTTGTTTTGTTTTGTTTTTTCTTTAAATAGTGGATGTAATCTGCATTATTTAACGTAACTAAATTTGTAATTATGTAATCCATGTCATTAAAAAACACATATAGTCATGTATACACACATAAAAACATAGGTACACACACACACACACACACACACACACACACACACACACACACACACACACACACAAAATATGATGAATGCCGTGCATTCATAAATTCATAGCTATTAATACATAAATTAAGGTGAAGTACAAAAAATATGAATGGTTCTATATGTAATATGAATATATGAATATAAGGTTTTGGATAGAGACTGTATAGAGAATATTTTTTCTTTTGGTTCATCAGTTCAGTTTTGTTAGTGGCATGTTCATCAATTGTACTAAATAACACTAAAATTCACTGTTCAAATGTTCTAAGCCATATATTCATGTCCTCTCATATGTGGCATTAAAATGATCAAAATAATTGATCAAAGTAAGCGAGAGAAATTGCTGTAAGTTGACAATTTTTAAGAATGTGTTCATTTAATTAATTGAAAATTCTCATGAAATGCCATTCATCAAAAGTGTTTCCTGGTGTTCAAAATATGCAGGATTGTAGTGCATATAGTTGTGGATTTGTCCACCTTATGTCCTGCCCTGCCCCACATCCTTGTCATTTTCATGTTTTATCAAAATAAACAGATTATTCCTATAAGTAATTTCAAAAATAAGGATGCAAATTATTTGAAATTGTGATCAAATCTGTTTGCTGGTAGATTTTGTATAGATTTTGATATATTTTTTAAAATAAATAAGAGTTATAAGGACAAACTATCTCTCTGAAAATGGCAAATCTGTCACCAGTGCGATGGAAATGTACTTATCTTTTTTTTTTTTTTTTTTTTTTTTTTTTTTTGTTGTCCATGGCAGGGTGGATATACTGTATCTTGTGGTTGATTCACAAATTGCCTGCTTGTAATCACAAAATAAAAAGTGTTTTAGCTTGGAGTAGTCTACAGTATGGTTAAGATCATGAACCTTCAATGAAATGGAAAATCTAAAGTAATAATAATAATAATAATAATAATAATAATAATAATAATAATACTTTCCAATGCACCTTATACACAAACTGACCCTTGAATTAACACTATTTGCTCAGACTGACTTTACTTGCAGAAGTAAAATAACATCGATCCAAAGACAATGTTTAAGCAGGTCAAAATGGCAAATCAGTCAATGCAGAGAATTAAAAAATCTGGAAGATATTGAAGAGCACCCAAAGAGAAAAATTCCACTGGGTACTCAGGAAAATGCTTTGGAATGGACACTACATATTTCAGTAGGAACAATTCATGAATCCCCATATGATTGCGATTAAAGTTCAGACTATTGGATATAAAGTTTTTAAAAAATAATAAAAACCCTACCCAAGCATTGACACGCTGATAAAAAATCTTTTTCTTGTCAGTTATTTTTTTTAGTTATAGTTATAGTTTTTTGGGTTTTTTTTTACTAATACTTAAAGTTACTCCTAATGAGGTAACATTAATGACTTATAATAAACAGAATTTAAAATTCCTGTACAGTGATATTGTTAAGTTTTTGGAAATTAACAGTTTTAGAAAGTGAATAGTCTGTTGTAATAATTATCTATAAGCTGAGTATTCAAATTACTCGTTCATGTTTTTCTCACACAAAATCACATCTATTTCAGTTTATGACTGGATAGAGAGTGTCATTTGGATCTTACCACTTTCATGTTGCTTTATTTGTTACAAACAGATCTTAGATTGCCACAGTTCTAACTGTACACTACTACTCTTGTAATTGTTAGGCTACTGTGGGAAAAACTCAGTTTTACTCAGAACACTGTCTACATCACTCTTGTTCATTAGTGAGCTGAATGAAGGGGGCAGTCAATGTACTCTTCCATAGCTTTGTGTTCAACTGGTGATAAGGGATCGATGTGGTTATGGGGCGGCATGGTGCCTGCTGTGAGCTCTATGGCACAGTCATAAGGTCTGTGAAGAGGCAAACCGCTTGCCTTTGCTTTGCTGAAGACTTTGTTGAATTTGTTATACTTGTGGAATTTCCATGGTGGTTATCTCAGGGCTTTCAACTGAGGTTGACACCGCTAGAAGAACTGTGGGTTTGCATCCATGGAAAAACCTGAATTATGGGATATCTTGCTGAGTGGGTGACCACAAGTGATATGTGATCATGGTGGAAAGCATTGACGTGAAGCATGACTGGTACAGTGTGGTGAGTGATGGATGCACAACTCAAGGGTCTGCCCTCCAGATCTTGAATTTGCAGGGGTGTTTTGAAAGGCTGAACTTTGATGTGGAGCTTGTTGACAAGGTTTTGGTCAATGAAGTTAAAAGCAGCTCTGGAGTGCTGGTAGTGCTGAAACAATGGAGAAACCCTCTGAATGGCTTATCTTAATGTCAATAAAGAGGGTCTGATAAGATAAGTAACCAAAGGAACTCAACATAGATGAGTGAGCAGAGGAGTCGGCTTGCGCATGGGAGGACTATGGAACCTTTAGTGGAGGATGAGATGAGCACTAGGTGTGTGGGGCTTCCACAGTAGAAGCAGAGCTACTCCCTTTTGTTCTTTTCGCATTCCATAGCAGTGAGATTAGCTTCACTGATTTGAAACTGGGTTCACCTCCATGCCTTTCCCTCTCCGATTGCGTAGAAGTTGGTCTAGACGAATGGAGAGGTCATCTCGGCGTGCAAATTCTATGAACACATCTTGTTGGAACTCAAGTGCAAACTCAGCCTAGCTGTGGTCACAACAGTTGTTCCCCAACTTCCTTTCTTTCTGGGGATGATCAAAGACATGGTGGAAGTTCTCAATAAATTGGTCTCATAGAACATGACTCCTTGATTCCAGACCACTGTATCACAGATGAGTGCTTTATCCATTAGGAGATCGACAAACTCAGTGATTTTAATACACTCTAAGACTCCTTCTTGACTGAAAGTATAGAGAGCATTTCAGCATGAATTTTTTTGCATTGGTCTGGATCACTGGTATATTTACCCAGGTGTGAGACAAGCAGGGGAGCATGGTGAGATGCAGCTGCCGAAACAGCTAGCAAAGGTGTCAACGCATTGGTTAGCTGCATGATCTTGGTATAGCTAGCTGTTGCTGTTTCTCCCCAACCAGTCAGCATTGACCTGCTAGTGCCTGTTGCCAGTCTAGCATACTTGCTGCATCCATATTGATGTGAAGTATATGGTCAGGTGTCGGGTAAGGCTGCAGTTGCAACTAATGCTTTTATTGAAAAAACAGACAAGCAAACAGACTCAAATCATCAGGCAAGAACCTGAACAAGAAAGAGGCAGAAGGCCAGGTGATCAACAGAAATAACCAGGAAAACCAGAATCAACCAGGAAACCAAAACCAACTAAGACTAAGGTCTCCCAGTCAGGAAGTCCAGGATCCAGGTGCAGAGGGAGGTGTTCAGGCCCAGCAGGTTCAGCTTTCCAATCA
>CM074947.1:19873152-19904324 GCA_037577455.1 Pangasius macronema
ACATCAGGTTCCCATTCTGTCAGCCAAGAACAAGAATCTGAGGCTATCATGGGCACAGACTCACCCAAACTGGACAGCTGAAGACTGGAAAAATACTAGGTGATTTTTTTTTTCTAATCTTCAACTGCCCAGTTTGGGTGAGTCCATGCCCATGATAGCCTCAGATTCCTGTTCTTGGCTGACAGTAGTGGAACCCAATGTAGTCTGCCATTGTAGCCCATCCACCTCAAGGTTCGATGTGCAGACTGAGATGCTTTTCTGCTCACCACGGTTGCAATAAATGATCATTTTGAGCTACTATATCCTTCCTGGCAGCCCGTACCAATCTGATCATTTTCCTCTGACCTCCCTTATCACCAAGGCATTTCCACCAACAGAATTGTCACTCACAGGATGTTATTTTGTTATTAACTGAAGCTCTTGACCTGCATGATTTTTTTGCATTGCGCTGCTGCCACATGATTGGCTGATTAGAAAACTGCATGAATGTGCAGGTGTACAGGTGTTCCTAATAAAGTGGACGGAGATTATATAGTATCAAGGGAGATGAATCGACTTACCATGCTCGTCTGCGAAAATGAGCGCTTCATATTGTTTGGTATTGTGAGCCAGACTGGGCTTATGTCTCTGTAGGCTTTACAAGGTCTGTATTTCTCCATGGACCTGCCAAATGACACACTCGTTACTCTAACAGCAAGAACATTACCACTGCAAATGTAATTCAAACACATTGCCAAAAAAACATTCAGAAAATACATTCAGAACCATTCTATACTTAAGACATTAGTGGAAACTAACAAAACCCTGTACGTTAAACAAACGTCTCGAACCGTACTCACCAAAAGGTGGTCGCAGTCTATCACACCATCTTTGGTATTGGAGAAATTTATTGGCGGGTCAGGTGGCCATTGCAAACTGTGATGCCCACCCATAGAAGCTAGTGGTGTGCTGGCTGGGTTAGTGTGGTGTGCCACAGGCATAGGGCTGGCATAAAATATGGGGGGCCAGGGGTCCATTGTGGCAGCATTGGGTGCCTGCTTCTCACTAGCAGAGTGTGGGTTGGACTGGAAGTGTGCCCCTGGAGGTGGGGTCAGTGGCTGGAAGAAGTTGGCAATGTTGCTGAAGCTATACTGGTTAATGCCCAGAGCAACAGGCTCAGGCAGAGGCTCCTCCTGACAGATGGGATTTAGCTGGAAGTCTAGCGGTAGGTAACCTTACATCCCCCGGTCGCAGAGGTCCAGGTCTAGTGAGTCCAGTCAGACTTTCCGTGTCTTCTAAGTAGGAATTGAAATATGCAAACCCTGTTTTCTGAGGCTTTCTAAGCATTAAATGACTTCAAAACATACACAGTATTAAAAACGGATAAGAAATACTATGCAGACATGCAGTAGTCGTATAACTCAAATCACTTAAATGACATACACTAAGCTAGCAAGCCAGACTTTTAGGTTAGTGGAAACCACGAAAAACAGTTATTTCCACCGGTTCTTGGTAGATGAAAGTATCGTCTAATTATATCGTCTACACCACCCACTGACCTTCCCATAGCATGTCAGCAAACACACACAACTGCTTCAAATGAATCAATTTAACATTATAAACATTTTGAAGACTAGATTAAATGCTTTTTCAGCCCAGTGACCTTATCTTGTGCTGAAAAATTTTCATCACGGTGTTCACATAACGAACATTGACATGAGATTTCACCCTTCAATATCCTGACATTTGTAGCCAGAAATGTGTTTAAAGGTAACAGACTAAACAACCTCTAAGTAGCGTCTACCTCTTGGCTGTAGGAGCTCTTCCCCTGGGTGTCCATAGCAAACAGTTTCTCTGTGATCTCCATCTTCAGGTCATCCACTGGGCTTTTGTAATCATCTGGGCTGCTGGGCTGTAGAATAAGATGCAACCACTAAGACTCAACAATTAAAAAAAAGATCAATTCTGTATGTATCCAGATAACAAGAGAGCCCATTAAAAGTGTTTTAGAAGGCATGATTTTACCGTAGAGCAGCTGCTTATGCTGGGAGTGGCACTGCTGGGTGGTGGAACCTGGGGTATGGAGAAGGTGCCACCCATTTTAGGCATGTTGTGGCCCTCAGTGACTGAGTGAGTGGCAGGAGGATGCATAGGAGAAACTTCAGAACACACTGGGTATTCCTCAAATGAAGGATGACCTACAATATAAGATGCATCAGCTGTAAAGTGTCACTGAACATCACACAGCAGAAGTATGAAGTTCACTTTAAGAGAGGCCATGTCTGTATTTAAGATAGTAAGAGGTATTACAAGCTTGCTCTGGCCTTACCAAAGTTGAGGGGGATGATGCAGTCACCAGAAGTCGGTGCCAAGTGGGTGAGATCCTCTGGTTCCTCTTTGAACTTGGTGAAGAGAGCTCCACCAGTCTCAGAGGCCACAGTAGATCCAGCCTGGCTGAAGAAACTGCTCATATGTGTCTTCAACAAAGACTCTGTCTGGTCTTTAGAGAAGATTGTGGACTTCTCCTCAACATCACTTTCAAACGAAAGAGAGACACGAGGGAACAATAGTTTTTCTTTAAATTTCATTTGGGTTAAGTGCATACAAACAGAATACAGAAAAATATAAAGCAAGTTACAACAAAGATGCGGTTTACAGGTTTAAGGTTTTGCCTTTCCACCAACCTCAGGATGTAGTTGATGCACACGATACACTGTGGCTGAGAGTTGCGGCTACTGTAAATGACGGTGCCCTGAGTCTCCACCCACACAAAGCCCGGTACGAACCGGTTGTAGGCCATGACAGGTGAGTGTCGGACGGGAAAACACGTATGACGTCTTACTAGTTTAGTCTCCATCATTCAATAACCATTTAAACCTTTTAAACCTGATCTAAACTATCATCATCTTCACTGGTATAGTTCTACATCATTACTGGTATGTTTCCTTATTCATTTTTATTTTATTGATCTACTTTTTTTCATTTTTGTATATATATACTGCATGGGTATATATTTATTTTATTTTCTTCTTTCTTTCTTTCTTGAGAGCAATTGTAACATGGCAAAGCATTTTTCCCCTGGGATTAATAAAGTTCTCTGAATCTTGAATCTTGAAAACATCAGTTTAATATATTGTAAACATACTTAGATCTGCAACTATCATTACATAATGTTCCACTGAATACTATCTTGAATATTATTAAGTCCAAACCTCAAGATTATTTATTTTACCTACTAACTAAAAAAATAGCATTAGAACATATGAAAAACTTTTCTGTTGAATGTAACTTTCATTAAATCTTAACAGAGTTTGAAAATTTCCTGCTACTTAATGCTTTTAGAACCAGAAGCACCTGTAACCATGCAATTATCCGTTTAGCCAATCATGTGGCAGCAGTGCAATGCATACTGTAAAATGATGCAGATACAGATCAAGAGCTTTAGTAAATGTTCACTTAGATGGATGTTGGTGTCAGACAAGCTGATTTTAGCTATTTCAGAAACTGCTGTTCTCCTGCGACTTTCACTCAGAACAGTCTCTAAAGTTTACACCTAACAAAAAAACATCCAGTGAGCAGGAGTTATGCAGGAGGAAACACCTTGTTAATGAGAGAGGTCATAGGATAATGGCCAGACTGGTTTGAGCTCCTGTTTCCAGTGGCCTCATTCTTACTGTTCTTACTTTAGAGGAGAAGAACCTGATGTGGTCTTCTGCTGTTGTAGCCCTTCAGCCTCCAGTTTTGACATGTTGTGCATTCTGAGATGCTTTTCTGATCAACATGGATGTAAAGAGTGGTTATTTGAATTATTTTAGACTTTAAATCAGTCTAATCAGTCTGGCCATTCTCCTGATCTCTCTCATCGACACAGCACATACATATGCACATCTGCCACTCACTGGATGTTTCTTTTTTTGTTTTCCCCACCAGTCTGTGTAAACTCTAGAGATTGTTGTGTCTAACAAAAAATCCCAGGAAAACAGCAGTTTCTGAAATATTCAAACCAGCCTCTCTGGTATCACCAACCATGCCACAGTTAAAGTCCCCATTCTGATATTTGTTGTGATCATTAACTGAATCTGTACATGATTTTTTTCAATATTTTAAACTTGTTTTATATATATATATATATATATATATATATATATATATATATATATATTTTTTTTTTTTTTTTAATAGACATTGAGCAGTAAAATTTTCAAAAAACAAAAAAGTAAAAAAGAAATAAAGTGTAGTAAAGGGATTGAGTATTTTCTGAAAAAATAACATTTTCAATTCTTTTTTGGATTTGCAATCTATTTTTAGATTATCTCCTATTTTGTTTGACTTTGGTTATACTTGATACTATTATTATTAATTAGATTATCAAACACCCACACAAAGTAAAAAAAAAAGAATATGTGCAATATTTTTTTTAATTTATAGAATATTTGTTGCAGCCCTACACACACTGCAGATTAAAACCCCACATACCCCTTGATGAGGAATAGAAGATTCAGAGCTGGTACATGAACAGAGAGGAAAGTATGAGCATGGCAGACATGCAGACACAGATAGTGCAAAGTCACATATATGAGTTTTGACAGTATGAGCCCGTCTCTTCTTTCTTGGACCTGGTCCAAATTTGGCGTGGGAAAGTAGTGGGCTGAGGGTCATAGGGTTCACTAAGGCAGGATTAGCCCATACTAGCATATGCTAGGAGAAAGCCCAGGAACACAATGTAGGATATATTTCATAGTGGTGTTTGCCTGTCTTTTTCCATAAGTGTAAGACAGCAAGAGTTATATCAAACCTGAAAAAGCCCACACTAGACACCTCAGACAAGCAACTAGCAAACTGATAGTTCTTGAACATGATGTATACAATCAGTTGTTTCACTTTCTTATGCAGAACGACATCCAATATCCTAACCAGTCTGGTTTCAAAGCAGCACACTCCATAGACACAGCTTGTAGCTATTACTGAGACTTGTAGCTATTACTGAGAAGCTTCATGCTTCTAGATCAGCCACAATCATCATCCTTATCCTCCTTGACCTCTCAGCAGCCAAAAGACTCTCCTGTCTATCCCCACGACCCTTAAAATTAGTGGTGCAGCATAGTGTTGGTTTGCTAGTTGCAGAGACAATCATATGAGGTGACACTGTCACTCCACTGGTGTCCCAGAAGGCTCAGTGGTTGATCTTCTTCTATTCACTTATTCTGTCAGTGAGGTTATATCCTCACACCTCATACCATGCTATGCTGACATTCAATGCACCTTCTCCTTTCTTCCCTTAGACACTCATGTTTCTGCACAGATTTCAGCATGTCTGGCTGAGATCTTTTAATGAATAGCAGCTTATTACCTGAAACTAAATCTCAGGAAGGCTGAACTGCCCTATATCCCTGGAGAAGCATCCCTATGTCAAGACTATGTGATGATGAATTCTCGGATCACTCCATCAAATCATTCAACCATGGGGTAATTCTAGACATTGATGTATCATATTTCTCCTCTCTTCTCTCCTCATATTTCTAACCTGACTTGGTCATGCAGACTTCTCTTTTACAACATCAGGTGGGTCTGGTTATTTCTCTCCATGGAGGCCACTCAGGTGCTTGTCCGGTCCCTTCTCATCTCAAGATTGTATTACTGCAACTTGCTCCTTGCAGTCTTCCCCGACTCTTGCAACTGACCCAGAATGCATCCATACGACTGGTTCTCAAGTTCCCAAAGTTCTCCCACACCACCCCATCATTGCGTTCCTTCCACTGGCTTCCTGTAATTGACCCCACCAGATTTAAAACAACACTGCAATAGCATGACTCAATGTGACCTACCATTCCTCAAGATACAGACAAGGCATACATCGAGACTCTTCATTGCACTAGCCCCCAGGTGGTAAAATGAAATTCCCCTGACTGTCTAAACAGCTGAGACACTGGCTGTCTTCAAACGAAGACTGAAAACTTGCCTCTTCGATAAGCACTTGAATGAACACTAAGCTAAAACAATCCTCAACTCGTAAAATTTTTGTTGCAGGTAGCAAATTATTGTAATAAGCATTTTAGCTTAACATTTTTCTCAAACCCTGACCTATTTGTACAAGCAAGAGGTTTTGTTTTTGATAGAGAGTAGAAAGCACTTCTGTAAGTCACTCTGCATAATGGTGTCTGCCAGATGGAGTAAATGTAAATGTATAATGAGCTACTAGCAGTGATGTATGTGCACAGTTCATGGTCCACAGCTCTAGGGTCCACTAATCAGGTTGTTTATTCAGACCTTTTCATGTATGAGACAGGAAATATATACACACACATGGGAAGCGACTCCTGTCTTTCACCTTCACCAAATTCAATCCAGATCAACACTTGCCTTTCTGGTCTCTTTTCTTTTCACCACACAGTGAAAAGGCCCTAATTACATGTTAATGTCACTGCTGATAGAAGCCACTCCACCTACAGCATCTGATTAGGAGGCAATCTGGGACACCTGGCCGAGGCGAGGGCAAGTCATCCCTGCTCTATTCGATGCTTTTATCTCCCCCTGTCACAAGTCATCCATAATGCGATTCAAGACATCCTAATGCTTGCTGCAGTCGGCCCTAATAGAGCCAATCCAATAAGGCTCTTTTGAATCGCGATCATAACTCATACGCACATGTGAAATTCAATTTGTCTGCCTCAGGGCCTGCTGGCTTCATCGCCCCTCCCTTCAGCGGTGTATGTGTGTGGACAGTCCAGGTTTTGTAAATCTCACCAGATATAGGGTTTCAGGGTTGTTTGTATTAGGCAGGCAGACGCAGAGTGCCATCTGAAAGCCCACTTCATTGTGACATGGGATTAACACAGATTCATTTTGAGGACTAATTGAACAGGACACAGTGGTGGGGGTATTCAGAGGCATTATGAAAACACAGAGAAAGGGGGTGCATACATTTCAGAGAGATGAATGTCTGCATTTGAAGATATCTGGTATTGTTGCTTCAATGATAGTGGTGATAGTGCTTTAAAAAGCAATGAAATTATTTAGAGACATAATACCCTAGTTAAATAATTAGCCTGTCTGATCACTAACATGCAGTTTGCCTGACCTGACTATGGTTGATATATTTTTTCTCAGTTTACATTTCTGGGAATGAAAAAAAAACATGCACAAAAGAATGAACTGGCTTACTGATTCAGAGTACCAAAAAGAGACAAAGTATACAGTATGATCATTCTCCTAGGTGTACACTCTGTAGCAATCATGTTTGCTATCAGTACAGAAAAACTGTTGTATGCACACTTGTAAAAAATTTTATGATACACTAGGTCCAGAGTCACTCCTTAAACTCAAAAAAAGACTTGCTGGTTGGTAAAATCAAGCGAAGATGAACGCAGGCTTAAAAAACAAAGTGTGAGATTTAATTACAAATTGTAAAAACAATAAAGCTAGATATAAACACGGTGACTAAGCAAAAGAGGTATTCTTGACCGGAATACAGAGTAAAGAAAATATAATTCTGCAAGTTCCTGGATGGCACTGGATGGAAGTGGCAGGTCCAGACTTAATATTCTCACTCTCAGAACAAACTTCTCCAAACAAACTATGCTTAATCCACTGAAATATGAAAAGCAAAGTAGAATTAGAAAGAAGAGCCTAATCATGTATTAAGTATTCCACAAATGTCCATGACTCTGTTTAATCTGCACTTACTGTGTGTATATAATTAAAAGTTTCCACTCAAACAGTAGGAGAAACTATTTATCTGTGTTTCTTTGGGGGTATAAATATGAGGTTGCACACATGTAAAATCTCATGCTGTTATAACATATTATTTGTAAGGGTACCAATAATGTTGAAAAAATACTGTTTTCCCTTTACTTCCTTAACATACTGTTTGCTTTGCTTTCAATGTAGTCTGTTATAAGTGAACTCGGCCATTACTTGGCCATTAAAATTTTCCTGAGTGTGATTCTTATTTTCATCTCATTACCATCACAAAATATATGCATGAAAATAGACACACAGTAGCATGCCTAGGGATCCCCTTGTTGACTGGAGTGTGGGCACTCCAAGTTGCAAGAGAGCAGCTCAGAGGTATAGGCTTGGGTAACTTATGTATTAAGCCCAGGGTGATGATGAACAACTTACAATTCTGGTGGCTTCTGGTGACACTTTCAGAGTCGAGGGCATGGTAGAACTCGTACACAGAGCGACCCAGGAGCTCTTCAGGACTGTAGCCCATTAACTCAGTTACTCTAGAACAGGGGGTGCACACACAAACATATGGGCACAATTTTACAAATGGAAGTCTTTATTTGTACTCTTTGAACTCTTTGATCTCTGGTTATTTCAAGACAATTTAATAATGATCCATTTCATACGGTCCGGTCTGCACAGCGTAAGAGCTTAATGACTGCCGTTATGGGAGGATTTTCAGCTCGTTTGCACATTTCTGAGAAAACTTAATCCCACTTTCCCATCACAAGGTCACTGCACAGACACTCACAACTTACAACACTCTAGTACTGTGATGTATGACTGATTTCAGATGGAGCTTTCAATTAAGCCTAACAGTTCACCCTTAGTGGCTGACCACAGCTGCGCTGGTGTGTAAAGTGAAGCGGACTGTAATATTGACTAACTTTAACTGCATGATCATAGTATAACGTATTTGCTTACTGATGACAGTCAAAATGTAACTCAGGGTTTAAGTTTAATTCTGAAGTGAAAGTATACATAATATGACTTTTGTTTATAGGCTCTTATATATAGGATATATAGTATAACAAGGCGAGGAAAAAAAAGAGGATTGCATCCATTTTACCATGAAAGAGCCCTCAATTCTATTTATATGTATAGAAGTAAAGCTGCGGAATGTGAGATTTTGGAATGTTGCCCTCTTTGGAAGAAGAATGTGATTGCAAGCTGCGCACAGAAGAAAAACTTTTTTGTGGCGTCCTCCTCCATAGTGCAGATGAGGGTTGACTCCCACACCATATTCTCCACGCTAAATAGGATAAATTAGCTGACTATAAAAAGCCCTAAGTCCTTTCTCAGAGCCATGAACAGCAAAATCAAAATGGGCCAACCGAGCTGTTAAAGCTCATAGGTAGAACCTATAACATCATTGTTCATTTATAGTTTAAAACTTAAATCGTACTGTGGGTCAGGTGCAATGAGCAGTGTAAATGAAACCTACATCACTGTCACCACTGTCATAATTGGCAACAGGAAGTTTATATTTCAGTTTGGATTAAGCGTATTTACTCATCATGTTGTGCCATTTGAAAATGTGTATGAATAGTTGAAAGGGGTGCAGGACACACTATGCACTCAAACAGTGACAAGTGGTGACATCATTAAGATTTCTGTTTTCTGAGCAACATTACTTTATTCTAGGGACTGGTGTTTTGGTTTGTGATGGTTGGTCATGGTCATATCCTTCACATGGTGCTACACTCAGACTGTAGCAGCAACCCTGAACTTATATGAGCTGAAATTTTAGATTTAGGTTTATTTTTAAGATAAATGAATCTAAAAATAATTGGATTTTGAATCATATATATATGAATGAATTACATAAGGAAATCTTGGTTCATATAAATAAATACACCTCTTAAAATATGTAACAGTTATATTAACAGGACACATGTCAGATGTCAAGGATTGTGAAAACATTATCAGTCACTCGGGTGGCATGGTGGTACATGGTGTTTAGCACTGGAACCTCAGTTCAATTCTGAGCTCAGGTTACTGTCTATGTGGATTTTGCACATTCTCCCTATTTTCGTGTGTGTTTTCAGGTTCTCAGGTTCTTTGGTTTAAGGATAACCATATCCACCGCAACCCTGACCAGAATAATGCGCTTACTGAAGATGAATGAATGAATATACATATATGTAGGTCCCTTGGACAAGTACGTTGTAAATGCGTGCATCTATATCTGTGTGTGGGTGAGCGTTACCTCTCATCACAGTAGGTGAACTTCATGTCCATGCTGTGTCGGCTGAGGAAGGTCTTGCTGTCAAATGGCGTGTCGATGTTGGAGGGGTTAGGGATCGGTTCACAGAGCATGACCACGCAGGTGAGTGGTGACTCTTTATACCCGCACAGAGTGCGTGTAGGACAGCTGTTATACACCTTAAGATGACCTGTGCAGTGTAGCACCTGAGGGAGGGAAGCACTGATTCAAAAGCCACTCTCTCGTATTTTGCAGTGGATAGAAACCCTCACTTTCTGTTTACTACCTAGCAATGAAGTTACTGTTCAGCAGATTCAACCACTCTATTATAAATATAATGTTTAAAAATGATTGTTTAACCTACATCTACAAAGCAATTATAATTGTGTTGGAACACACTCCAAGCATATACAGCAGAGCAACTGATAACGAGTGATAGTCTTGTGATTTGAAATTATGACCTTCTAATCGACAGCATTAACCATTACCCAGTTGTTAACATGAAATACCATCAGACATTTTAGCCAAGCATATAATAATAACTATAATAATACAATATCATCCCAAATTACAGTCAAAACCTGTAAACAATGTGGATAAGGGTTAATATGGTCAGCCACAAATCGAATCTGGCTCTATACCCAGATAAGTATCTTATTTAAAGACATCATGTACCTTCCAGCTGGCTGATTTAAGGTTGACGGTGCGTCCTCGATTTGTCACAGTGCATTTCATTCTCATGAAGAAGTCTCTTTCTGTGCTCAGCTCTTTGCCTTTCTTCCCCACACCTGCACCAAAATGCAACCACACACAAACTCTTAACTGTTTTCACTTAAAAAAAGCTGATAATTATATTAGATTCTGGTCACTATCACTCTCTTTTTTTTATCACTAACTGATTTAAATGTTCAGTGTACAGTGTAACAATGCAGGGTTATATACAGTATAAGCGCTCTAAGAGCACCCGTGTTAAAGTAAGGCATGCTATAATATACAAATTCCAACTCAAATTCCTACTTTAGGTGAGGCAACACTACACTAACGTTCTTTTCTGAACCTAATGCTTGCCTTTCACCTTTACGTTTGGAGTAAAGAATGTTCATACACAAGTGTGGACTGTTCTCTCCAGATACAAGGGTCACAGAGGAATGGGAACAACTTGAACTTCAGTCTCTGGGATCTAATGGAGCTTATAAATATGGAGGCAACTGGTTGGCATTGTAGCCAAGGGGGCAAAGGGCCTCTAATAATAACAAAGATACCCGGCCAAACCAAAGCACAGGAGAAAGGCTGCAGGAGACTCGGTGAGAGGGCCCCAGGAAGAGCAGAGGTCAAAAAGAGGGATGAGTAGATGAAAGACTGGCAGGAGTGCAAGGGTCAAACGGACAGGGTGGCCTAATATTTCTGGCTATTTTTTCTTTACATAGCTACTCTTCCTTTTTAAAGCTGCATTGTCTCTGCCTAAGCACATTATACACACAGAGGAAGAAAACTGTCCATGTTTTAAAATGTAGTTAATTTAAATATTCATTCATTTTTTTTGCATCTCTTGGGATCCCAGGCCTGCAGCAGTCTACTTTCACCTTGTAAATAAGTCTTTCTGGGTTACATCCCTACCAATGTAAATATTACTATCAAAAAGCCAATGCTGTTGTAATGCTTTTTTAAAGTTATAACAAATGATACAGCCTTACAAATTGTGCAGCAGTGTACAACAGTGCAATCTTTTCCAAACCATAGCATCTACTTGAGTCTACATGACAAAGCAGCCACAAATAATGGATGAGCAACTACTGCAGGACCAGTGGTCATTTGTGGGTAGGTGGGTTGGTAAATTACCAGGTTTGAGGCTCAGGTTCTCACGTATCTCATCATGGTCACAGGGATGGGTGAAATCAAAGATACTGTGACCTATTAGTTCAACCTGGTGAGAGATCATAAATACACACTATTATTATTCTATAGCTATCATAGGTTACACTACATGACAGGAGACTGACTTGTACAGTGGCTATAATGCTTATGTGTGTTTGGGCCATGTTTTGTCTCTTTATTGGGTCAAAATGTCCCATAATGATATGAATATGTGAGAGTTTTGACCTTGTATTGTCTAACAAAGATAGAATTACAAACCTTTATCATTCTTTATGTCTTAACATGTCTTTGTGTGTGTGTGTGAGTGAGAAATAGAGAGAGAGAGAGAGAGAGAGAGAGAGAGAGAAATAGAGATGGTGTAGCTCCAGAATGACATGTGGACACGCGCTGGCTCTACATGTGACTACACACACTAAGGCATTCAGCTCTTATTTACTGGCCAAAAGTGGAGCTCTGACTGGCCTGCTTTGTTACTTGTTATCTCTAGTAGCTGTGTGAGTTTGTGCGCATGTATGCTTGTTTGCTTGTTTGTGTGTTCACCTGTGTCAGCCCCATGAATCTGTTGATATTCTCTGAGAGGAAGATCATGTCTCCGTCTGATGTTACCACGGAGATGAAGCCTTCTAGTGACTTCAAATAAAGACTGTCCATCTGTCTGTCTGTTTCACTGGTTCTGCAGCCTGCAATACAACACACACACGCACGCACGCATACACACAAACATACAAGCACATACACACACGCACAACACACAAAAAACACACACAAACACAAAACATAATATAACACAGTTAAAGTGTATTTGAGTGGTGTGTGTGTGTGTGTGTGTGTGTGTGTGTGTGTGTGTGTGTGTGTGTGTGTGTGTGTGTGTGTGTGTGCGCGCACACATTCATGTTGTTTTGGTTTAAGGCCATGGCTCATAGCCAAAACAAACCAGAAAAACTTCATCCTGCTACTCTTAATCCTCCCAAAAACAGCAACCTCCTCTTTGTCACTTCCCTTGGGCCACTTCATCCACAGAAACACACACACACACACACATACAAACACACAAACACACACATACCTAATAGTCGCTATCAATCATGGTAACTCACTTTGGATGAGAGAAAAATTCAATGCACATGTACCAACTAAAACAAAAAGAAGTGTTTTCCTTTACAGATGCTAGCTGTAAATTTTTAAAGACTGTCTAGTGTGACAATTTATGAGAAAGATTCTTAAAAATCAAGATACTGTAAGGATAGTAGCCCAAATTTATCTTGCCTTTCTGGACAAACTATGTGTAGTCTTGGAAACCCAAACATATCCCCACAGAAAATTACATTATATGCCCAAGAAAAAGTCTCTAAAATTACCATTAGGTAATTGTTTTCTAATTTTAATTCTTAAGTAAACTAATCTACCTGTAATTCAAATGAGTGAGCATAAACAGGTATAAACATTGTCACCCATATCCTTAGTGAAAGCAAAATATTTTGAACATGATGCTCTATAGTGTGGCTGTCTCCATAGGCGTGTGTGTTATAATTGTGTGTTAGCAAACGTGGTGCTGGTTCTGGCTTGGGTTCAGAGGAGGTGGAGTGAGCAGCAGAAGGAGAACACAGAGCAGCTCCGCAGTCGGGGGTCGGAAGCATGTGATTGCTCCAGTGTGCTTCCTTCAGATAAGAGCCATTCTCAAGGACTGCGGAGGCCTGGAGCTGGAGCTGAGCCGAGCCGAGCTCGGAGACCTGCGGCCCCATAAAAATTACACCTCTGAAAGGCTCAAAGGAACCAAGACCTTGACGTTCATTTTGTAATAAAACAAATATTCCATTTGGTTTAAGATTTCAACAACATCTCTTTTCCCAGTCGTACATGATCCCAAAAATGAGCTGGTATTTGTGAAGAAAAATACCAGTCTGACTGACTGTGTTCCTGTTCCAGGGCCAAAATGGACCAAAACTATGACACTAAGTTTGTACCACAACATCTGGAACAAATGATGATCAACTGGATTACACTGGGGAAGAATTTTAAGCTGTCTTACGTAATTCAGTGCAAATTTTAATGTTTGACAAAATGCTAAACAAACAGCTCAATAGCATACAGAGAGCTAATATTAGATCATTTCCCCTCAATCATTGAGACTGACCTCTGAACCCACAGACTGCATACAGGATGCAAATCTCTAAACCTCCAAACTCAAGCAGCCTCTCTATACACAAACAGTGGCCACACTCAGTTCTAATACTGATGGAGAATTATCATTTTTCTGACTACTTATACTCGGTGAAGTACTTATAGAAATGATTGGGTATGGGTGCATGCTAATGTTATAGATTTTAAGCAATTTTCTGGAAAGTGGGCAAAGTAAATGCAAATCACTGTTTCTAGCAACTACCACTGTGCAAATTTGCCAAGAAGGGAAGAAGAGATGAGCCACAGAGCGAGTGGAACACATTGATGCTTTTTCATCATTTCTTCAAAAACATTTCCATCACCTTTGTCCCAATATTTGACGTTTCCACGCACAAATTCAGAACCTATATTAAAGGCAGCAGGATGTAAACCCCAGCAATATAATTACATTGTAGACCATGACTATAAGTACATTTTGATTTAGGCAAGTCTGGCAGCCAATTCAGTCCTTATTCTAACAGATAAAAATCTACAGAAAGACAGATTTGATGGGATTTAACTATTAACCATGATAGCTTGGTTTAACACAGTAAACAAAGTTCTAAGCTCACACCACACACTTACAGGAATTTGGAAAACCAAAGGGCTCCACCTAGACATTATCATATGCTGATTTACGTGAACACACAACTTGCTAATTGTACCAAATGTACCATTTTAATAACCTGACTGACACATGTGTGCTGGTGTGTGCCTCTTGGTCTTACGTAAGAGGTGTTTCCCTAGCACCCTCACTAAGGGTAAGGTGGTACAGGGTGAGAAAGGGGGGCTGGTGGCGCCAGGGCAAGCCCATGTTTTGGCTAGCCTGAACCTCAGAGAAAGCAGCAGTCATGCTCTGCCTCTGTGCACACAGTACATATGGTCTGATAACACTATCTATGTACCATCTTACAATCACTGGGCTGCCATTCTACCTACATCTTCCAAAGATCATGTCTTTCCATTTCTAATCAGGTGTACGTTTACCTTTAGATATTACAGGTCACCAAAAAACAAAACAAAACAAAACAGATTTAGCTAATAAAACAAACCAAAAGTCTGAGGTTATTTAATATAAATGTATCAGCAAATATCTAAGAATAATTAATTGCTCCGCTCCCACTCACTGCAATACTGACAGGATGGAATGGATGGAACCGGATGGAATGAAAAAACCCTGTAGAAGTTCCTTTATCTGACTTCCGCAGATTCTAATTTTAAATTTAAGACAATGCAAACAATACAGACACACACATTCAAACATACACACACACACACACACACACACACACACACACACACACACACACACACACACACACACATATCCTCCATTGTTCAAGAAACGTCCAGAAAGTCTGCTTTTTTTCTTTGATATCAAAGCAGTGCACATACAAACACACCATTTAGCTAAAGAAAAAAGTATTCAAGGTCATTTGCAAACATTTTGTCAACTGCCTCCATTGACTGTGACTTTTATTACATGGCAATTTCAGTAAAGTCTTTTCTCTTTTGCACCCAATGAACCCAATAAGCCTACAGCAACAGCTGGGCTAATAACCCATAACACAATCATAGCTTTGCATAAAATCGGCTCTTCTTTCTATAATGTGACTGCAAAAGTAATACACCCTGGCAGCAAAAAAACAAACCGTTTCCTCATATACCAGCCTCAAGTTTCCTCGTATTCATATCTGGGGCATGCCACTGTGCCATTGGCTCAAGGCATACGTTATAATGCAGCAAAAGACAGTTTTAAACTTTTAACACCCTTTCTTTATCTCTTCACTTCTTAATGATGAGAATCTTATATGAGAGAACAAGTATATGTGCTGTGCTTGTAAGTTTGTGCATGTGTGTGTGTATATATGTTGGAATAGGGCACCTGATGTGAGGAGCTTGCATGTGCGGAGGAAGCTGATGGCCAGTCTCATGATGGAGGCCTTGTCCAGATGGGAGCTGATGCTGTGAGGCAGGGGTAGCTGTTGCGCCAGATCATAGAACACCTCCGTCTCCTTACTGCGCCTGCAGCGAGCTGCATCGCGAGATTTCTCCTTCCGTCGTTCTGATGTGCTCCTGCTGAGAGAAGGCAGGGGGAACGAGGCCCAATGGGCACACGTACAGTATAAGCAACACTGTAGGAATAGAGCTTTCTAAATTTGGTCTAATATAATTCATTACACTGCCAGGACTCAGGGCAATTACAACCACACTCTCATAATGACATTCTTTTTAGTTGTACTATAGTTACTGAATACTGCTGCTGAGAGAAAATAAGCAGCTAACATGAGCATATGACTAATTCTGATTTGTGCAAGGGCTTATGTGAGGTCACCAATGCCTAATATATTCCTGGCCAACATAAATTGGACAGAAACTGGCAAGGAAAAGAAATCTCTAAGAAATTTCAACTTTCTCACACAAAGGTGTTACTTTCTATTATTCTATTATTATATGTCATCCTGCTAATAAATCACATTTTATTTAATAATCTGTTCTGAGAAAACCTCACACTCTGTTTCCAGCTTGGTGGTGACAGAGAGAAAAATCAGCAACATGAGCCATGATTTTGTCATAAATACAAATATATACAGCACTATCCTGCGAACCGGCGCTCCATCTCCACCATCCCATTCTCTAACTCCCACCCAGGTATGTTTTAGATCAATGGGAAACACATGCAGTAGATAGTAAATTCACCACAGAAACCATAACTAATAGTAAGGAGCAATTATAAAAGATTTACTGACAGGGGCTTCAAGAGGAGTAACGGGATAATAAGCTAGGACTTGAAGGTGTAAAACGTGCCTATTAATAGAGGTGTAACAATCAGACGATTTGGAATGACCAAGACAATGAATTGTGGCAACCAATTACTATATCAATTATAAAGATTATAATTTATTATAAATCTATTATTATCAGAAAAGGAGAGATAACTGGTGTGTATAAAGTAATTCTTATTTTTAAACGGATGTGTAAATAGGCCAGGAAACCAATTTACCTTACTGTGTACTTTGATACATGACATGGCCAAAAGTATGTCTACACCTGACCATCACACCCATATAAGGGTCTTCCCCAAACTGTTGCCACAAAATTGGAAGCACATAATTGTATATGATGTCTCTGTACGCTGTAGCATTATAATTTCC
Organism: Pangasius macronema; assembly: GCA_037577455.1. Taxonomy (NCBI): domain Eukaryota; kingdom Metazoa; phylum Chordata; class Actinopteri; order Siluriformes; family Pangasiidae; genus Pangasius; species Pangasius macronema. Next base: position 19,890,256 of record CM074947.1, read on the forward strand.
CTTCACTGGAACTAAGAGGCCATGTTTGCATATGTTACCGAATGGCAATGCGCCTGTGCACAAAGCGAGGTCCATAAAGACATGGTTTGCCAAGGTCGAAGAACTTGTGGAAGAACTCAAGTGCACGGAGCCCTGAACTCAACCCCACCGAACACCTCTGAATTGGAATGCCGACTGTGTACCAGGCCTCCTCACCCAACATCAGTGCCAGACTTCACTAATGCTCTTGTAGCTGAATGAACACAAATCCCCACAATCAGGCTCCAAACTCTAGTGGAAAGCCTTCCCAGAAGAGTAGAGGTTATTACAACATCAAAGGGGAGAAAGTGTGGTGTTCAGGCATCCACAAACAGAGTTGGTCACATATCGATCAGAGGCTACTAAATCAAATCGTATTATATCATATCATTCCACAGATGATTCAGTGATATAGTCAAATTTTGAATCTTCGCCACATGAATAGAAATCTTATCATATTGTATCATAGGCAATTCAGTAATATGGTCAAATACTGACTTTAAGAATCTTAATTGTATCGTCTGGAAGGCTGAGTTTTACATTCCTGCCTATTACCTTTTTGCATTTTTTAATTATTCATTGTGTAGCACACAATTATTCATTGTGTAGCTATTGTTGCACATGATATTAAATGTATTCATGCATTTCTCCACTAAAATATAAGAAAACTCATTCTGAAATGATCAGCATATGAATTTAATTGTTTACATTGTATAGATGTAGCTATTAAAGCACTGTAAATTATTATCTGTTTGCATGAAATTGACACGATCTTGGTTCAGTGTAGTGTTAAGTAATCAACAACTTAATAACTTTAGTCTATATAATATTAAGGATTTTGTGGGCTTTTTAAAAGTACATGAAAATAGAGGGTAGTGAGAATGTCACTATGATACAGACAGTAATAGCATAAGCCCAGTTCTAAAAACACTTTGTGAGTCTCATATAATTCCTCTTTAAAAGCAGGTCAAAGTCCAAAGTCTGAGGTTTCTTGTGAACATCATGATCACCACAGCCAGATCACAGACATAACACATCATATAACCAGAATTGCACTGCCTATAGTTTTTTTAATGAAATCTATTAAAACCAGACTGTTTCCAAAGCATAATAAAATGTGGACATCTGAAAGCCAGATCATTCCCAATTCTCATTCAGCTCAGCCATACAACCCAGCAAGTGAGACTGAGCCAGTATACAGCAGGTGGTGTACACACACACACACACACACACACACACACAGAGAGAGAGAGAGAGAGAGAGAGAGAGAGAGAAGAGAAGAGAAGACATAGAGACACCCTTTGATTTATATACTTTGCCCCCAAAAAGTTATATTTGCTGTACAAATACCTCAGCCAATGAAAACAAACATCTATTTGTGCGACTGAACACAACCCTCATCCTGAACCGTGGACCCATTATCCAGTGGCGTATTCTCCAGCATTACAACACAATTTATTTCTTTTGTCAGCAACAACAAAAAAAAGTTAATCTTTAAATTGTCTAGAATGGAAATTAAGCAAAAGAGGGTCATCCTTTAAGAATTAAGCCTGGATCAGACTCTTACAGGATAAATGCTGTATAAATAAATAAATAACTGTTTTCCACAGACTGAAAACAGTTATTAGCACAGAAATGCTCTTCTGTCTCCAGGCCAACAGTAGGGGCCAAACGTCTGAGAGCACTAGTGAAAAAGCTTCTATTTTGCATTGTTTTCTAATTTAACACAACAATTTTCATTACAAATTATATTATTGACAACAGCCTGAGTGTTCATAGTTCATAGTTGCTTAGTATTTTTTAATTTATTTTTATTTTTTAGTTAATAACAGTGGCACTCCGACTGGCATGGACAAGTTTGTGCAAATATCCAATATCCAATATCACAAATAAGGACCGAGAAATAATGCAGAATCTTGAATAGTAAATATCCAACGCAGTCAACTGAACATTTGCTTTCTTTATTTTCAATATTTTGAAAATTGTAAAACCTTCTGTTTATTTCTAATTTTAAATGGAAAAAGAAAAATCCCAGATTTTCAGTGTGGTCTCAGACTTTTGGACTGCTGTATATATACAAAGTATAGAGACTGTATTTACTGTGCATACAGTATGAACGTATTTGTGTGGAATAACGATAAACTTCATGGATGATAGGGATGATAAGGATGACATCCACTCACCTGTACACACAAATATACAATACAACCAGATGCACAGGGGCACGCACACACACACCCACACACCCACAAACACAAACAGCAGCTGCAGTGCAAGCAACCCCTTTTTTGCTTTGACTTGCACCTTTATCAGTGCAAAAACAGTAGTGAAAACAGAAACATCCAAGTTAAAAACTGTGTTTACCTTTAGGCTAGCGCGTGGGATCATGGTATAGCTTAAGTTACATCAAAGTGGCTTCCAGATACTGGAAAATATTCATTTCAAGTTCATTCATCCATCTCCAGGCCAGGGTTTGTGCGGGTCCTGGAGCCTATCCCTGGAATACTTTGTGCTAGGTGGGAGAATTCACCCTGGATGGAATGCCAGTCTATTGCAGGGTGCCATGCACACCCTTATTCACGCCTGTAGGCAAGTTACCATAGCCAATCTGCCTATTTGCATGATTTTGGGAGGTGAAAGGAAACCAGTGAACCCAGAGGAAACCCACACAAACACAGGGACAATATGCAAGCTCTACACAAACTGCAGGTCAAACCAAGAACCCTGGAGCTGTGAGGTAGCAATGCTTCCCTACCACATTTAGAAATTGACTTGATGCCTCATTACCATCTGTATTTCGCAGTGATGAGAGGTTGGGATGGCGTCCTAGTCACACAACAGAGTCCTTAAAATTCCAATGTTACCAGAAACTTCACCCAAAAGACCCTTATCCCAGATGCCTTGTTTCAGAATCAGAAGTGGACAATGTCAGGTCCAAGAATTGCATCACCAACCAACATAATATGACCAGCATATTATACTGAACAGTGGAGGCTTAATGACTGAGGTGAGGTTAAGGGTAGCAACATGGAAAACAGGCCCTGACTAATTCATACCACAAGTGTTGGGAAAGTGAGATGTTTTTAGATGGTTTTCCCCCCAAAATTACTGTCATAATGTCTTCTCATCACTCAGTTTTCATTGTGTTCTGTGGTATGACACAAACTAGTTTTATGAGAAGAATGACTCTGGCCCTATTCCATCTTCCGCAAGGCCAGACATGGTCACCTGACTCAGCCAGCTAGAGCTTAACTGGAGTTGAATCATGGGAAACTGAGCCCCAATGAGACTGCATTACACTATAATTTATAAGAAACTTTATTAATTCATTTCCTGCTATGAGCTAGAATGTGCTATGAGCTAGAATGTGCTATAGTTTGTACTCTACATTACTTTTCAGCTGATTTTATCCCCAATTTTTATCTGTAGTTTTCAAAAGAGAAAAAAATCCAATGCCTTCCAAAACTTGAGTCTTTTAGAGTGCCTTCAGCAGTGTTACACAATAACAGCATTGTATCTTAAGATAATTTCACTGATAATTCCACTGTGTGTGCAGCCTTGCATGTAAAGAGATAGGAAATGAAAACATTTTACATTTTCTAAATCATTTTTTTTTTAAATATGCAATTTAGTGTATGGCCAGCTTTATGGCATTAAAAAAGGCAGATAAACACCTACTGTAATACACCTGTGACATGCTTTTACAGCTTGTTATGGCGAGCAATCACCAAAGCACATGACACATGGTTACCCCTAACCATGCCAATCCTAATTAATCTTTAAACAACATGTATAAAAGTAGATCTGAAGCTGCCTGAGTATGCACATTACTTTCTTTGAATGGGAAATTAGTGTTTTATGGTCTTTACCAACGACCCTTTCAGTCTCTGGGATAATTAATATTAATATACTCTTTCCTATGACCGTGCAGCAAAATGGCAGTGAGCCAAAACATGTCGCTCATGATAATCCCTACATTTGTCCAATCTCAGCAAGCCTGGAAGCACATTACACTGTAGTGTTGCTCTGGCCTCTATTAGGAATGTGCTGACATAGGGTTGACTAATCATAGTTTGCAGTATTATCACAATATTGCATTTTTAAAAATGCCTACACACTCCCATGTACATGCTTTTCTTGCTCAGTGTTTTAGCCATAAACTAAGAAGCATCTCATTTTTGTGATCTGTAGAAAAGGTTTATATGTACATTTCTCATTTCATTAATAACGACTGGCAACATTTTTTCAGCTAAACATGGACAAATCACACTTGCTCCGGATTCTGCTACAGGGAAAATAACTTTTCTATTATGGCCAAACCAAACAATGTCACTTTATTCATACTTCTTCGTGGCATTCATATTCAGCCAGTAATATGTAGCTACCATGCAAAATATTAACTGTTTTTTTTTAACAAAAAACTCAAAACATTACCTTCTTTAAAAGATTACTAACATGATTTGCAGGTGTGGGCTTTGCATGTATGTATATGGATGTGTTTGTATGTGTGCAAAATACATAGTTCTATTGTGTGAGATTTTTCAGGGCATAATAACACTCATCTTTGTCATCTGAGTTTTATACTGATGATCTAAAAACATTGTGATCCACTTCCCTTTGACCTTCTACACTAAGCCAAGTATTCGTCTACTTGCAGAATCCATGGATATACATGTTACTCATGTACTTTAAAAGAATGTTTAAAAAGGAAAGGTTTTTTTAAGCCCAAAATGTTCAAGGTTGATGAAAAGAAGAGAATGAAACTAACTGCTAGAGACTACATATCTCAGACGACTAAATAAAAAATGAATGAATGAATGAATAAAAGAATGACACTAAGATAAATCATGTCAGATCTTTTCCCACCTTTAATGTGCAATTGCAAAGTACACAAATAAAGTGAAAAACAGTCAGGAACTTTTTTAGGGAAAAAAGGAAAAATAAAAAAATTTAACATGCATACCCCTAAACTAATACATTGTTGAAGCATCTTTTGATTTTATTACACAACTCAGTCTTTTTGGCTAAGAGTCTATCAGCATGGCACATCTTGACTTGGCAATATTTTCCCACTCTCTCTATCATAAACATTCTAAATTCATCTAACTGTAAGAGCATCTCCTGCGCACAGCCCGCTTCAGGTCACCCCACAGATTTTTAGTTGGATTCAGGTCAGGGCTCCTTTCTAAATCATTCAGAAACATTGCTTTTTTTTGGTTAAGTCATTCCTTTGTTGATTTGGATGTATGCTTTGGGTCACTGTCATGCTAAAAGTGAAATTCCTTTTCATTTTCAACTTACTAGCAGCCCTAAAGCATGATGCTGCCACCACCATGCTTCACCTTGGGTATGGTGTCCTTTTGTCAATGTGTGTTTTGTTTTGTTTTGCTTTGTTTTTTTGTACCAATCATACCTTTTGGAATTATTGAATTATTATTCCTACTGGAATTGGTTTCATCAGACCATGACACATTTTGCCACATGGTGTGGGGTGATGTAGTTGTGCTTGGATGTTTTTTGGGAGAAAGAGCTTCTGTCCAGCCACCTACCCCACAGCCCAGACATGTGAAGAATATTCCTGCAGCTAATTTAATGTTGCCGTGTGTTTCTTGGCAGCCTCCTTGGTAAGTTTTTGTCATGTCCTTTTGTAAATTTTGGAGGGACGTCCTGTTCTTGGTAATGTCACTGTAGTGCTCCATTTTTTCCACTTGTTGATGATGGCCTTCACGGTGTTCCATGGTCTATCTACTGTTTTGGAAAAATTTTTGTACCCCTCTCCTGATCGATGTCTTTCGACAAGTGAGATACTGTACATGCTTTGTAAGCTCTATGCAGCCCATGGCTTCAGGAGTCAGGTGAAACCAAGGAGATGTCAAGAAATCCTATAGAAACAGCTGGTCTTTATTTGGGGTTAAGCAGAATAATTTCATTGATGACAGGTGTATGATAATTACTTTTAAATATGAGATTGAATGTGATTGGTTCATTCTGAACACAGCCACATCCCCAATTATAAAAGAGTGTGCACACTTATGCAACCAGGTTATTTTAACTTTTTTTTTTTTTTAATTTTGCTATTGTTCCCTAAAATGTTTTTCACTGTCATTTCACATTGAGGGTGGAAAAAGTTCTGACGTGATTTAGCTTGGAAAGTAAAAAATGTAGTGTTTTGAAAAATTATCCCCACAAATCTGAAAAATATAGGTAACATTAAAACGACCGACTCTTAATATATCACAGCAGGCAAAGGTATAAGACTTCAGTGAGTTCACACCACAACCAGCAATGACTCATCTAAACATTGTTCAGACTCCTTTAAAGTAACCTTTATCCTACATTACCTAATGTTTACCAGAACACAGACATACCTAGAGAAACTCGTTATTGAAAAAGAAAGATCATCTTTCAAAACTGAGGGAGCATAAAATAGCAGGTTAGCGACTTCACAAAAGAGAACAAAAGTATAAATGTGTCATCTTTTGCAATTCTGTACTTCTAAGTGCTCCTTTTGGTGCAGCACAAATCTTACATTCAGCTCATTACATAATGGACAAATGAGAACTTTTGCATTCTCTATGACTAGAAGAGTGGAAGCATATCTGTGAAGTACATCAGATACCTGAGGGACAGAACACATGAACAGATGCCAAGTGAGATAACTGGGACTAAGAGCTGTTTTTCTACACAGCAGCCATTTCTACACTGATAACTATCGCTATGTTGGACATCGATCAAACCACTCTGAGTGGCACAGAGAGACGCAAATCTAGGAACTGTTGTCGAATACAATTTTGGGCAAGGTTTGCATTTATTGTGTACAATCGCACCAATACTACACTTTTGTTTCACTAATTGTTAAATTATAACCTAAACTTAATGTTAGCCAAGTGATGCATTAATTTACACTGATTTGTACTCAACCTATAAGTTTCAGGAAGATAGAGATTAAGCACCTTATTGCTGTTTTATAGACTAGGGTCCCTGGTGGTCTAGCAGCTAAGGCTCCCACGCTCTCACTGCTGCAGTCCAGGTACGATTCCCGGGCAGGGAACCAACCCAGTGTACTCTCAGTGCCAGTCCAGAACAAAATGGGAGGGCTGCGTCAGGAAGGGCGTCCGGTGTAAAACCTGTGCCAACTCAAACACGTGGACCAATGATCTGCTGTGGTGACCCCTAATGGGAGCAGCCAAAAGAACAACAACATTGCTGTTTATAGACTTATAGTTAAGTGCCACTTGAACTATTTCTGAGAAACTGAGCTATGTTGTATGGGATTGAAATGCAAGTTATGCCAGTTTGACGAATGCAGATGCACAGTCCTTCCACAAGATGTGCACAGAGCAGCCGGAACTGAAAATAAGAGAAACACAAATTGTCTAAGCAGCCACTGCATATTAGGTTTCATGAAGAAACACACATAGCCTCATGAATGTCATTTGTTCTTCTGCAAAGGTGACTAAATTAAGCCTTGTGTCCCCTCTGCCATGCTAGCCATGCTAATGCTGGCCGAAGCTCTCCTGGAACTCTGAGTTGACCTTCAATCTACAGAAGATCAACAAGCTGCTTCTGACCACATTCGGTGTTTGTAATAGTTAAACTGTATTTGGCCTGATGGATATGTATGCGCTCCTACTCTGATAACTGCAATAAAAATAAATGTTTGTTAGACTGATTAGAAATTACAGGAACAATCTTGTTCATGGTTCAGTAATGCCAGAACAATCCAGCTTTCTCTCTCACATTCCACCGACACGAGTGTTAATGAAGTAATAAGATATTTAGTGCAACTCTGGAATTGCTCAATAACTTTGACATTAATGGCCATGAATCCCAATACACAACAGCAAATCTCTCAGTGGTATAGGTATGTCATGGAACCGCTACCTGAACCGTGTCTTATGAAACTAAACCAGACGTGGCAACATGCTATTTTCAACCCTGTGCAATGTACTAATGGTCCATAACTAGAGAAAAGGTTGCCTTCAAATGACTCATGCCCAGTGCATACCATGCATGCTGTTCTATACTTGGGAAGAACAATAAGTAAATCACACTAAAAAAAATAGACAAAATTGGCTTTCTCTGTGCAAGAAAAAACTGCGCTTTCTCAAATGTTTCCTGCAGCGACTGTGAACATTTAGCTCATAACTCTGTGTCCAAAAGTCTGTCGTGGTTACAGTGCTTAAGGGTTCTTCTCGTATGGTTAGTGTTTTGACGAAGGATTTTCCCCTACAAAACGTGGAAAGGTTATCCCTTTGCTATAATTGCCCGAGATGTATATTGGAAATTTCTCTGCCCTTTAGGGACAACTGAAGAATTCTTAGTGTGTAAGTTGCAACCTCATTATCTTTACTGAAACCAGTTCTTTCGTACTTGCTGCACGCTTTCCAAATGTTTGTTTTTCATGTCAAGTAGAGCAGTTTCAGGCTCCATAAAGAGACACCAGTGAGACATCAGTGTTTCATTAATTATTTTTTGAGTCACAATGACTTTGGAGAAAATCGGGACGTAAATGTCGATACGCGTTAGTAACGACGTTAAGTGTCTAATATGTTTTATGTATAGTAAACTTTTTACACCTCTAATACAAAGTACTTCATATCACTCGAATTTACACCTTTAACACAAAGTACTTCATATCACTTGAATTTACACCTCTAATACAAAGTATTTGAATTTACACCTCTACAGCTTTTTGACTTTACAAAAGAGGTGTAAAGAACAGAAATGAGGTGCAAATTAACAAATAACAGAAATGTAAGCCACACCTGAAAAGCGTCCTTATTTATGTATGTTACAGATCACAGTATTATTAACCTCTCTACCCCCTTGAGCTATCTCTCTCGCTCTGTGTTTTTAATCAAAATGTCACCGGAGAGCTTGCATGTCTCTGGGTAGCCTCGGGTGGAGCTCAAAAATCACAGCAGCCATCTGCTCCTCTGCCACACAACTATTTTCATAATAAGCAGCACCACGCTTTGGGCTATACGGCAGCCAGACAAGAAGAAATCCACAAAACTGAATTAACCAACCAGGCATGGGCACAGAGTACGAGTCTCTCACCATACTTCCTCGTTGATACTGCCTTCATATTTAACAGAGGTGCATTTATTTTAACATATTCCCAATGATTAATTTCAGTATGACAGAGCCCTTTAGCTATGACAGTGTAATTGTTTTCATCAGATGGATCATCCTTAACTTTTTCATTGCTGAGAGGCATTCAGGCTCCAAGAATTTTAAAACAATGGACAAACCATCTGAAATTCCTCAACCTTGCTCACTTATAAGCAGTTTTCCTGTGATTTTGGCCTCTTACTAAACACAAACTCCAAAAATGCATCCCCTGCTAATCTCTGATCCCCTGGAACAGTTTGTTCTCTCACACTGCAAAACAGTCAACATCGGCACAACCTCTCTCACTCACGGGAAGCAAGACAGACGAATGGTACAACACGCGATGGACATGGGAAGACCCTACTGCTATAGACACATACATACAGATCACGTGACCATACAGTAGAAAACAGTTTGTTATCCGGGTCCATCTGAAATAAGATAGCGCTGTATGCTGCAATTAAAGGAAGTGGGAGACTGGTGGACAGGAAAGACCAGGAGACAGGCTTCTTAGCCAAAGGAAAGTTCTGGTCAAGACCAACCAATATGCCATATGAGGAGGTGAAGGCTGAAAAAAAGACAGATAAAAAAGAGAGCATAATCTCTCAAACTAAAAGCTTCGTATGTGCCCCTGCTGTTATCCGAGGGTGGGGATTTAGGGGCCTAGATTCACATTCTCTCCAGAGATCCTGTCACAATAAACTGCACATTTTTGTAGAGTCAGACAGCTGGGAGAGAACTCTCTGCTCTCAGCAATCATCTCAATCTCCTCTAGAACGTCAGTCCACATGAGACCAATACAATACCACTAAATGTCAATTAGAAAATTTTCTGAATGGTGCTGAGATGGCAAGATCAGAAAGCATCCACACAACTTCATATCACTATCCTGTTACATTAGCTGACTCTGTTTCTCCCATTAACACTCAGTCAGTAGAAAGTGTATCCTCTAATTACCTGTAAGACCTGATAGATGGAACAGAAGGCATCTGTTCTCAGCAGAGCTGTAAGCTGGGCATCTCTGTCTGAGGACTGAGAGGCTCTGAGGTGGCAGGGACAGAGCTTGGATAGAGCACTGGCAGTGCTGGCACTGAGAGCCCTGGGAAGCAAGCCAGCGTTTGCCCTTTGGCCAGGGGATTGGAGAGCTCAGTTTAACAGAGATGAGTGCTGAGAAGTCTCTCGCTTCCTCTGCATCTCAATATCCAACAGGGATAACTTAACTGTCCCATATTGCTGTCCAACTTGAATCTTCATGTACAATTGGTATACGTGATGGTGTACTGCTCGATACGAGCACAAAATTTTTTTAACGGATATCTGTGTACAAATAGGCAGCATATAGCTGGATTTCCTCAAAGGCTCCCTAATGATTCTTTGAACATTTATATGGGAAAAGTTAACCCTTTTTGAGACACCATCCCAAGACGAATGTTTGGAATTCCCAAGGGAGTGTTCCTGTTTGGCTAGTATCTGTTAGAGTTCTGTTTTTAACCATTTTCTCAGAGAGGATCCACAACTGCCTTCAGCTCATATGGGCATAATGATAAGTATATAATTGTAGAAAAAAAATAACTGTGTCTACTGAAAGATATGACCTTCCAAGTATTTCTCTTTTAATTCTTTGAAATATGTGACATAAACCACAGAACACCACACCACACACACACATCTCTAGAGGTACAAGATGGCTGACACATTTGTTGCAAAAGCCTACTCACTCCAGTTCGGCCTCTGTCCCTTAAGGGAATGCTCAACTGTTTTTGCATTCCCCTCTGAATTGCAATATCCTGATACTAAAGATACATGCTCTTCAATTGAGTGTAATACCAATGTTTGTGTTCAGTTTCCCTCCGAATGATCTGATAAAGGCACAGAGAGCATGCAGGGAACTACCAGTCACGCAGCCGGAGCAGACTTTTAGGCGCTTTGTCTACCAAGCACACACGCGCATGACAACGCCGTGAGGCTAAAACTTTCAGCTTTTTCTTTAAAGGGATATTCCACTCATTTTCCCAAATTTTAGGATAAGTAATTTAGGAAGAAGGAAAAAGTCAAGCAGAGTGTTCTGAAGAAAAACCGGCCATTGTGCCAAAATTGTCTAAAAAATTTGTTACAAGAGCCTCACCTCACAGCGAAGCTACGTGCATCGTCTGAGACTTTAGATTTCTCAGAAAAACAAGATTTATTTATAGGCCTCCCGGACATGACAGGCACAGGACAACATTTCCTTAGATTTTGAATCAGCATAACATATCAGGAATGGAAAAGCCTTAGTGGAGTGACTTTTGAAAGGTGAACTTAATTTGCATAATTTCATGATTTCATATTAAAAATTCCATTAAAAATGTATAAATAAGTAACCAATGAAACCTGTTGTATTCCAAGTAGAATATCCAATATTAAAAGCAAGAGGGAAAAAAGTGGTGTGTCTGTATAATCCAAAACGTTATTATTATTATTATTATTATTATTATTATTATTACGGCTGTATTTCTGTGGATATATATATGGTATTTTGATACTATATTTTTTTATGTAACTATTTGTAAACTGCATATGAGGATGACACACAGATGTTACCCGCATACTGACCTTCCAAAGACCATCATGAGCACAAGCACTTAATAGTAAAATCACAAAACAGAACAAAGACAAGACTGCTTTTGTTAACGTGATATGGACTGACCTGCATTAATTTACCCACAATTATACACGTGTCAGATCACGTCAACGCCACAGCAATCTGAGAACTCATCTCTCTCTCTCTCTCTCTCTCTCTTTCTTTTTTCTGCCCATAAATTTCTCACCAAGGACATTAAAAACAGACAACATGCAGGAGACATGTTCCAGTGAGGGTTTTGTGTGTGTGTGTGTGTGTGTGTTACTGAGCAGCTTGAGCAGCATGAGGACAACTTTATTTAGAGGAAAAATCCTGAAGAAAGTGAAAAATCATTTAAAACAGCCACTGCATTAAAGTTATTATTAGGCTTTGAATGCACTGATGTGTAATTAGCTTTATATAAGCTACATGTTTGAGGTAACACACAGCACAACCTGTACAAGGTGCTCGTGCAGCAGGTGTTATTATTCCCTGCGCTCGCGCGCTCGCTCTCAGTATTTCATCCAAACTGCGTGCAACTTTTCACCCAGACTTATAGACTCTAGGTGGCTGATAAGTCACGCGTGATTCAGGGCAATCTTATCAACTCACCTTTTCTTGTCTTTCTCGGCTGTCATCTTCAGAAGTTCCCTCTCCCTCCTCACTCACACACTGGCTGTTCCCGTAATTTCTCCGAAATACACACACGCGCGCGCGCACATATACACACACACACTTACACATACACACATATACACACACACACACGCACTTCGGTCTCGTTGATATTTTGTCAATCACAAATAATAACTCCTGGGTGTAATGCAGGTTTAGAAACAACAACACACCACCACAAAAAAAAAAAAAAGTTACGCGCGTTTGTTTAAAGTTAAAAAAAAGAAACACATAAAATCCACTCCGGATTCAATCTGAGAAAAAAAAACGAGGCTATACAGTCTCAGAACACTGCCGAGGATCGTATAGCCTTCCACCAGTTAATCACAGGTACAATCCGAGGACTCCACAGCGCTGAAATGACAAGGTCGCGCTTTCCCCGGTCTGAAAAAAGTCGACAGAACTTTGTACCTCTTCAGCGCACACACTCCTACACTCACACACACTCATACACACTTCTACACACTCACACACACGCAACCATAGCGCTGCGACTCAGCTGGTCGGCTGCCAGCAGTGAGATTAATCAGCGCGCATCGGGATTGGTCAGTTTGCTCGCTAAACCACGCCCACCTATCACGTCATACTCACAAAATCTGACAGCTATTAGCGCCAAAGAGTTCCAAACCGTGTTGGCAAAACTAAATGTTCACATTTAGTGGTAAGTCACGTTGAATGTGTCGTGTTGCCCTCCTCAGTTTACGCTACATTTTGTTTTTTAGACTACTTAAAAGCATTTTAAAATATAGAGTTCTGAATTTTTCTTATAATTCAGTCATTACCCATATAATTACCATATCTTTGTCTTACCTCAGAGCTAAAAAAATCAAGAATTGTATCTTTATTATGTATAATTAACATTTTGTCATAAAAAAAAGTGACAATAAATCATACAGCAGTCACTGGGGTATTTATCTAAATTCTTTGCCAGTGTGAAATACCAAGGACATTTGCAGCAAAGCAAAGGTACACATGACATTTCTCACTTTTGGAGAGGTTCTGCGCTCTGGCCATCATATTTTTCATTTTCGTCAGTTTTGATAGGCCAATGAGCTGCCGCATGCATCTGGAACTGGTAGAGGAGCAACTTCTTTTTTTCTTCTCAAAATATCAAGGAGATATTCCGGGTGGTCTAGTGCCAACCCAGTCCCTGGGAGTGTACACTCAGTGCCAGTCCCAAGATAAACCCTCTTGTCACCGAAATAGATCTTTGTCCTTGTCAAAAGAATGGATATAGATGGTTCAAATAGGAGGTGTACACTGGTACACCAACTCAGCTGCTGCATCTAGTTCTGAACAGTGATGTTGTGCACTTAACTCCTGTTGATGTGTGTGTACATATATACAGTACACACACACACACACACACACACACACACACACACACACATATATAAAGTAGGTACAATTTGTGCACTTTTATAAGCTGTATGCTTTACTGCCACAGAATGTTTGGAATTCTAAAATGTTTTTGTACTGAATCAATAATGTAGAAGTCATAAAATAAAAATCTATAACAAAGTATATACTAATAAAAATAGGGTGCCTAAGACTTATATATATAAATGAAGTGGTAGACCCAAAAGAACTTCACCTGCACTGAGCCGGAGGATCCGACGGGCTGTCCGTGAAGACACAGGCCGATCCTCGACCCAAATTA
>CM074947.1:19917739-19933253 GCA_037577455.1 Pangasius macronema
TGCCATGTCTGTTATCCTGGTTTTCTGACTTTTTGCCTGTGTTTTGACCTCTGTGCTTCTTGACCTTGACCTTACCTAACGTTTTCTGGATTTTCTGCATTGCCTCTATTAATGTCTCTAACTGCAACTGCATCTGTCTCAGCTCACCATTCTTGATATTGTGTCATCAGCAAATTTAATCAACTATATGAATTTCACAGATTTCAGGTTCGATAACATCAACTATATTAATTTTCGAATATTACACTATGCAATTTTCTGTGATTTGGAAAAGATTTTTAAATAACTGAAAAAGACAAGAAACATTGATTCTTTCTTTCTTTCTAACAAATGAACTGTACATTGTACATTCAAGAAAGAAAGAAAGAAAAAAAATCTATTGAGACAGAAAAGAGAGAAAGAAAAATAGGCACAAGAGAGAGAGAGAGAGAGAGAGATCATTTCCTGTGTTTCAAGTTAATGTTGAGGGGTGCTTTTTCCATTACATACACAGTAACCTTTAACACAGCTAAATCTAGTCCCTTCTCCAACAGCATTGACCTCAGCAGAAAAAATGCTTTCTTTCTTCCTCATTTTCTAGACATATCTAGACACATGCTGAAAGGTTGTGACAGTTGGAGTATGGTGATCAGAGATTGTGGAAAAGTTCATTAAAACCACTAGTTTTTGAAGATTGGAAAAAGACCAGGCAACATTTTTTTCAAATCTTCAGCTGTCCAGTTTCAGTTAGCCTGTGCCCACTGCAGCCTCAGATTCCTGTTCTTGGCTGATAGACATGGAACCTGAAGTGGTCCTCTGCTGTTGTAGCCTATTTCGCCTCAAGGTGTGACATGTTGTGCATTCTGGGATGCTTTTCTCCTGAGCACGGTTGTAAAGAGTAGTTATTTAAGTTGCCATAACCATCCTGTCAGCTCAAACTACTGTAGTGTCTAGCCATTTTCCACTGACCTCTCTCATCAACAAGCTATTTATCCCTACAGAACTGTCACTCACTGGATATCCTTTGTTCTGTTTTCGGGCTTTTTCGCACCATTCTGTGTAGACTTTTGCGCAAGAAAATCACTCAGGTCAGCACTTTATGAAATACTCAAACCCGCCCACCAGGCTCCAACAACCACACCAGTGTCAAAGGCAGTAGGTCAGTCACATTTCTTCCTCATTCTGATGTTTGATGTGAACGTTAAATGAAGCTCTCAGAATTTTTTACCCACATCTACAGGCATAAGTTGTGACTTGTACATTGTCTAATACGCATTGGTGGTATATACGCATGGCTTGTATATGAATTCTGTGCCCTTATTTAAATCTATATGGGAAGTGAGCATCTACTGGAGATGCTCCCATCTGTCAGAGAGATGTATGATAAAGATGTACGGCAATAACCATCTGTCTGATGATGTAAACTGGTTTTGCCTCGTTGGTGCTTGCTTGCTGCCCCTAGCTACTCTAAAGATTTACTGTTAGAAAATGTTCAGGCGTGGATGCAAACACAAGGTTGAGTTTGTTAAGCAAAACCAAGGCAAACAAATCAAACAGTCAAAGCAATAGTCAAGACCCAGAAACAGGCATAGGGTCAGAGAATCTACAAGTAGGCTGAAACAGACAGAGACAGAAACTAGAACTAGGCAAAACCAAACTCCAAACTAGAACAATGAAACAAAGGAATGCAACATCAGTTAGTAACATCAGTGACACAGTGCTGAGGAGAAACTTCACAAAGATCTTGTGAGAGTCCTGGTTATGTAAGGGATGTGTGGGTTATTGTGAACAGGTGTCCGGAGATTTTGAATGCTGATATGCTGCTTGTTACGAGTCATGTGATGTGGCTTGTAGTTCACTGACCGGCATCATGGAAAATGTAGTTTGTGGATCCAGGTGCTGATGTAGACATGACAGTCACAACCTAATCATATGGTCATATTAAAAGCAGGTCTACATACAGCCAAATTAATCAATTAATATAATACCTAAAAGAAACATACCAAGTGCAATGATTCTATAAAATATAAAAATAGAATTTCTCTACTTTCTCTCTATTTATCACATTTTTTAAAACTTTTTTATTTTAAATGCAGCAACTGTAACACCGTCACAACACTGTAAACTTAATGACCCGTGTTTGCAGGATGTCCTGCCAAGAGCAAGTCTTGCAAGTCACAATACCACGAAAGATGATTCACTGGATAGAGAAGGATGCGGGATCAAAAGAAAAGGTGTGTCCATGGCCCTGCCTGCCCTTTCTCTTTCTTGTTTGCTCTCTTGCTTGAAATTCTCTGAATACACCAGCACCCAGGCCACTGCCAATCTCTAGATGTGCAAGCTCAGACATATCTCTCTAAAACGGCAAAGCCTGCCAAAAGCAAAAAAGGCTGCCCATTGCTCCGGGTGTGTGTTCACGGTGTGTGAGTGTGTGTGTGTGTTCACTACTGTGTGTGCACACTTGGATGGGTTAAATGCAGAGCACAAATTCTGAGTATGGGTCAGCATACTTGGCTACACGTCACCTCACTCACTCACTTGAAAAATGAACACTGTCTTAGTCTTTCCCAATGATCTATAAGTCTGTAGGGAGAAATCCAAGTCTCTATTCCCAAAACAATGAGTGTTGAGGTTTTTTGTTTTCCCCCCTCTAGTGAATCTGAGATTAGGGAAGTTGATGCTGATTAGAGGCCCTCTAATTGCCAAATTTCCCAGTATGCATTGCCCTGAAGTTGGGCTTGAGGAGGTTATGCACCCATATTCCCACAGAAAGGGAATCAATCCTGATAGAACCATGTTACAGCAAACAGGCATGTGTAGGTGTGTGTGTGTTTTATTCTCATAAGGCACAATAAGCTATTCATACTGGTTGTATAACATCCTGCCCAGTTTCCACTTAGTGGTCAAACAAACACTACGTCAACGACCCTCAGTAAACAAAAGGTATTAAGGTCATGAGGTGTGTCCTTCTAGCCACATGGATGCTGTCCAAATGGCAAATAGAATCAAACTTAAATCATATGTCTGGAAAAACAGGTTGTTCATGAATGTTAATTTTTGGACTAATTGTAATTTTTTATAAGAGTGCAAGATGGCATGTTTAAACACTGGATAGTTATTTACTGGCAAAAAAACACCCATTTTACTGCATTAACCAGAACAACCATCCAAACTATAATTTGGTTTATCCATCTGGAAGCAGAGTAGGGACTTGCTCCACTGTGCTGATGTACAATTACAAATACCACAAAAAACTAAAAATCTGTTTTTGGTGCACAATCCGAATGTGGATCACACAACCAGTGGGCCTCATTTATCGTATTAGCGTAATTGTAAATTGTCTGTAGAAATTTGGTATTCATGAAAGTCTTGTAATTTTGGAAAAACGTTCATCTCCTACTCATGCTCCTGAGTGTGTGTTACTTTACGCATAAGAAAACTAATGTAAACATCAGTTGACCGTCTTCAAATCATACAATTTGCATGGATTACTGCACTTTATATACAGATTATGCTGTCAAGGTTAAACAGTTATTTATTTACATTTAGAGCATTTAGCAGACACACTTATTCAGTGTGACTTACTGAAGTGCTTAGCAGTGCATCAAAAACACATCCTTGTGCTAATTCACTAGGTCAGTGACTAAGAGTACCATCAAGCTAAAACCCTGCATTTCAATTACACACAAATTTAATGAAAATTATGTGAAACCCAGTTGTTTGATATTAATGCCATTAAATATTACTAAATATGAATAAAGAAAGCAAACCAACACTAATCCATAAATCCATAAATTACATATATATATATAAAATGCTTCCAGCTTCTGTATAAAAGGAGGATGGGCTGCTCTGTGCATAGCTGTAAGCTTTAGCTGAAGAAAGATGATGAAAGGGACTGGATATTTAGACACAAGTACGATTTCCGATGGTCGCCAAGACTGTCATAAAACAACAATTTTAAAATAGCAGTTTCCCTCTGTAATGTGATTGGTGTGCATGATCACTTTTTTACTCTCCACCGTCATGCCCAACCCCTTTCATTTCACCTCACTTAATTCACCTGGTGCTGTTAAGCTGCTAAATAATATTTTTACTGGCATAGATGTGAGTCTAAATAATTGCCTCTGAGAAAATCCAGTTAATAGGAATTTCATGTTAACAGCCCTCTGTGGCCTTTACCTTTTATGAAGCTTTTTGGGGTTCGTTATGTAAATGAGCTGGGTCGGGAACAAGCTTTGCACTTTGTGGGTGATTGACATTCATCACCATGCACACGTGAGTATGAAGAAAAATCAACTTTTGTAAAATGGCTTTTGTAAATATGTCTGGCTTACACATATATTTACACGCAACTTTATTAAAAGATTGAAAAATGAGACCCAATGTTCTCAAAATCACCATAATATGTATCCACTTATCAACTAAGACAAGTATATATTAATCAGTTAAAAAACAAGGCAAAGGTTAATTTTAATGTGAGAAGGTTTAGTCATATGGATTTATGGTGACTGAAAGTTCATCTAAACACGTTAATTCTTTAAGGTACAACCATTTCTCGGCTTAAATAAAACTACACATTACCAAAATTAGATTTAAATGACATTTTAGGATGCAATGGACTGGTGTTGAATCCAGAGTGTATTCCCACCTCATACCAAGTGTTCCTGGATCAAATGCAACCCTAAACAGGATAAAGCAGTTACTGAAGATGAATGAATGAATTTCTTACTTGTTACAGATAAAATCATTCAGGTAGTGGTATTTGGGTGAAGAAGGGCAGGCAGCGCAAGTAGTGTACATTCAGAAAACCGAGTTTTTGAAGTAATTGAACAGGATTTAATGACTTCTTTTGAACTCCTTAGACAAAAAATACCATTCAAACACTACGTTTTGCCAGTACGTCTAAAAGTAAGATTTTGACCTATTAATTTTGTAGCATAACTATTATTCCAATACTTTTCTTTAGTATTATACAATGGAGTGCAAGGACTAGCACAAGTTATATATTACACAACAGTCCTAAATCAGCATGACTGTCTTCTTTGAAATGAAATAAGGCAGCAAGAAGAAAGAATCAAGCCTTTTTCTGTGCAGTCAGACAGAACAGTTACAGAAACTGCAGATCAAGCAATTGATGTAATCATGCAAATATTTAAAATCATTCTTAAATACTTAAGTGAAACTGAAAATAGCAACAGTTGCAAATATGAACACATTTTGACCACTACATCTGAAGTGCCATGGTTTCATAATGACCCCCGTTACTCTTTCCTGTCTGCAGTCCTGCTTTCAGGAAAACTGGGTAAGGGAGGTGTTGCCTTTAATTCAATACAACATTCTGTACTAAATGACATTCTTCCTGTTCAGGTCCTAACTGGGGGTTAAGAGCAGGTAGAGAATAGCTGGGTGGGAGAGCTCAGAGGTTACTCAGGTCATTCTGAGACTTTAGAGCTGGGGACATGACCTTTGCCTTATATGGAAACTTATAAGGACCAAACAGACTGATCAGTGATGTGGTGTACCAATGAACAGAATATATACCGATGAGCTTGAACTTGCAAATGACTGTGTGAAACCATCTGGTGCACTTGATTCTATAAATACCCTAACCAGTGTAATTAAGGTATTGGTCATCTATTCTACACTTAATTGGTCTGAAGCCGATTGTTAAACACTTATTGTTGTTTGCATAAACTTGATGTTGTTTAGAGAGCAGAAACATTTAAATACCTTGAAATATACAATGGATATAAAAGGTCTACAAACCCCCATGGAAAAGCACGGTCGTTGTGAAGCAAAAAAATGAAACTAAGATAAATCATGTCAGAACTTTTTCCACCCTCAATGTGAAATTACAACGTATAAAAATTACATGAAAAACAATCATAGACATTTTAGGGAAAAATAGCAAGAATAAAAAAGTTACAATAACTTTGTTGCATAAGTGTGCACACCCATTTATAATTAGGGATGTGGCTGTGTTCAGAATGAACCGAACACAATCATTCTCATGTACAAAAGTAATTACCATACAGCTGTCATCAATTAAATTGTTATGATTAACCCCAAATAAAGACCAGCTGTTTCTGTAGGATTTTCTTGATCTTCTTGGTTTCATCTGACTGCTGAAGCCATGGAACCATGGAACACTGTGAAGGACATCATCAACAAGTGGATGATGGAGCACCATAGTTGAGCACCATAGTGACATTGCCAAGAACAGGACGTCCCTCCAAAATTTACAAAAGGGCAAGACAAAAACTTACCAGGGAGGCTGACAAGAGACCAACGGCAACTTTAAAGGAACTGCAGGAATATCTGACAAGTACTGATTACTCTCTGCATGTGACAACAATCACTCATATTATTCACATGTCTGGGCTATGGGGTTGGGAGGCTAGACAAAAGCCCTGTCTCACAAAAAACATCCAAGCTCAACTAAATCACCCTAAACCATGTGTCAAATGTGTTAAGGTCTAATGAGACAATTCCAAAAGATATAATAATTCCATAAATCCAAAAGATATGTGTGGCACAAAAAGGCACATCATCAAAAGAACACCATACCCACGCTGAAGCATGGTGGTGGCAGCATCATGCTTTAGTGCTGCTTGTCTTCAGCCGGAACTGGGGCTTTTATCAAGGTGGAGGGAATCATGAATAGCTACAAATACCAGTCGATTTTAGTGCAAAACTTTCAAATGTTTGATAGTAAGCTGAAGATAAAAAGGAATTTCACAACAATGACTCAAAGCATGCATCCAAATCAACAAAGGAATGGCTTAACCAAAAGAAGATCAATGTTATTGAATGACCTAGCCCGAGCCCAAACCTGAATCCAACTAAAAACCTGTGGGGTGACCTGAAACGGGCTGTGCACAGGAGATGCCCTTGTAATCTGACAGATCTAGAATGTTTTTTGCAAGAAAGAGTGAGAAAATATTGCAAATTCAAGATGCGCCACACTGATAGACTCTTAGCCAAAAAGACTGAGTGGTGTAATAAAATGAAATGGTGCTTCAAGTTATTAGTTTAGGGGCGTGTACATTTACGCAACTAGGTTATTGTAAGTTTCTTATTTTCCTTTTTTCCCCCTAAACATTTTCTGATTGTTTTACAATTTATTTTGTATACTTTGCAATTTCACTTTAAGGTGGGAAAAGATCTGACATGATTTAGCTTAGTGTCCTTCTTTTACTTCACAAAAACCCGCCATGTTAGCAGGAGTGTGTAGACTTTTTATATCCACTGTAAGGCGGATGTATTTGGGAACTTTAAGTCCTTATTATAAATAAGTACACTCAAATCTGATAGATGGATGGTCATGGTATACGGACACATCCAGTATAATTCAGTTTATAACTCAAAAATAGACCAAAGGAATTTCAACCTCATGTCCCTAAGCACAAACTGTTTGTTTGCTTAATGACACACAAACCGGTAGATAAACAAACTGTCCTAGAAGGAATAAATCATCCGACAGACAGGGCTCCTCCAAGTAAACAATATGAGGTAAACAAGGCCAACAAACACTCCTATCACCAGTCTGACTGGCCACTGAATACAAACTTCAACCCTGTTCATGTGACATGAACCCCACTGGACCTCAGCTAGGTAAGATTACACAACAGTCGGTGTAAGTTTAATAAAATACTGGAGCGCTAAAAGCATTCTTTCAGTCCAAAGCTGCATTTTACGACTGAGATTTGACTTATACTGAAATGTTACCTTTCTGTAATGTCACAGTGGGTTTTTTTGGCTTAGAAAAGTTATGTGTACTCATGCACTTTGACACCAGTGGACACTAATTCTGGATTGTACAGATACCACGTAAATGTACAGTACAAGAGCATTTGCATGATGCTTATGTGGCACATTACCTGTAAATGACCCCATTCCGGTGGAGAAACATGAGAGCAGAGGTGACCTCAGCAGCGTAAAAACGAGAGCGGGCTTCGTCAAATTTACGTGAACGCTGGATTTGGAACATCAGGTCCCCTCCGTTCACATATTCCATCACAAAGAACAGACGATCCTGAGGAAAGACAGGAGAAGATACTATAAATTCATGCCAAATACAATATGTAAGATAACTGCTCAAAAAGTGAGGGCGGACAAGCCTCCCTTAAAGGAGATCAACTACTACAAAGCAGGTCCCCTAGTACTAAGAAGTGGAAGACAATGCTAAAAAAAAACTTTATTATAACAATTTAGAGAAGATAGGAAAAAGATCAACTGCATTAACACTGAATGCAGCAAGTATTCAAGGGTCACAAGGAACTTCTGATCCTCCTGGATAATCTACAGAATTAAGCACATAATATAATCACTCCTTATCCATGACGCCATGACCTGTGCTTAAAGTCAGCATTCCCGTTACATTAGTATGCTTAAGTGTCAGGATTCTAATGAAATAGTATATATACCAGCTTTACATAATTACTTATCCTTATCTGACCTTCAAACATATGCTCATAAATATGCTCTTAATTAATTTATATCACAGATCGATTCCCAGCACCTTCAATTGATTAACTGTAACCATAAACATTATGGAGGTGGTATAAAAAATATTTCAGTTTAATGTCCCATAAAACTACTGCTCGGTTCATGCGGTGAACCGATAAGAATTTTCCTCACTTAGTCACAGTCATAAACATGGACACAGAAGTAGATACAAGACTGAGACCAATAGTGTATTTGACAACATCAACATACACTAGTTATTAACAGTGACATGCAACGGATTATAAACGTGACCCTATGGACAGATGGTAGCATCCAAGTCGATCCTCACTATGGACTTCAATGAAGCACTATAGTGACATTACCAAGAACAGGACGTCCCTCCAAAATTTACAAAAGGACAAGACAAAAGCTTACCAGGGAGGCTGTTGAGAGACCAACAGCAGCATTACATTAGCTGAATTTCACCTTTCAGCACAATAATGTCCCAAGAATACATCCAATTCAAGAAAGGAATGGCTTAACCAAAAGAAGTGCAATGATTTTGAATGGCCTAGCCAGAGCCCAAACCTAAAAATCTGTGGGGTGACCTGATGCTCTCACAATTTGACAGATCTAGAATGTTTTTGCAAGAAAGAGTTGATAAATATTGCCAAGTCAAGATGTGCCATGCTGATAGTCTTACTAAAAAAAACTGAGGGGTGTAATAAAATGAAAGGGTGCTTCAACAAAGTATTACTTGAGGGGTGTGCAGACTTGTGCAGCAAGATCATTGTCCATTCAAGTTATTTTTCCTAAAAAATTTCTGATTCTGATTTTTCACTTTAGTTGTATACATTGAAATTGCACATTAAAGGTGAGAAAAGATCTGACATGATTCATCATAGTGTCATTAGTTCACTTCGCAAAAACCCACCATTTTAACAGGGTTGTGTAGTCTTTTTATATCCATCGTAATATGGCTCAACTGTAGAGAAGAAAGATCAGCTTAAGATCAGCTTGGCATTTTATAATATGCTGAGATGATCTCCTGCTGCGTAATCAAGATAAATCTCCACAGATGTGAACTTTGGCACAGAGGTTCAGCTAATCTGTAACTGATCCACTTCATGCTCTATGCTGACAAACATTTATTCCTGTTTCTATTCAATATAATGTTTTTTTTTTGTTCTGTATTTACTTTCGATGATATATAAATAGGTTTCCCCCATCAAGAATATGTAAATGGTTCAATGAAATGCGCAGAGAAAAAGGAGTCCAGTCTCATGACCAAATTAGTTTAGAAGACCAATTATCTGATTATGTTTTGATGAAAATTGTCAACCAAAATCATCTAAAGGAGGACATTAAGACAAATACCTATTTGAAGATGATGATGTATGCATGTATGTATGTATAATACTTTTTTTCTATGATCTAAAACATCCATCCATTCTTTGTACCCCTTATCCTACACAGGGCTGCAGTGTAACCTGAAGAATTGGGGCATAGGGCAGGGGACACCAAAGACCCATTCACACACTACAGACAATTTGATAATGACAATCAGCCTATTTAGCCTATGCAGCCTATTTCACCAATGTATCCTGGGTAAGAGCCTATCCTGGAGGGAACAGGGTACAATGGGGAATACCAGGGCACCATTCACACACTCATTCACACCTAGGGACAATTTAGTATAGTCCATCTGCCTTCCTGGATGTATTTGGATAGTGGGACGAAACCTGGAGAACACCCACATAAACATGGGGAGAACATGCTGAACTCCACACAGGTTGTTACCCAAGCTCAGAATCAAACCCAGGACCCTTGAGCTGTGAGGTGTGAGGCAACGCTACCCAGTCTGCGATACCCACTTTCAAGATCAACCTTGCTAAAACAATCAGAGCGTCTTTTTCAATCTCTTCCAAGCAGAGTGAACAAATCAATGTTCTCTATACCTGCAGACCCATTGCTGTTAGATTTGCTCATCAGCTAATGACAAAACCCATCATGACTTGGGACAGGTGTGTTGAGAGAAAGAAAAACAGGACAGTGGGGTCACAGGACTGGAACGGAGAACCCTATCTTACATAAGAGTGCAGAAGTCTGTCTCGCCTTGTCCTCTCTCCCCCTGAAAGCGAATTTAAACAGGATGCTGAAATAGTTTGTTTAAAGTGTTCCCAGAGACGCAGCAAAGGCCCGCCCGATCAAACGTGAATAAACATTTCCTGCCTCCAATTAGAAATGTAGAGATACTGGCTTCCCTGCACAGTACAACAGAAAAGACTCGATTCCCAGATAAACCACCCAGACCCAACAAGCTGGGGCGTAGTGTGTGGCAGATTGTGATTTTGATGGATTACATGAGCTCTGTGTGTGTGTGTGTGTGTGTGTGTGTGTGTGTGTGTGTGTGTGTGTGTGTGTGTGTGTACTGTACACTCCATTTCACAGATGAAAAACAACCTCAGTACATTTGAAAAAAAAAAAAGCACTTTCTGCGAAGACCCGTTTCTAAGAAATTTTCAAATAGGTAAAAAAAAACAACATAGGCAAAAATAATCTTGAACAAACGTGAAACTTAATATCGTCTTGTGAAGCAGGATGGAAACTGTGAGATTCTTCCTGCTGCCTCAACAGCTTTGGCTTAAGTTCTGGCCCAATTTTTTCAATGCATTAAGTAATAGCTGTTCTCCATTGTGCGATTAGTACACTACACTCTCACTTAACAAATGGAAAACTGTGTGATGCTAATAGCAACAGGAAATCACTATAATTACAGCACAGAGCTTATTGTGTGTGGGCCTGGACAACAGTCAAGAATGTTTAGCCATAAGTGCAGAACTATGTATAGCGCAGTGTAAAACTTTGCTGTAAATTTATAGTAGAATTTCAACAGTATTAACTTCATTATTAATACAACAGAACATCTGTTAAATTACGTACAAATTATGGTTTTCTAACAGAACCATTTCATGTAATGTTTTCCTCAAATACAGCTTTTTTTTTTTTACCACTAATTAATTAGCCGAAATATCTTGAATAACAGTATTGCCCAAATGGTTTATGGGTAGAAAAGAAGGCATCTGACTAAAATTGAGATCCTTGTTTCTTTATCCATCTCAATCTTATAAATTATTTCATGAGAAGCAGTTTTATTTAATTACCAGTTATTCAGTTAATCACTTAGTGAAAAGCTTATCGTGTTGCTGATCATTGTAAGTACTAGACAATTGACTTACTTACTTTTTGTTGAGACAAAATAGTCAAGTCTGTTTGATTTGCAAGGATGTTTTCTTGTCATGCTGTGTGGACATCAATCTAGCACCATAGTGCCCTATGTGAGACATATGACAATTCGCAGCAATGTACCTAAGCTAGCCTTGCTCTTATTATAAACAATGTTTACACAGTTTTCTTTCATTAATACAGCTTTCTATAAATTCTATTGAAGTCTCTCACTCTCTTGCTCTATCTCTCTCAGTCAGAGGCTGGATTGAGAGAAATTGACACTACTGGATGGTTTCATGCTACCCATCATCTTCATGTCTCCAATATTTGCACTTACACACATACCCATACCCAAGTTATCATTGGAAAAGGGCTCAAAATATATCTTTGTTTACATTTTGACTGTTTCTGAGTATTTTTGTAATTTATCTTTTTTTCTTTAAATTGCACCACTGGTATTTCTTAAGACTGGGCAATATACATTCAGAATATCACAGTAAGATATACTGGGGCAAGATGTTGTAATTAACTAAACATTTTAGTTGTAATTTTGTGAGAGCAACAGTTTAACCAGCAAATTTTCTACATGTACAGTGATGAAGCCACATTTCTGTTACTTTGCGTTAAAGTAAAAAGTAAAAAGCTCTAAGAACTTTGTGAGATTTGTCACATAGTTTAGCCCTGTACACAATTTACAAAGCACATTTTCTGATGGATTGTGGGTCTGCGTGTCTAGATTTGGACACATCCAATAGGGACTGTATTAGTGTTAACATAAAGCAGCCTTTTACTTAACACAAGTGTCTTAGGCAATGTGTGTATTCCAATACATATTTACAATAACAACTTCTCGATATGCAGCACTGTGCAAAAGTCTTAGGCACATGCAAAGAAATGTTGTAGAGAAAAGATGCCTTCAAAAATAATGAAATTAATTGTTTCTACATTAAAAAAAATACTATAAAGAGCAATAAACAGTAATAAATGAAAAAAGTCAATATTTGGTGTGACGATCCTTTGGTTAAAAAAAAAATAGCAATCTCAGGTACAATATTGACGATCCTTTGGTTTAGAAGCAGCCACAGTTCTTCTGGAGACTTTGACTGTCACACTTGCTTCTTAATTTTGCAGCAAAACCCAGCAGCCTTCATTATGTTTTTTTTTGTCTGAAAAGTGGTCTTTTCTGTAATATGCAGCTTTCTTTACTAACATCCAAAACCTTTTCTGTAACATTTCATTTTGTGCTGGAAAACTAATATTTGGAAATCTAAAAAGTTTTTGTAATGAATCAATAATGCAGAAGTCATAAAATATAAATCTATAACAAAGTTTGTGCTAAAAATCCATTTTCTGTACTGCTTATCCTACACAGGGTCACGGGGAGCCTGAAGCATATCCCAGGGAACTTGGGGCACAAGGTGGGGACACTGGACAGGGCGCCAACCCATCGCAGGACACAAGCGCATACACACTCATTCACTCACTACAGACACTTTAGAGATGCCAATTAGCCTACAGCACATGTCGGACTGGGGGAGGAAACCGAAGTGCCCGGAGGAAACCCCCGAACACAGGGCAGAGTCAAACCCCCAATCCTGCAGATGTGAGGCAACCGTGCCAACCACTAAGCCACTAAGCACCCCCCCCCCCCCCTTTAGAACTCTAAAATACTGTAAAAAGTAAAAAACAAAAAAGAAATAAAAACAGCTATTGTGGCTGAATGGTTAAATTCCCATAGCCATGCTCCAAAATCTAGTGGAAAGCCTTCCCAGAAGAGTGGAGGTTATTATAAAAGCAAAGGGAGACTGACTCGGGTGTAAGTGGGATGTTCAAAAAGCACATATGGGTNGGTTATATCTGTGTACACACATAGCTGTGCCCACCATATAAGAATATACAAAACCAAAAATCACTGACATGTTCTTAGTCAAAAATGTATAAACAGACCCAGAAAAACACACTCAGGTTCATGTTCACGAGAGTGGACACGAAGACAAATGCCAACTCTTTAATCTGCTATCAACCCCTGAACTAACAGCAATAATTACAGATTATCTGTGTTTAACATAATGGGTAATAATTTACACTTTCATCACAGCACAAGGGTTTGTGCGTCCCTCAGGGCAATTAATTTCCAGAATGAGCAAATTAGAGATAAATGCTATAGAATGCTTGAGAATTTATAGGTTTGGGAAATGTAAAAATCAATGGTATAACAAATGGTCCTGAACTTTTGGCAGATGCGAGGCATACATACACACATAACATGCACGCGTGTGCACGCACGCACACACACACAAACACACACACACGCAAACAGTTCTCATTATGGTCAAAATAACCAATCTTGCATAACATCTCTGGACAAAAAAAAAAAAAACACGCAAGTGTTACTCTGTATGCCAAGAAGCTGTCAGACAGCACCTGTTGAAAATGGGCTTTATGAGGCTTGTCACCACAGAGGAAATTTCTTGCACTTTCTAAAAGGAGAACAAACACAACTTTGATGGATCTCTCTTTACACAGTGGAAATCCAACATCCCTAAGTTACTCCCTCACCCTCTCTCACTTACATGGTCTTTCTGATGATGAAGCTCTTTGTTTGAACAAACTGAGTTGTTCGAACTGGTTCAAGCCTTAACACGCTGAAGTGCTCTGTATAAAAAGCTATGTTTGGGAACAGTCTGTTCCGAGAGGAATGCTTAATGGAAAAAAAGCTAAATGAGCTAAATGTAGGATGTTAGCATATTAGGAGATGGACATGCAGATGCTTAGAGATCTCTTAGCGTTTAGAGAAAGTTCAAATTCATGAGAAATCCAACACAGAAGTAGTGGAGACAACAAACGTTGGACCCAAAGTTCCAGAATGCAATGCAGCTATATGATGCGGTTATGGCAGAGACTTGGCTTGGCTAGTTAGTGTTTATAAGCACAATGGCACTGATAGTGGTAACAGCATGTGAAAGCTTTGGAAGCTTATCTGTTTAAGCAAAGCATAGAAATGAGGAGGTGAGAGAGCTGGACAGACTAAAGGACTAAAGGACTAAAGCACTGCTGCATTGGCATATCTCGGTAGAGATGAAGCAAGACCTAATTCCACTGGCACCACTGAGGGTAGTTGAACTTTGTTGTGATAATCTAGGAAAATAACCCAACTGATAATAGCATGTCAATACCACCATGTCAATAAAAATGTTAAAAGTAGAATTTCGTGACAAGATAAAACTTGGGCACCATTTGAAATCCCTTGTTAATTCTAAAGGTTAAGTTAATTTGTTCAGGGTGGATTTTTCTTTTACCATTACCTTGAACTCAATTCAAAACTTGACAATAATTTAAATTATGTAACGCATGAAGGCTATTCAAAAGCAAATAAAAGAAATGCAATAACACCTGCAAGCGTGGGATTGGTGCATAAGCCACTATTTGCTGAGTGTCTTTATTTGGATTACACTACAAATCATGGTCAAGGTTCAGTGCCTGGGTCAAAACACAGAATACAAATGATGAAAAAAGGGCAAGCTCCAAAGTGATGCATAACACGAGAGATACGTGGGAAAAGAACATTGAGGTGTATAAAAATGCAGGTATAGATGAACCACAACAAGAACAAATGAAGAGTTTGGTTCCAAAACGCTATAAATCCATTTTGATTGATTTGAGTAAAAAAATGTGTTTTCTTTACCAAGAAAGTGGCGAAATGAAAACCACCATTTCCTGTTTCAAACTTTAATTTTCAAAGATTTATTATAAAAACACATTTTTTTTCAAAATGCAATATTGAATCAATATAAAAGTTATTTTTCATATTGAAACTGTTGAAAATACACAACAAAGTAAGCTGATCCACATATGA
>CM074947.1:19941706-19961388 GCA_037577455.1 Pangasius macronema
TGCTGTTGTTCCCAATTGCTTCCACTTTGTTATAATACCACTAACAGTTGACTGTGGAATATTTAGTAGTGAGGAAAGTTCACGAAAGGACTTATTGCACAGGTGGCAACCTATCACGGTACCACGCTTGAATTCACTGATTCGCAAATGTTTGTAGAAGCAGTCTGCACGCCTAGGTGCTTGATTCTATACACCTGTGGCCATGGAAGTGATTGGAACACCTGAATTCAATGTTTTGGAGGGGAGTCCCAAAACCTTTGGCAATATAGTGTATCTACAGGATGTCCCATAGGTTCAGTATATTCTTCTTCTTCTTTCGGCTTTTCCCTTCAGGGGTCGCCACAGCGAATCATCACTCTCCACCTATCCCTATCATCTGCATCCTCCATAGGTTCAGCATCATTGGAGGAAAAAAAGCTTTTATTTACAGAATTTGCTCAATATGTCTTTGATTTTGATTTGAGTAGAATTATCTGGATTCATTCTTCCTTCCTCAGACACATCATGGATTGCAGAAATATAAAGAAATATACATTAACCCTATGATGCTGGACTTATGGGGCGCCCATTATTTTGGATATATTATATATACAGATATACTGTATTATGTATTAAATTTCCAAACCCACTTGGTGCAGAAAAACACAAAATTCAAGAATAACTACAATCAAGTTCATGTAATATATTGTTAGCAGTCAACTAAATACAAGGACAAAGTTGCTGAAGCATATAAAGCTGACATAATGTGAGTTTTTATCTCCCCCTAGTGGTGTATTATTGTCAATACCTTTTAGACTAAATACTATGTAACAGAAACCGTATTTAAAAGGTTGTGACTAAGGGTGGGGTGTGTACCTTTGTCTGAAAGCAGCAGAAAAGCTGGGTCAGGTAGGGGTGTTTTCTGGCCAGAGCCAAAATGCGTTTCTCTGTAAGAGTGCAATCCACATCGTCATCCTGCAGGATCACGTCTTTCTTCAGCACCTTCACCGCATACACCTCATCTGTGCCTCTGAGCTCAGCCAGCATCACCTGCACAAACACACACAAATGATGTTAACATGAGGAACAGTGATGCTCCTGATGCTACAAAATTGTGCTGTTGAGTCTTAAAATATCTGGAATTCCATGAGCTCAGAAAGAGGAAACATGGATTTAGAGTTACATTCAGGTAAGTATTCTTAAGACATGTAAGACTTTTCTAACACCAGATTTGCGGTTTTCTAACATTTTGCTCTTATATGCCTCTAATTTCATGATTCCCTCAATACACTCAGGGCCTTGAGTACCACAGGAGGTAAATCAGTCCAACAACATTATGGAACCTCTGCCATGTTTAACATTTAACCTTAGGAAGGTTGTTGTTTTCTTTTGAGCTTTATTTTGCCACCTATAAACAAAATGCTGGTCTGCACTGCTACATTGATTTCATCTGTCCATAGAACATTTTCCCTGAAGGACTGTGGTTTTCTAGGTAGATTCAGGAAAAGATTAGTCTTATCTTTTTAGTCTTTCAATATTGGCATCCTCCTTGTCCCATAACGTGAGTTATAGGTTGAAACTTTCAGTCCAGAACGCTTCAGGTCAGCTTTAAGCTCTCTGGATATTATTCACGGTGAGTTTTTTAACAGTTCACATTAGCCTTTGGAGACTTGTTTGGTCAATTATTTGAGAGTTTCTTGACCATCTCATGAGCTGCAAAGTTCAAAAGTGGAAAAACATGTCAAATATGTCTCCAGAAATTTGCGAATTGTGAAAAAGGAACAGGAAACCAGATTGATCTTTTTTAAGCATTAAAGCCTTCATTCATTCCATTTGTGCTATAGGAACGTTACATACTATTTCTACATACTTCCTTTTTTTTAATTATCAGTGTTTAAACTTTGCTGCTCTGTACCCAATCATAAACAAATGATTGTTTATAGATCAAAACAGCTTTTCCAGAAGATGTACACTATATGGACAAATGTTAGTGGACACCTGACTTCTCCACCCATATGTGGTTCTTCCCCAAACTGTCACCACAAAGTTAAAAGCACAGAATTGTATAGAATGTCTTTGTATGCTGTAGCATAACAATTTCCCTTCATTAGAGCTAAGGAGCCCAAAACTGTTGCCCCTACGATACCCCTACGCACAAAGTGAGGTCCATGAAGACGTGGTTTGCCAAGTTTGGAGTGGAAGAACTCAAGTGGACTGCACAGAGTCCTGACCTCAACACCACTGAACACCTTTGGGATGAACTGGGGCAGGCCTTTTTGTCTGACATCAGTGGCTGACCTCACTAATCCTCTTGTGTCTGAAGGAGCAAAAATCCCAAAAGCCATGGAAAACCTTCCCAGAAGAATGGAAGTTGTTATAAAAGAGGGGGCCATGGTTTTGGAAAGGGATTTTGAATAAGCACATATGGGTGCGATGGTCAGATGCCTACAAACTTTTGGCCATATAGTGTATGTTACATTCTAAACCACATGGGTTCCAGTAATCTTAACTAGAGCTGTACTGTAAATTTTACAAGCACATTTACAAACTTATGACCATGTACATTTGCATTTACACTGAAGACAATGTCAGACTCAATGATTTTTTTTTTTTTTAAAGATGTACATTATAAAGACCCAAATAAAATTTCTTTACACCTGTTTTTGGAAATGTATTCACCACATCTATGTTTATTGTACTCACCCAAATAATACCATACTAATCATGAAAATAATGAGAACAGATCAGTAGAGAAACCAAACACAGCAGCATGTGCACCCTGAAACCAGTAAGCACCGAATGACGAAGGTTTAGAGAAAGGAGGCCTCTAAATAAGATATCTTTTGCAGTCAGTTTCATATAAATTCACTCCTCAGTTCACTGCAGTCTGGGATTACACCACCGCATGGCACTAAAATCAAAATCAGATGCTTTTGACTTGGTCCAGTGATGATGGAATGGATTACTCCTTAATTTGCTCTATAGATTCCCTTACAGTTTTCAGTGAATGGCTAAAGACTGCACAGAGCACCTGACCATCATCAGCTTCCTCTCACACTCCTCTGTATATGCCATGCTACTCATTTATAAGGTGATTGATGATCTGTGTTCCTTTCCATTACATATGTTGCAAGAATTATTGTTTTTACTGTATATTACTATTATCATTGCAAGTTAGCCTTCTTAAATTTGCATGATTCGAGCATTTGTACATTGCCTGTCAGCTGTGACTCGTGTTTGTAGCACTGATGAACACTAGAAATTTGCTCTAACCCTGATGGCTCACTCAGTTCTTCCTATCTGGCACTTGTTTTTTTTGGTCATGCTTTAGCACTTGTAAGGCTGTCAGCTTGTCTACAGGCTGTATATTTGGACTGGATTTTGCCTCACTTGCTTAAGTGCCAAATGCAAATGCGAAATACAATAAGCTGGAAGACTCATTGCTTACATCTTATATTTCATGTAATAAATGCAAATGTAAGTGCTACATTAACATGCACCACATTTTACACCTTCGACGTTCGATTTGTGAGTTGTGAGAAAGGTTTTTATTTGGTAGTAGATCTTTTGTCCACCCCTAGTAACAGAGTGTGTTTTTTTTGGGTGGTTCACCTTGCCAAAGCTGCCCTTGCCAAGCACTTTGATGAAGCTGAAGTCCTCCAAGCTCATTCTTTTAGACTGCAGCGTCTTCACTTCCCCGTTCTCTCGGCCCTCCCCCGTCTCCTCTGAGCAGCCCTCACTCGGGGATGAAGCTGGCTCTGCTTTCAGCTCCTCCCCGCGGTGATCAAAAGACAGCGCTTTCCTGATGTTCTCCAGATCCTTTATGTCTGTATGCAGGGAGAAGCACTTCTCAAACACAAATAATTCTCAAGTAAAGAGTATAAGGCTCTGCAGGTCTATGTGTTATTTTAAATATTTTGTTTCAACAACATGAGCTAACGCAGCGATTATTGACATGCAGCTGCTGCATTTTTTTATTTTTAACCAAAAACTCATTAGCAAATCTTTTAAATAGCTTTTGTATTAGTTGAAATATTAAGCGGAGATTTCCAAGCGTTTGGATTTGTGGTCTAAGTTACAAACATACACTGAAGTGGACAGATGGCGAGTGTGTGCATACCCTGGTCACACGGTGAAGTGGGTGCTGACTTGGAGCGATCCTCCTCTGTTTGTGGAGATATTGGCAGAGGCTGAGGGTCTGCACCTTGACTAATCTGTGTGGCACATAGTACAATCATTATTAATGTGAATGAAAGATGTGATATTAGACCCCCACACCCATCACTGTTTCTAAATTGCATCCGCTGCAATAAAACACTTTGTTCTGATTATGTTGGGAATACAATCGCTTTAGCAAGGTTCTTATCAAGCAAATCTTACTCACATTGGATTTTTAAACAAAGTGAGGTAGTCAACATTATCGTTACTGTACTACAATAACAATAATAGGAAAAGGAGTAATATGGACTGGGCTTTGAGTAATGAGTGCAGTGTCTAATTCACTGCGGAGGCAGAGCAAAGCAGCATAATGCAGGACACAATAGAGGCCAGCAAACAGAAAAAAACAGAGCACCTGCTTTACAAGAAAACCGCTTACTGCCTACTTGTTTAAGACAGGACAAGTTTTTACTATGGAATTGAAGTTTTTCCTTTTAAGTACCACATACAGTACATTTGTTACATGTTTTAGGGAGCTATGATATTTTCCTATTCCTGCCTCTCATAGTATAAGAGAATCTTCAGAGTGTAGAGGCATGATTAACCCTTTAAACACCCAAAACATATATCATGATGGTTTCAGTGCAGTTACTAATTACTGAATGATATGCTCTACATAATAATTACTGAATAATATGCTCTACATAATAATTACTGAATAATATGCTCTACATAATAATTACTGAATAATATGCTCTACATAGTTGCTCTACACAAGTTGTATTTAATTATTATGGAATATTAATATTAATATATTGTGTTTTTCTTATTTTCTTCTTCTTTTTTAACTTATCTTACTTCCCCTTTAAACTGTCTTTTATAAATTGAAATTATTAAATAGGTACTAAATAAAGATGATGATGATGTTGATCATTATTATTATTATTAGTAGTAGTAGTAGTAGTAGTAGTAGTAGTGATAGTAGTGGTAGTAGTAGTAGTAGTAGTAGTAGTGGTAGTAGTGGTGGTAGTAGTAGTAGTAGTAGTAGTGGTAGTAGTGGTGGTAGTAGTAGTAGTGGTGGTAGTAGTAGTAGTAGTAGTAGTGGTAGTAGTAGTAGTAGTGGTAGTAGTGGTAGTAGTAGTAGTAGTGGTAGTAGTAGTGGTAGTAGTAGTAGTAGTAGTGGTGGTAGTATTGAATAAGTAGCCAAGATTTAAGTTAAGGGATTCAAAGGGTTAAATTTTGACTGCAGTGTTAAATACTACAATTTCCTCATCATGCCCATTTGGAGAGCAGAATTCCCCCTGATCATCCGCTTGCCTTTTTCCTCCTCTGTGTGCTGCTGGAGATTTTATCAGGCGTCACTCCGAGGTCAGACAGCACTTTAGCGATGCCCCGTGCATTGACGCCACAGTTTGGGGCTACGTTACTTTCACAGCGTCTGTGTACATTCATCTTACACACTGCAGAGAGGGACAGATGGACAAAAATAGGGATACATTACAATATCTGACACAGTTTCGCCAAATTATATTTCTCAAACAAGATCTTTCCTTGTCAATATGAATGAATGAATTAATTTATATGATGATTAAAATACATAGAACTCTGCCATTACACTATATCCACGCTACACTCTACACTTTACACCCTGTGGAAAAATATAAATATAAATAGGGAGGACTGTATTAATTCCATCAGGCAGTAACTGTTAAAAAGAAACCTATTATAAGTTTGCACATTAGCATTTGAATGAAATATATTGCAACACAATAACTTTGAAAAATGAAGTGAAACATTTTTGAAAGCGATCTTCATATATATGTATTTCAGTTTCTCCCACTGTCATGGTTATGCTGAAATCAGCGCTGAACTACATTACCCATCAGTCCCTGCATGTCACATAAATAGCACACCTATTTAAGTTCTGGTCTCTGTGTGGGTCCTTGATCATAGTCTTCCTGTTTTTGCTTTACATCCAATGTTTAATCTTATTGTTCTTTTTTTTCAGGGTTTTGGTTGTTTATGTTACACAATGTTATGTTGTTGTTTATGTTTTCAGTAAAATCTGCACTTGCATCAGCTGTCTCTACAAAATCTCTGACACACACAGCTAAATAATAATTATTAAAAAAACTGATTATTGATTATGATGGATTTTGCATCAGTCTTTAATAAACGATGAAATAGAAACAGCTCTCTGACTCTCGAATCCTTCTGCACTCTTTATTGCATTTAAGTGCATGCGTGCATGTTTGCAGCGCTCTCTCGTTTCCGTCACGTTGTCACAACCCGAGCTGATGAGGAGCGCGAACACTTTTGAACAAATTATGTGGTTTCATTTTCATACAAATAAAATTGCAAGGAAAGATAGGATCACTAACACCACCCCTAATCCCAACCTTATTATTATCACCTTTTATTATTATAACGCTTGTACATGTGAGGCCATGTTGGATGTCGGCTCACCTTTGCACTGCAGTCCTTGCCTCATCAAGCCCCACAGTAACGAGCCGCAGTGGTCACAGAATGTGGGCACTTTGTAGTTGTGAATACTGAATTTGTGGGGCATGTTCACACTGAAGCGCTGAGAGCCCACCTGCAGGGGGAGACCAAGCACACACCACCACAGCGGATCGTATACTGACGCTCATCTAAGTGCTTCTACGTGTCTCGTGTGTTTGTATATTTTCTATATATCCAACTTTTATTTCAACATTTGAATAAATAATCGTTTCAGACAGGATAGGATAGGACAGGCTCAACCAGACACTTCCTGTTTCTTACCTCCTCAGCTGTGTCCTCCTGTTTCTTTAGTCCTGCACACTTGGTTATGATAAGCTCATGACAGCGCTTGTGGACCACACATGTGCACACTAAGCGGCACGACAGAGAGACAGCACATGAGAACACGGCCAGCTCACTTCACACACTGAGTTTTTTGAGATCTAGTAGGTTCTGGAGATAAATGGGTAGAGAATGTAGGGTTTTACCTTGACACTGATAGCCCTGCTTTCCTAGAACACCCCTGTGTGCAAAGAAAGATAACGAATGTATTAATTTATACGCAGTACTGTGTAAAATCGTAGGCACAAAAATATGATGCCTTCAAAAATAATCAAATGAAACATACTATATATTTCTACATACTAAAAATACTGTAAAGAGCAGTAAACAGCAATAAACTAAATAAACTCAATATTTGTTGTGACATCCCTTGGGTTTTCTAAACAGAAGAACATCAGTAGTCTCGGATACCATTTGTGCATATTATTAATACCAATTAATAAAATGAATCCCACAATGTCCAATATAGACCAACATGTTTTAATATTTATACCTGCAGACATCATCATTTTAATGTTTTCATTTTTGTTCATTTATGTGGGCTAATTTTTAGTCATAGATTGTATAAGAATTAGTGAATACAGATTAATACAGATTAATAAATTATTTTGTTATGTGGTTAACATTACTTTAGGTTTATTATTGCTGAAGTTCGTGGTTTGTTAATGTTAAATATTGTAGTAAATAATGTTAGTTAAGGGACCCTACATGTAAAGTATTACTCATATGTCCTCTAGAAATGTGAAAATACACCAGCTGTAGTGTGTGTTGCAGCACTTTTATGCTGAACTTGTGACAGTGCGCGCACACACACACACACACACACACACACACACACACACACACACACACACACACACACACAATAGCTATATTCAATAAACTATAATGTCGCTCCTGCCTGCAGTGATTTATGACATGACTTATTGGCAACAGGTTCTCTAAAGGTAATCCAGTCATAAAGACATTGTACTTAGGTGGAAGACAACACTGGCGGGAGACTCGGCTGGTGTGTGTAAACAGATGGGAATGCACACACAGACCTGCCAGTGTCTTGTGCAAACAACCTCAGAGTTGTAAGCTGGGATATGTTGAACTTGTGTACTCACCTGCTCCACCACACTCTGTCACACAAACACATTCTCTATTGTCTCTGTATCTCCTTGTAAACAAAGCTGAATTTCACAAATCTAGCTTGCCTCTGTGTAGTCTGTGCAGATGTGTGCACTCACCAGATGAATTCGCGGCAGTGTGAGCAATAGGTGGGTTGTTTCAGGTAGGTGGCCATGAACTTGTGGCCATTGACCTGATGCACTCTCCTCCGCACCGCTCCCTGCCTTTTCCTGGGCCGCATACGCTCGCGAAACACTCTCTCCTCATTTTCAAATCTGCCTGCTGATAAACACACGTACATACACATAACTCAAACCTCTGCAATGTCTTGTATGGATATTTCATATTTGACTGAAGACGATAAAAATAGCCCCCAGCGTGTCATGTTTCTGAAGCTCCCTTTTCACGGCACAGAATAACTGACTCTCATGCCATACCATCATATGACATTTAGAAAGCATAATGCTATTTTACACTATAAACACATTCCTTGCAGCAACATTATTGTTTTTACTGAGGAAAATATCAGGCATGGACTAGATACAGGATAAAAGGTTATATTTAAGACAACAGATAAAGATTTTTTTTATTTTTTATCAGATGATTTTGCGATTCCAGAATACAGAGGCTCTCACTGTGCTTGCATATGACACATTTGTAAGTTTCTTATGCAATGATTCTCAAACTAGTTTACAAATACCACTTGAGGTCCTATGTTTTACCATTTTTACTCAAAATTAGGGCACATCAACCTGTTTAACTGATGTATAATATTTAACCAGTCACTACAGATCATCTCTATAGTGCTCATGGAGTGTAGTTTTGGTTATGGGATGGTGGAAACATTTTTCTTGAACCCCTGGTCTAAGCCTGAAACAGATAAGGATTCAATTCATTCATTCATTCATTCATTCATTCATTCATTCACCAAGCACACACATTCACCCCTAAGGGCAATTTCATGATGCCAATTCACCTACCAGCATGTTTTTAGGAGGAAATAACATGCACAAAGATTCCAGTGAACAGTGAACAACAGAAGCTGATTTTTCTGACGTAACACTTGTATGTGCTTTGGTACTTTCTCTAGTAGCGAAATTATAAACCATTCATTATGAAATTATTAAGTCAGAGCTCCAGGGTTTCTATGCATGTTATCCCCTTGTGAGTTTTCTTCTAAGTTCTCTGGTTTCCTCCCACCTCCCAAAACCATGCCAATAGGCAGATCTAAATTTAGTTCCTGTCCTGTTGTTTGTCCTTACACACACACACACACACACACACACACACACACACACACACACACAAACACACAAACCCCTGCATTCAAGAGGATCCCCAAGCATTTAAAATAGATTTTTGTCTGTTTCCACAATGTAATATTGTAATATTTTTATATTACTAAGAATAAAAATTAAGATAATAATATGAGATTTTATCAGTATTCCTATAAAATAATAATATGAGATTTTATCGGTATTCCTATAACATAATTTTGCTCAATATATCAGTAGAGATGGTCTGGGTCAGTGGAACATATATTGTAGAACAGAGCACAAGGGTTAAAATATAACATTATGTGTTATATCACATTGCATACAATATATTGTTATACATCATCTTAGTAAACTTTTCTGCATGTAACTCCCATGCTTAGATTTGTGTTTGTGTTTGTGTTTGTGTTCACTGGGGCCACACAGAGCTCGTGATCAATGGATTGACGGAGCACAGCACTGACCAAATCACCAATATTGGACATCTGTCAGACCTACATGCATGAGCGCATGTACAGACAATAGTGGTGAGTGCAAACACTATTCCAGCAGAGTTAAACATATTCTGTGCACACTTTGCGGAACAAACCTGCCCTCCAAAAAGCCCTTTTCATGATGGAGCATGTTAGGATGTCCCCTGGCATGTCCACAGAGTTGGTATTTACCTTGATATTCAATGCTTCCCTGTCACAATCCATTATACTCATGTTTTTTTTTTAATCC
The DNA here is from genome assembly GCA_037577455.1 of Pangasius macronema. NCBI lineage: Eukaryota > Metazoa > Chordata > Actinopteri > Siluriformes > Pangasiidae > Pangasius > Pangasius macronema. The sequence goes on from CM074947.1 coordinate 19,951,798, forward strand.
ATTATAGCCCCAGTCCCCAAAAAGTGAATACTAGACCACACAAAGGACTACTGACCAACTGCATTAACTTTAGTAGTAATGAAGTGCTTTGAGAGGCTAACTGAAGACTGAAGACTATATTTGCTCGTCACTGCCTGCTACACTGGACCCACTACAATTAGCTTACCATCCTAGCGGATATAATAGGGTTCATTCTAAATACTGCTCTAACTCACCTGGACAACAGGGAGGAAGCTATGTATGAAAGGTCTGAAATGATTACAGCTTGGCATTTAACACCATAGCCCACTGACAATCTCATAACCAATCTTGCAGATCTAGGAATAAACATCTCCCAATGTGACCAGGTTCTGAACTTCTTGATAGGCAGGCCCAAAGCGTTTAGAGCCAGCAGGCACACCTCTCCAACCTTCACCCAAAGCATGGGCTGTATCCTGAGCCGCCTGCTGTATTTCCTTTTCACACATGACTGCACTGCCACTTCCCACTCCATTTGCTGACAACACAATAGGGTGGGCCTGGTCTCTGACAATAATGAGAACGCTTACCTGATGGAGGTGGATAACCTGACATGCTGGTCTGAGGAAAACAAACTCCACCTGAATGCCAACAAGATGATGGGAATGATTGTGAAATTTGGCAGGTGCACTACCAGCTCCTCAACATCAGCAGGGCCCCCACTGAGCAGGCCCAGAGCTTTAAATATAGTGTCCACATCACCGGGGTTTTAACATGGACCGCACACCCCAACATTATAGTGAAGAAGGCCCACCATTGTCTGTACCACTGCAGAATTTCAGGGTGCACGCTGAGATATTAAGAACTTGGCTGATGTTTTTATCCAAAGAAATATACAGTTGAGACAGGATACAGCTGGGTAGTTGTGGGATTAAGGGCCTTGTCCAAGGACCCAACAGTGGCAGCTTGGTGATGTTAAGATTTGAACTCACAACCTGATCATTAATCCAGAGTCTTAAGCCGGTTTTACACTATGCAATATTCCAACAGACTTTTACAAGTATTGCTTGTCACAATGTGTGAGATGATCCCAATAAGAATTCTGTAACAGACTGTGCAATAAAATGTGTTCTTCATGTCAGATTACATGATGAGGATAGCTACTAAGTTCTGCCATACTGGGTGTACAGCGACTCAGCAAATGGAAAGCATAAAAATAGTTTCACATTTTCATAATAGTAAATAAACTCTTTGAGATTCTCTCAGAACACTTGCATGCTAATTAGCTAGCTACACACCTGGAAGCTGTAATTTATCATCAGTTTCTTTCGCTGTCGCGTCCCCTTTCGTCCTGTCATGATATCTGTGGTGAGACATTGCAGAGACATTCTGTCTGATGCCGCAATTCAACTGCTTTTCTTGTAAATCCAATATCTTTTGTTTACATTTCGCCATTGCCATTGATGCGTTTGTAGCTGTCCCGCGAGTTCTGTGTAATTATATGCTGTCCTCCTATTGGTAGATTTTAGACGAGTGTCATAGCAGCAGTCGCACTTTAAGATGTTTCATTTAAAATTTTCGGACACCGCCAGAACTTTGGCACTAAATCGACCATCCATGACCATGTCACATTATGCGTTCTAAGATCACCGATCTCAACTTTTGACGATGTACAATTGTTCCTGCGACGCCACCAGAGCCTGATTCACCACTGCCGTTATATGCCGTCATGCTAATGCTGACAATGCATCACCACCTTGCTCAGGAACAGCACCAAACAGAGCTCTGCAAATACTGGATACGTCATTAGAGAGAGGCTTCCAAACCAGCAGGACATCTAGAAAAAGAGGTACAGGACAAATGCTAAGAGGATTAAAAAAAGAATCTCTGCCAACAAAACAACGTCCTCTTCTCAATGCTGCTGTCTGAAAAGTGCTACTGCAGCCTGAAGACCAATACGTTCATGCTTAAAAGGAGCTTTTTCCCCTTTGCTGTCTCTCTCCACACTGCACTTCACCCTACATGGCTACTTAGTTCTGCACTCTTTATAGATACATCATATAGGAACATGGATTTATCTCTCATTATTTATCACACTCCACTGTTTATATTCTGCACAACTCTGCACATGCTTTCACCTGTCATACATAGATCATGTACATAAACATTCATTTAAGTTTACATTGATTAACATATTCCATTGTAGGCTTATAGTATTTAGTATTTAGAACTGATCTGTGTATCGTGTGTCCTCTTGTACTTCTGACTTGCATTGCACACAGTTTATCAGGTCGGAAACCAGGCATTTCACTGCACCTTGTACACTGCATGGTTGTGTATGTGACCTGTCCGTCTCTCACACACACTCTATTTCACTCTCTGTGGAAAATGTAGAACAGTGATCACTCTTGACTATTCCCTCATGTGACCATATCACTTTGCTGAGGATAGAAAGAGAGTGAGATCTCAACCTGCCACCACAACTGGCAGATAAAAAAAGGAAGTTATTCTATTAATAAAGCCGAAACAGAAAAAAACAGACAGGCAGCACTGCAATTCTGAAAATGATGGCTTGAAAAAGTCAGCATAAATAGATAAGTATTCACACATACGCACACTCTCAAAAAGAGTGTGATGAATGTATTTGAGGATCAAGTGTTCTCGGGAACCGAGTCTTCTTTCTGAACTAAAACATGAAGATGAACAAGAGGCCAGATTTTAAGCCTCTTATTTCAGGTCATGCAGCATTACAGTTTCTCAAACAGAGACTTTTTTTGTTGCCTTTAAAGGCACTGATTTTTGTACTAAATGCTGTTCCAAGTTAGCTTGTGTACGTCTGGTTTTGTCTATTACTGTGTTGTTCTGGCTACATTAGACCAGCCTTTCCACTATGTTCAAGTGTCATGTCTGTTGAACATCCATGATTACAGCACCAGGATATGCGACATAATTGTGAATGAGCACATAACAGGAAGCTTAATATTTCATAAATGCTACCCTTTCACTGAGGTGGCTTCGACCTTCGGGTGTTTCCGACATTAAGTCCAAAGGTTAAAGATCATCAGCTGAAGTCATGTTGTACTGTTTAAATGTAACTGTACCCATTCTCACTCAACGTGATAAGTACTATGCATATGTATTATGTGGAATTTTACAGGAAAACAAAAAATTTTCCGTGGAAATTATTAAGTTGAATGCTACTTGGCAATGTGAAGTGAAAGCCCAGATTGGGTTTGATTCTGAGTGCAGGTTACTGGCTGTGTGGATTTCTCTGGTTTCTTCCTACTGTCCCAAAACATGCATGTAGGCAGATTGGTTATGCGAAATTGCCTCTAGGTGTGAACTAGTGTGGGTGCGTGTGTGCATTGTGGCCTGCGATGGACTGGCCTACCATCCAGGTCTCCCGGCTTGCGTCCGGTGTTGCATGGATAGGCTCCATCCACCTGCTCAGGGTAAAGTGGATACTCAAGAATGAAATGAAACTGCATTTCATGTTTGACCAAGGCAGAACAAAAAAGCCCTTAGCTGCACCAAGTTCCCTTAAAGCTCTCCACAGTCTCCTGATCAGACTTTAATGCTGTGTATAGCTTTCCTTGTAAGTGGTAATTTGCAGGTTGGAATGCAATCATGTTCCACTTAGGCACGTTCAGCTTGTGAAGTGGAAAAAATACGGATGCCTTCATGTTCATCTGTTGCTGTTAGCAACGACCCAGCCAGTTAGCTGGGATGAGTGATGTATATTTTCCTCCTCAAATTTTCCTCTTGTTTTAGAGTGAACAAGCGAATGTATCCGTAAATTGAAATTACAATTAAAATTTTGGCTGTATTGTTCACCTATGGTTAGCAATGATTGAGTGGCCTAACAGTAAAGTGCTAACAAAGCATTCAAACTTACTGAGCAAGTGATGATCTGATAATATAAATTGTAAATCAATTCAGGAGGAATATACGCACACACAGGCACACACACACACACACACACAAACAAAAGCAAATATTGACAAGTATTGACACATGACTGCTCAAGCTCCCTGTGTTGTATTATTGACACTGATATGCAGTATGCTTCCAAGTGAAGGTCTTGGCTGTGTTTGTCTCATTCTGTTAATAATGTCTGACGTTAAATATAAGGTGCAGATAATCCTACTCCTGCTTTTACCTCCATCTATGGGCACAGGACAAGTGGCATCTGTCTAGTCTCAAACTGATGCCATTGAAAAGAGAGTGTCTCATCTGATTATTATACACGAATCACTCATATCTTCAAACATGGAAGAGAACACAGTGTGTGTGTGTGTGTGTGTGTGTGTGTGTGTGTGTGTGTGTGTGTGTGTGTGAGAGAGAGAGAGAGAGAGAGAGAGAGAGAGAGAGAGAGATTAACAAATTGGAACATTATTGGGCATAAAAAGAAAATATGAATCAGTTGAGTGGCTCTTACTGAGAATGCTCTAACTGACCACTTTAGCTTTCAAAAAAAGGCAACAGTCATAGAGCTACGTCTTTCCAGCGTGAAAACACCATGGGTCCACTATCTAGCATCACACAGTAGAAGGACATTACTGAAATCCATATTTACGAGGATGCATATTTATGAGGATGTATGAGGATGCAGAAGATAGGGATAGGTGGAGAGCGATGATTCGCTGTGGCGACCCCTGAAGGGAAAAGCCGAACGAAGAAGAAGAAGACTGAAATCCATATTTACACTAGAGACTGAAAACCTAATATTGCCAAAAATACATGAAGTAATACAACTAATATAAACCTGCACTCACAGGTTAACTTTATACCAGACATAATGAACGTATGCTAATTAGGATACTGCTTATGCCCAGGTCTGATTCAGTGCTTTTCAGTTTCATTAACTCCTGAGAATTTGTGGACCAAACAGCCTATGCCACTTTCTGTAGTAATCAGCTGCATATGTTATAGTGGTGTGCAATACAATGCCGCTATCAGTATCTGAATCTGTATTGGTATAGTGCGCCAAATATTCATATCTGTATTTGTAGTTGTATTTAAACTAGACGTGAGACCCTATCACTATGGAAACACTGGAAAACACTGAAAAAACAGGGCTGCTGGAAAAATAAGTCCTTTTACACTCACAACTTATAACAACAAATATCAATTTTTATGTCCTGTAGAACTTTCTGGCATGCTTTCAATTTTCTGTCTAATGTGACAGAGTATGCAAGCTGTGTTTCGAAACAACAATGTCTTTCCTAAATCAGGGAACTGCTGTTTATAGTTGACAACAATAGCCATCTAATAATACACTATATGGCTAAAAGTATGTGGACTCCTGACCTTCACACCCATATGTGGACCCTCCCCAAACTGCTGCCACTAAGTTGGAAGCACACAATTGTCTAGAATGTCTTTGTTAGCGTTATGATTTTCCTTTACTGGAGCTAAGGGGCTTAGCCCAAGCCTGTCCCAGCATGACAATGCCCCTGTGCCCACACCAAGGTTCGTGAGGACATGGTTTGCCAAGGTTTGTGTGATAGAAATGAAGTGGACTGAACAGAGCCCTGATCTCATCCCCACTGAACACCTTTGGGATGAAACGGAATGCCCACAGCCACCCTAGCGGAAAGCCTTGCTACAGGTGAACGACATTGGATGGAAACAGGTTGGCATTCTATAAAAAAATATATACATTTCTCCTATTCGTATCATCTTAAAGAGTGCAGTCTTTCTTCCATGAGCAGGTTTGCTAAATTCTTAGTTTTTACGCTATATTCGGCTTTTTTTGGAACAACGTTCTTGGTGGAAAAAGCAAGTCTAATTTACATGAATATAAGGGAAGCTGTAAGTACAGACAGTGTTTCTACAATGAACAGAACAATTTCTGTTTTAAGAAATATTGTAAAGTCTGGGAGAGGGAAAGCGGGAACGGATAATGTTTGCATATTGCAGATACTGCAAATCAGAAATGCACATACTGAGCAGTACACATGCTGTATGTATCGCTAATGATCAAGTTTCCAATGTGGGCTTGAGTCTGTGCTCAACCTAACACACAGTATGGATTCAGTAGGATGGCAGGTCATTTAACACGTCTCACTCATTAACACACACAGGGAGGGTCAGACCATCCCTGCTGCGTTTCGGTCCGTTGCACACTCACTCATACAGACACAGATATGATCATCTAGCACATGCCCTCTGTTTACACAGTATTTATGTTAGTGTGAAACAGATTATGTGTAAACACTCTCTTTAAAGCTAGAACGAGTTCACTACTAAAACATCTACCCAAATATAATTTCAGTTAAATATATCAAGTGAGAGATTCAAGACATTCTTCACTAATTCAAGAACAGGTACTATAAGGTGTTGATAGATTTTTAAAAAAAAAAAGTACAAGTAAAAATTCAAATAATAAATTATAATAAAAAATTGAAAAACTGCTGTCTTTTAGTTGAAAAATCACAAATTAAAATAGAATTATTATTTTAAAAAATTCAAATTAAAATAAAAAAAATAAATAAATAAGTGTCTTGTTAGAACAATGCATGTATTACTGTTTGGATGAAATATATTTTCATTTAATTATTAGACAAATGATTGTATCCCATTTCAAGGGTCTTGCTCAAGCCCCCAGCAGCGGATCTGTTAATCATGGGAGAGCTACCACTGCTATTGCATTCGGTGACATAATGTTTGGAAAGAAAAAAAAAAGAAGAAATATTTTGTGCAAAGAAGATATTCAGAATTTATTTTAACGATTTTTAAATTATATTTAATTTAGAGATTAAAAAAAGAAATAGAAAAACAGTGTTAGTCTTGTTTTCCAAAAAAAATGGAAAGGTGGAAATTTGGAAATGTTTTGGTTTTTGTTTTGTTTTTGTCGAGCCTTTATATGTCCAACACTTCATCCAAACAGCACAACATTACTGAGAAAACAGGCCTACAGAACTGCAAGCAGCTGATTTCGCTCTGGTTTTCACAACATTAAATAATGAATCAGAAAATGTCTGCTTAGGTTTGAAACAGTGACAGGTTACAAATGACTGATTTCAAATAATACGCCTGCTTATACTGATGTGCAAAATGTGTCTGTCTTCATTACGAACGCTATTAGCAAACCTATTAATATTAATGAACACTGGGAGTCTGCTTTATGATTATAATGACTAGTAGCCAATAACAAGGAAAATGGACTTTGGGTCAGACCGGCAGATAAAGACATTTAAAATATATAGGCATTATTTTCAGACTAATGACACATTCTGTATCAGTTCTAAAACGATGAAATAAAAGCAGTTCTTGGAAGTGGACTTAAGACTTTTGGGCCCCATGGTGCAATACTGATCAAACAACAAAACAGGAACAAAAGAGGAAACTGTTGGATGGATCCAAAGGGCAACTTAAAAGTAATTGAAAGTGTGTGTCCACTTCAAAGGAATTCCAAGTGTGTGTCCTCTGACTTCAGCCAACAAAATCAGGATACATGCGAGGCTCTTCTTCTGCATGCACTCCATGTCCTCAATCTTACCCCTCTGGCCCGTCAACGCAAGCATCGCCTAGCAACAGGCGAAGGGTGCCTGGCAACAGCCTCCACCATGCCCCTGGGGTTCTCTCTGCTAGTCGGTGAAAGACAATGCATACTAATCACATCGTCAGTCACCTTAACGTCTTTTGTTTGTCAACAGAGATGCATCAGAGCTTTTCATAACTCTCTTAAAGTTACACACACACAGATACATAGAGAGAGAGAGAGAGAGAGAGAGAGAGAGAGAGAGAGGACACACTCTTCACTCCCTCTTGTCTGTCTTTGAAGAATGCCCGTTTCCATCCATACACTGAACCTCATTAGCTGCTAATGACGCAGAATTACACCTGTGGCATTGGCAAGTCTTGAGAGGGGTCACACACAATGCATCTGTCCCTCTCCGTGCCACTTAGATGCAGTCCTTCTACCGCAGATTCATTAAAACTCAATTTATTAGACAGCACGTGCATTACAAACGATATAGCTGCAAGAGATCTGTGCACATTTGCAAATGCAAATGCAGACCCCATGCAAATGCACACATAGAAACCAAACAATATTTCACTTTTAGTTTAAAGTCAGAAGAAGATATCTTGACTGAAGCAGAACATCACGGTTAAAGCGACAGCAGCAATTAAAGAGTGAGGGTGGCGACAACGTGGCATGACTGAGTAACTGAAAAGCTGCTGTATTGACGTTCCTGCATTATGTGTGGGGAAAAAAAAGCTAAGCCATTAGATACCATGAAATAGTGCATGCCGGTGGAGGACACACACAGGTAAAGGACGGCCCCATTATGTATCGGATCCATATGCTCCAGGCACTCGATAATCTGTTTGATAACTTGACAGCTGTTTGTTTTGAAAGGCAATATAAAGTCACTTAGGACAACCACAGCTCAGGAGTTTAACCCACAGGGGTGTGAAGGTCAGGGGAAGGCTCTGATGACTTCTAGAAACCCTTAGAGAGAGTGTGTGTGGGACGGTGGGTCAGAAACATAATGCGATTGACATAACGAGGATACAAGCACAACGGCAGGCCAATTCTTTTATCGAACCATCTGGTATGGAGATATTTGGGCCACACTGTGCAGCAACTGAATGCTGGATAGACAGAACACACACACATGCACACACACACACAAGACATGCAAAAGGGGTGCGAACAGATAGAGTCAGAAAAGAGAAACAAATATTGGTGAAAAGAGTGAGAAGCAATCCTAGACAACAAATGTACACTACACCAGATTAAGGCCAAATGTATTGCTGCGTCCAATCCAGATTAACCTAACACCATGTCTTTTTGTACAATGAGCCAGTGCTGGAACTGATCCATTTTAAGGATCTGTGCCATAACAGATCAACCATTATGGTTTTCACCACAGAACAGCAAAATCTCACTTTTAACAGGCAAACATTAAACCACTTTATATAAATGAAAGATCATATTGGGGAATGATGCTTTCAGTGCAGCATTTACGTGCAAACCACTCCTACTATTCATCATTGCTGTGCTTGTTAGCTGAGATTAGTGACAGGAAGCCCTTTTTACACCCACCGCAGTCTGATACCAGGTTAATCCATGTCATCCCTGATTTCCTGACCTTTCCCGGTTTGTTGATGTCATCATCGGTAGCTTGGGAGATAACTGGGCTCTTACAAACAGTCTCAATAAACCTATACAGAAGTTGCTTGTTTTCTGAAGCAGTAAATAATAGTAAAGTGTAAATAAGAGTATATTGTAATCAACTTTATCTAACATTCAGAAATATTTCAATATAAATACAATTTGGTGCATTGTTTTATAGGTGTATATATATCTATTTTTAGTGCCATTAAGAGCTGCATGGATCAAACTTTCCACAAATCCACACTGTGAATGAGACTGCCAGTACTAGGCTGTGACTCTCATGGACATCTGGTGCAAACATGCAATTAACCTAGAACAGTGTTTATCAGTTCTTTCTGGGTTAAGGATGTATGGGAGATTATACTAAGGTCACAAAGGTTGTGCTCATTTAGGAACCTACAGTGGATATAAAAAGGCTACACACCTCTATAAAAAGCTTTGATGATGAAAAAGATAAAGCAAGATAAATCATCTCAGAACTTTTCCCATCCTCAATGTGAAAT
>CM074947.1:19978205-19996861 GCA_037577455.1 Pangasius macronema
ACTATCTTCATATCCTCATTTATTACCTCCATATACCTCCTCTTTGGCCTTCCTCTTCGCCTCCTGCCTGGCAGCTCGATGTCCAACATTCTTCTACCAATATAATCCTTGCTTCTGAATGTCAGGCAAATATGAAATTCTGAGCAATTTTTCATCTCACTGTCCATTCAACAATGACACTTTGATGACATTTTGCTGAGACAGAAATCATTTAAAACTAATTAATGAGCCATGCAATCAAAAAGCTGAATGCACTGACTGGACTCTTGCAGTTATGGTAACATTGACAGTATACCTCGCTCCTCATGTACATGGAACTTTGGATTACATGTAACTTGCATATAAATGAAGATCGTCTACATACTGCACATGTTAGGATAACTATGAACAGTTCATTAGGAATATGCAATTGGAATGAATTCTGAAAATCTTTCCATATAAATATAGCCAGCATAAGACTATAGCATTCTTACAATTTTGTTTCAGTGACAGCAGTGACAGTCAGTTGTGTAAAAGCTGCTGCACCTGATACACTCTTAACAGAGGCACACACACACTTCCATTGCACTAGGTATCTACGTGGACGTTTTGCACCACACTTTTCCACCACAGAGTAATGGCGTAATACTTAATAGCACTTTTTAGCACCGTATGTCCTGGGCATGGATACTTAGTTACAGTACAGCTGTACACCGTTGCCTTTGTCGATGTTTCTCGTCCCCATATCCATATTTCCAGTTACATAACATTCCGGAAAAGTGAAAACAGAATTTCTTAAGATGTGTCTTCATCTACATACTTCTTCTTCTACAGACTTCTGCACAGTACATACTGTGTGTGTGTATATGTATGTGGCTGAGCTGAGATTGCATTATCTTGCATACAAATACATCCTCCCAACTGTTACTGCCACCAACGTCCTCTTTCTCTAGAAACGTTGTGTACTTTGCTTAACTTTTACCACAATAAGCTAAGTACACAGCTTTACACAGTGCAGTACAGTGCAGCGTTAAGTACACATTTAGGTACAGGCTTAAGTATATATATACCTGCAGCAAGATTATCATCATTATTATAATTATTATTGTCATATATAAATATATAGTGCAATCTCAGCTTACTCACTTGACGGTTTAGATGTTGGAATATTTGTATGTGTGATCTTTCAGATTCATGCTGATCCGTTACAAAGTTTATGTAATGCATCCTGTGTAAACCTGTGTCGAGTGTGTGGTTACTTTGTGCTTCTAACCTAACACCCACACATATCGAGAGAGAGAGAGAGAGAGTCTCTCCCCCTCTCTTTCACTTTTCCACCCTAACCATTCACATCCCCTTTCATGTGTATGTCTCCACTCTCTTCCCTCCTATATTCCGCTCAGACACACATCCTCCCTCCATTTCCTCCTTTAATCTAGTTTTGATGGAGCAGCCGTTATGGCTTCATTAGGCAGCACAAACTGTGCCTAATATTGACTATTATTTCAGCTTCCTGCCCCTTAGCTTTCCCAATCAATAGCTTTCACTAGAGTCATGTTGTGTTGGAGCACAGAGAAGAAAACTGGAGCCATTGCATAATCTAATGCTAATTATTTTCAGGAAAAGGATGCACCATGTGTGATCTGTGATATGTCTCAGTATCATCACATTTCAGTAATATACAGCTGAGTATTTTGTAATTGGACACAGCTTCAATTTATAAGTATGAAACCGTGTATGTAATATAATACAGCACCGGGTGATTATCTTTTCAGATGATTTAGCCTATAGTTACATCCTGGACCTGATGTACAAAGCACTGGTTTTTAGCCAAAAATTAGGCCACATTCTGCACTGAAAAACTTTGCACATCATGTAGGACTACAAAAAGGCATACAGTCTTTAAACAAACGCAATTTCAGCACTGTGCGCATGGCAACACACAAAGTGCTCTTCTCTCCCTCATACAAATGCATGCGAACAAAAAGTGGGAAGTCAGCATAGTGTGGCTGATTATATTTTCTGTTCCATGTACTAAACTTAGGGAAATATCGTCGTCCGTCATCTAACGTGTACTAAAAAAAAAGACAAATGAGTTTGGTCCACATTTAATCTCGGTACTCACAATTTCAGAGTTGTGTAGCCAAAAATGGACTACTTTTAAACTCCTTGAACACGTTCATTTTTGTTAATTCCCACAAACAATTGCTATTTATGACATATTCAGATTTATACACTACGTGTTAGGAGTTAATGCTGAAATTACACATACCAGTATTTCGACCTCAGACATAACTACAGGCTTACATGCTAGAGTCTGTCAACTCTACGCACACGTCCCGAACCTCGAACGGTTTTTGTCTCCAGACACAGTCAATTTACGTTTAGTCTCCTTGAAAGTCCATTTTTTTAAACTTGCATGTGTGACAAAACCTGAAAGCGAAAGGAAAAATGAGGCTCAATATTAGACGTTCTGAAAATGAAATACGGTACGGTTTACACCTGGTATTTACAAGTGTGTCGAGTAACTGGATCACAAGTGATCAGTGCTGAGTATGAGTGTAAACACGGTCCACATTCTTAGGTGGTCAGGTACACATATGGCCACACTACAGCTGTAGTGTAAATACTATTGCATCTCAATGCATCCCAAAAACTAGTTTTCAAAAAAAGGGTCTAGCTACAGACTATACCAAATCAGATATCTCTCCAGCTTAATGAGATGTGTAGTTGCAATATTGTCAGCCATTCATACAAAACAAATAAAATGAGCTTTATCTTCATGCATCACATACAGCTGTATGTGCATTACGTGGTAAAAACAGGTTTTCTGTTTAACTTCCCTCAACTAAGCTTCCATTTAAGTGATCCAGGCAACATTTTTACTTCACCATCCAGGTTAATAACATGTACTACATGCCATACAATCACTATACACTATGTCAGTTGGCGCTCTACTGTCCTCCTTACTAAACAAATCTCTTCTTGTTGGCAGTGTTTGCAAAATAGCTGCTAATAACACTTTCTGCGCTTTCATTCGCTTCTATTGTAACAGTAGCCTAGACCACATTTATAATTCATGGGCGATTTCAATACAGTACTGAAACAATATATCTCACAGCACTACACGGTGCCCAAGTATCTCAAGTTAAAAGTAACTGAGAATGAAAGCACTGGGAGGCAGACAAGTCATCTTTAGGCTACTGCATGATTCCAGACAACTGAGTGAAAAACAAATTCAAATTAAGAGTAAGATTAGTAATATTCAAGCAGCACCAAAGATGATCAGGGGAAAACCCAAAGAAGGGTAGATGGGGTTTTTTGTATCACCCACAAAGTGAAACACATGTAAGGTGTTACAGGAAACAAATCTTTCACTAATCCCATAGACATAATAAAAGCAGTGGAAGCCACGTTAGTTGCTGTTGTTATCTACTGAGATATTGCAAAGCTGCAGCCATTATTGTTAGGAGCCATAAACCAGGCTTAAGTGTAAAAATATTTCAGACTAGATGAAACCAATAATACAATCAATTGCACAAAGTCTATGCTGGGAAAAGTATTTAATTTTATGATGATGAAGATGATGATGATTATTATTATTATTATTATTGCTTTAATGAACCACTAACACTTTGCATGAAGTGGAGATGTGTCCATGACCATGTCAGATCAGATAGAGTAAAATCAGTGGCGCAGGCCAGCTCAAAGAAGACGATCCAGACAAGTTTTTGGACGCTACTGAGGCTGGAGTCAAACATAGTGGAAAAACTTGCCAGATGCTGCTGTAGACATCACACCCTCCATCTATCATCAAGCTATCATCAGAGTCAGCGATTTCAGCTGAGCCGGCAACAGGGTGCATTTTAAGAACTGTCCTTAATGTCCTTAAAAAGTATAATATGACACACAGATTTATTATATTGCACATTTATTACACCAAATCATTTACTTTCATTGTTACCAGCATAGTCTAAAAACACTCTGAAGATGAAACTGTAATTTTCAGACTGTGTATAGCACCTAACAGCCATACATGTCTTGAAAAGGTTTTTGCTTTACCTATGGAAAAGAAGACTAGTCAGCTATTTATTTATTACTGGTGGACTAGCGGCACTAGACGTACCAACTCTAATCTCTTTGCTACAGTTGACACATATACAGTATTTCTATATTTCATATTGCAGGAGATGTACATGTTTAATCAGCTGACATTTTGATTTTGTTTAACTGGTGGAAGCTGCTGGAACTTCAGTTAATGAAGTTAATACATATTAGTATTAATACATTCAAATCTACTATATCGCTTATTGTAATAATAATAATAAAGCTGAGTAGAGATCTCGAGACAGGTGTTTATTAAAGCACATCACAGAAAACAGATAAAAAGACGACTGTAAATGAGAATTACATACATGATGATTTCCTGCATGCTTTAGCTGAACTTGACAAAACATGCTTTCTCACTCCCTCTCGCTACATTGCACTAGTGTAACGGAGTGGTTCTGTGTATCTGTGTGCAACTGCGAAAAAAAAAACAAGTGAGGCAAAAACACATGCACACAGAGAGAGAGAGAGAGAGAGAGAGAGAGAGAGAGAGAGAGAGAAGAAGAAGAAGAAGAAATATAAAATCCACAGCATGTTCCTGAAGTGTCTTCCAAAGAATTATTTACAACACACCAGAGCTTCATTACTGTGCTTGCTACAGGTTGTGACTTGAACAGGGAGCCACAGCTTACCAATGAGACCTTATGTATAGTAACCAGCAAAAGACTGGTTTTTAGGTTTTTACATTTTTAGAGCAAATTTAGTATTTACATCAGGTTTACTATTACATGAATACCACGCAAATAGACTACAATACACAGTCAAGTGTGGGAAAAGTTGGACAAATCCTTGTGTGGGATACCTGTCCTTGTAATCCATGTCAAGGAAACTGGCTGCTTGTCTAGCTCACTGTGCTTACACATAGTGAACATGATGTGACTTGTGTCTACTAGGAACTGACAAGGCCTCATACATTACTACTACAAAACTCACTACTGGCATTTCACCTGCTTGCTGACTTTGTTTTAGTTGGCACTTGTCAAAATGAATCACACAAATGGTATTCATTCTGAGTATGAGTGTGTTCACCTTCAATCAGAATAAACAAGGAAATAAGGAAGGGTGCAAGGAAGACATGCATCGAGACTCTTCTCTGTTCTGGCACCAAGGTAGTGGAATGAACTTCCCTTAGATGTTCGAACAGCTGAGTCACTGGCAGTCTTCAAAAGACATCTAAAGACTTACCTCTTCATAAAGTACTTAAGTTAGCTCTTACACACACACACACACATACATAAAAAAAAAACAACAACCTCCGAACAGAGTTTTGGGCTGATGGTACTCCTAGTTTGTGACCTAGTGAGCCAATATCAGAATGCATTTTTGATAGACTTCAAAGCACTATTGTAAGTCGCTCTGGATAAGGGCGTCTGCCAAATGCCATAAACGTAAATGCAAACAAGGACATATTGGTGAAATGGAATTGAAACAAAAAGTAATTATGGAGATAAGAGGCATAAGACCATTATGACCATTACTAAAGTACCGTAGTGGCTCAGAATGAATGACATCTTATTTCAGTTCCATCTATGCTGTGTGAGGAAAAGGGGCTTAGCCTGGAAGCAGAAGCTCTTGCTCATAAGCATTTCATATTGAAGACACTTAGCTTATTACCCTAAAATCCCACTAAGACAGAGAGAGAAGTGGCATGCTTCATTAGCTAGGCCTATCAAAAAGATGCGTCCTGTAGAATATGCTACAACACAGGATCACAGATCAGCAATTTCGATTGTTCCTCTTGATTGCCTGTCTCACTGTACTCTGCCCAATTTTGGTGGGAAGTAACAGTGATGAGTAAGCATTTATTCCTCAATATCACTGCAAACATCACAACCCACCCCCCACCCCCCCACCCCTCCTCTCCGGATCAGTCGCTATCTCTCTGGGAAGTAAACGTGGGAGACTGAAAACAGGAAGCCGGGGCTACCGTGTGACTCAAACATAGTGCTGGTATTTTTAGAGCAGGCCACAGCAACCTCTTGGCCCCCGCTTCCTTCAGGCCAGCAGGAGGACACCACTATCCACTCCTCAACGCAGCCCCGCTGGGAAAGCAGGTCAGGCTAAGAGGGGCTCCTATCGTACTTGACGTTTTATATCAGGCTTTTCTGTCAACAGCAGAGTGAGGCAGTGAACGGATGTGCACACACCACCTGAACTGTCTTACTGCACGATGGCAACCGTCATCAAATGGTAGAAAAGATGTAGCATCAAATTTACATCATATCACTACAGGAGCGACAATACAAATGTGTACAAGTATATCTCATGTACAATCCTATAACTAATGACATGTTCATTTCAAACTCTCAACGTACAACAATCGAGGCATAAATTCAGCTCTATCTCTTTTAGTCTTGAGATAAGGATCTAGACCCATATCAAAGGAGTGTCATGAATCCGTTCTCTCTGTAGAGGGACAGAGGCGGAAAGTAGGCTTTTGATGCAGGGCAAGGTCAGGGTATGGGTGGGTGAGTTTAGACTGGCAGTGAGAGGGGCTTTGTCAGACTGCTATGCCATGCTCGGATGTCAGCTCTATTGTTTCTGCAGGCAAGTTAACCTGCGTCACAGCCTCAGGGTGAAGCACTCACGGTGACGCCACACGTCACAATCCTGGCCGCTCAAATTCACTCCACCCACAGCACTCCATCAGTGTAATGTCACACAGTGAATATACAATCCACACATCAACACACAAACACACTTGATTCATGACAAACCCATCCTGAACATCGTGCTGACAAATACACAGCACACAACATTGAACTGGAATCAAATCCAGAGTCATTCATTCAGTGGTAATCCTTCATATACTGTTATATAAAGCTTTCAATACTATTTTGTATTTATCAGGGCCTAACTAACAATTGTGTGGTCCTCGCTGACTTCTATAAACAAACAAATAACCTCAGGTGACAACAAAAATACACAACAGATTTCAATATGTAGTCATTTTTTCCCCAAAACATCAACCGACATTCACAAACCAGGTGAGAGATAATAAGTACACCCTTGCTACTTCCACAATCATTAAGAGAGTAATTAGCAACCAGGTTAGTTAGTCATCAAGAAGTGTGACTACCCCTATAAAAGCAGAACTTTCGGCAGTTTCAAATCAATTCATTCAAATCAATTCATTTGTATAGCGCTTTTGACAATGGACATTGTCACAAAGCAGCTTTACAGAAAAATATATAATATAATATAAAAATTTGGGATATAAATTTCCTATAAATTATCCCTAATGAGCAAGCCAGAGACGACAAGGGCAAGGAAAATCTCCCTGAGATGACATGAGAAAAAAACTTTGAGAGGTACCAGACTCAAAACGGAACCCATCCTCATCTGGGTGATACTGGATAGGACGATTATAAATAATTTCAGTTTTGTAACTATAATCTATATAGCCAACATGTGCACTTGTGTAATCATGAATGTTTGAGCTTATGAGCAACTTATGAATATGAGCATCAGAGTCATTTCTGAATTCAGTATAGTTTTAACTTGAAGTCTGTTTTGTTGAAATTATCAACTGTTCAATGATGGACACTTGACTGCAAAACTGTTCATAGGAATTCACACTCAGGTGTGTCCAGATCTTGCCAAGAAGAAAAACTGCCTCAAACAATTGTTGCTGCTCATCAATATAGGAAGGGTTATAAGGCCATCTCCAAACAATTTGAAATTCACCATTCTACAGTCAGAAGGCTTGTTTACAAAATGGAGAGCCTTCAAGACATCTGCCAATCAATCCAAGGTCAGATTGTTTAATGCTCAGAGATATAAAGAAAAACCCAAGGGCTACTTTATGTGATGTACAGGCCTCTGTAAGAACATTAAATGTTTATGTTCATGACATTACAGCATCAGAAAAAGACTGCTTGTTCTGAGCGCAGCTTTTGCTGAGCTCTTTTTGCTGATCCCTGTACTTTCCTGAGTTTGTTTATGATTTGCTCAATTGTACGACTGAAGCCAGTGTTGAGCATTTCTTGCCATATCTCCTCGTACACCTTTTTTTTTTTCCCAAAAAAGGCTTTGCAAGCTCTCTAGTTTTTCTTGAATGTCATTCGAAGCAGAATGCACACTTCGTCCGTAGGCCACTGCTGAACTACTTTCTCAGACATTTTCTACTGCAGTAGTTACTGGAGATGTTGGAGTAGTTACAACCAACATTGTTGTTGTTCAGAAAATTTTTCCTAGTGAAACTATATTTCCCTGTATTTCCCTGCACCACACCCACCCCATGATGTAACCGGTTCTGGGGTTCCAGTCTGGCATGTTTTTAGGGCAGGGATAGAACCGATTTTTCGGGCCTGGAACTGCCTTCTCTGTGGTGGATACACACAGAACGGATTGAGAACTGAAACAGACCAGGAACCTGCACTAACACTGTGTTGGTGGAAAAGGGTCCTGAGATGCTATGGTGGGATCTTCAGAGAGCTGAGCATAAACAAATGCCCTCAAACATCGATGAACTGAAGCAATGTTGTAAAGAAGAATGAGCCGAATGATGTGACTCACAAATCCCTACAGAAAATATTTACTTCATGTTATTGTTGCTAAAGGTGGGTCTACATATTACTGAATTACAGGGTGTACTTATTTTTTCCCACCTAGTTTCTGAATGTTAGTTTTCTTTTTGGAAAAAAATGACTACATATTGAAATTTGTTGTCTTTTTTGTTGTCACCTGAGGTCATCTGTTTGTTTATAGAAGATAGAGAGGACCACATAACCATTATTTAGTCCCCAATAAATAGAAATGTAGAATTGAAGGAGGGTGTACTTCCTTTTTCCAATGACTAGAGTTCTGAGTGGCTTGTTATTTCCTCTCACTTTGTCTCTGCTACATCTTTACATGCTAGTCTTAACCAAACAACAAGCCAAAAGAATGAGTGAATGAATAAATTCATTCATTAATTTTCAGTAATCGCTTTATCCTGGTTGCTGTGGATCTAGAGCCTAGGCAGGGATAAGACCCTGGATAAAATACCAGTCCATGACAGGGCACCATACACACACACATTCACATCTACAAACAATTTAGCTTAGCCAGTCCACCTACTGGTATGTTTTTGAGTTGAGAAGAAACTGACTAACCCACGATCACTGAAAGAATATGTAATACTCCACATAGACAGTAACCCAAGCTCGAGATTGAACCAGGGACCCTGGAGCTGTGAAACGGCAACGCTACCTGCTGCATCACCATGTCGCCTGTGAATGAATAAGTTAACGAACTGATATCTCTGGTGAACTATATGTCAGCATTGCAAACTATTCTCAACACAAAAGCCAACTGAAGAAATCAGTAAAAGAATGGACAAATTAACCAATTAGGGTTGCAACTGAATATGAATACATTACTTAGCATGAAAAGATAATGTGTTCTAAACAGACACAAATACAGATTCGAAGAAAGGTTCACAGATGATCTAGTTGAGGCTAAATGTATGCAGTGGTGCTGTGATCTTGCAAAACACACACACAAAAAAGCCACATCAGCAGAAGGCTTTTACATCCATACAGGCACGGGCGTATGCAGATATGAAGCTCAGACAACAAAGTCTATGTTGTGCGATGCATTTAATTATGTGTGATGTGTTTAATTATGATATAATGAAATTACTGGCATTTCCACCTGTGGGTTTTTCCCAGTGTTTTCCAGAGTTTCCAGGTGCTTATTGGTAGGGTTCTTTTTTTTTTTAATTGATGATGATGATGATGATGATGATGATGAGAGAATAAAATCTGCACCTCGTGTACAGTTACCATCATGACCATTGAAGAAGTACAGGATCTGAGTGATTACCAGTAAGCTTTAATCCAAACTGAAACTGTAGGTTGAAAGCGTAGGAAGGAGAGAAATAGCAGGATCAGAACAACTGAGTAGTGTCACAATCTTAAGAAGGAACTGGGAGAAAAAAATAGGCGAAAACTGAAATTAACCAAGTTTTTGCAAGTGGAAGGGGAAAATATGGGACTTTGGAGGTCACTTGGGCCTGTGTTTTTAAGAGAAGGTCTGTGTTTAAGTGCAGATTTTACTAAAACATTATTATGATATGGGGCTTATGAACATAAAATAGTGTAGTTGAGAATGAGCAGAACAGTTGTTTGTTTTTCTCTGGTTAAGAGTTAACATTCTGTTAATTGTTAACATTCATTTGTGTCTTCACCTAGGTCTCACCCGCTGTGCTGAGTGTTTGTACTCCATGTTCCTTACGTCACCCACACTACACTAGTTGCGACTCCATTCCAGTATTTTTACATAGTCGAAGGTCCCCAATATTTACATAATGGTTTCAGGATTAATACATGACAAAAGCACATGGATACAGCACACATACCTCTCCTTTCACCTGCCTCTGAGTTAAATACACTGAGAGAAGGAATTTTTACAGTTGCAATAATCAGTTTACAGACTTACAGATACAGCGTAATGTCACAAAGACAAAGAGGAATGTATCAGACACTGATACTAAATATTACTCTGTTTTAACCTAGTTTGGAGGCTTGGGTAATACAATACTATGCTGATTGTGCAGTACTAACATGGGGAAAGTAAGAAATAACACCATTACCATATCTGCTGATTACTGTTTATGTGGCATGTTGCTACAGTGTGTCACATTCCCACTCTGCCAGTTCTACTCTAAATCACCAACACACACTATAGGCAGAAAGCAAGGAATGCAAGACTTCACACAAGATGTCTGAGAAAGGTTTCAGCCGAAACTGCTCCTTGAAAACTGGCAACAAACTGAGATGCATGTAATGGCTTGTAAAGTGAAAGTCATATGAATGGGAATCCATACAAACTCTACTTCTCATAGACACTAGCTCAAATGAGAGACATTAAATCCTGAGTCAGCAGTGTGGAGGAGGCTGCAAGTGTAGGCATGTGCCATACATATTTGGACTTGTGTTATCTGCTCTTGCTCAGTTTGCCAAGAACATTTTGCATCCAACATGCTTTACGATGATATCAGGCCTTCTTCCCACTTTTCTTCCATCCACTTCAGCCTTGTTTTACTGGAAGCCTTGGCAAACAGCAAGTTACTATCTGACCAAGTCACCCACTGAGTTTCAAGTGTCTGGCAGCAACTCTTCATTGCCTTGAATCGATTTACACTCATTCTAATAGCTTTGTGTCTTTCCTGGAGGAAGACTCCTGCTTTCAATGAAAAGTAGTTTGGATTAAATGCCAAGAATTCAACGTTATTCATGGCTAGTGGTTCTGAGTTTAAGTGACTATACTATCACCACTCATATGAATTCTAACTTCAGGTGAGTAGCAAAACATTTTCAATATTATAATGCAAGCAAATATCTTCAGGTTTATTTTAGAGTAATATCCCTCCAATAAATGGAAAAATATCTTCAGGTATAATGCATTTTTGTCTTGGCTTATTATTCAGTTACTTGTCTTAAATACACTATATATGGCCAAAAGTTTGTGAACACCTGACCATCACACTCATTGGTGGATCTTCCAGAAACTGTTGCCACAAAGTTGGAAGCACAAAACTGTATAGGATGTATAGAATGATGTAGAATTTCACTTCGCTGAAACCAAGAGGCACAAACCTGTTCCAGCATGAGAATGTCCCTGTGCACAAAACAAGGTCAATGAGGACATGGTTTGCCAAGGCTGGAGTAGAAGAACTTGAGTGGTCTGCCTAGAGCCCTGACCTCAACCCCACTGAACACTTTTCAAATGAATTGGAATGCTGTCTCTGCCCCAGGCCTCCTCACCCAACATCAGTGCCTGACCTCAATAATACTCTTGTGGCTGAAGGAGCATAAATCCCCACAGCCACATTTCAAAATCTAGTGGAAAGCCTTCCCAGAAGAGTGGAGAATATTATAACAAAAAGGGGGGAATAAATCTGGAATGGGATGTTCAACAAGCACATATGTGTGATGGTCAGGGGTCCACAAACCTTTGGCCATATGGTATATTATTCAATATGATACAATACTGTAATAATCACAGAAAGATGTTCCTTAAGAAGAAGAAGAAAGCAAATCTAAATATTTAGATTTATACTTAGAAGAATACTTAGATCCTAAATTACATCTTATTAGTTCCTATCAGTGTTTACTTAGGGTTAACTTTGCAGAGTTTTTTTTTTATATCACAGTTTAAACAGTTCACCAGGATGAAGACAACAGATGACATAACCTATAGCAGGCTAATGTTGCTCTGCTATGTTGCCTTTAGTTGCTTCCCTACAGTCATTTTCACATATATATCTCATGTACACATACATTTTAGTCTTGGTTTACAGCCCCAAGACTGTGGAATAGTTTACTCCTCTCAGTCAGGTCTTTTCCAAATCTCAGCACACTTAAGTCCCATTTAAAAACACATCTTTTCTCTTTGGCCTATGCCTGGCTGCAGGATGTGTGGTGTATGGTTAGGTTAGCTTTTTAGGTTGATGCAGTGGTTTTCATCTATTTATTTTTTTTACCTTATGTAATTTTGTATCTTATCTGCCTTTTAATTATTATAATCTTTTTATCAGCTTAGTTTAACTTTATTTTATTATCTTGGGATTTTGTTTGCACTTTTGTACATCACTTTGGTCAATACTTCTCGTTTTTTGAAGGTGCTTTACAAATAAACTTGCCTTGCCTTGGATAGAGTGCCATTAAAATGCATGATATCCTGGTAAAATTCAGTAAGACTATCACTCATGCTTAATGTTAGGATAAGAATAGATCTCATTTCTCTGTGGCACTTTCAGTACTGGTCATTTAAAAACATGGTTTAAAAGCTCTGTGCCAGCCAAACATATGAAACATACTCTATCTGGGTTAAACAGAATACTTGACAGGTATAGCATAGTAAGATAGTAACGTGAGTGAGGACAGAAGAGACACAGAGACACACAAGCTGGGAAAGGAGAGGGAATAAAATGGTCCTGCTAAAGTTTACACAGCCGGCAAATCTCACATGTCACACCTCCAGCGAGTCCTGTTATGGTGTTTTAACTCAAAAGTGAGTGGTCATGAAATGCTCCTGCACAGAGCAGCCTGCAATGAACAACAACCCGCTGGCAAGCAATAATAATAAAAAAACATAATGACAAACTCAAGTGGAGAACATATAAAGAAAGGTTTAATCTGGAAGGTAAAAGGGATTTTGTTTATGCTTCTGCGTGCATGTAAATTTCCCAAGAAAAGAACGCTTAAGAGAATTTCCAGTTATGGGCAAATCAGCAGTAAGCAGCCATCTATCACACACCTTACAGTATATTCAGCCTGCTCCTGACACAAAAAGATTGGATACATTTCCTGTCACTTTGAGTTCTCTCTCCATTACACACACACACACATACATACACACACATTCTGCACAATCATGTTATACTGCAAAGATTGTTTGGGGCTATTAGACAATCATTAGAAATGTATTTATGTATTTTTTTCTTTTTCAACATTAATGCACTGTCAGTCACACTAAGCCTCCAGATCAGATCATAAATCTAAACATACACGTGAGCCATGTCTTCAGAGGCCATCTATATTTTCAGCGCTTGAGCATAACATGAAGGTCAGATTAGGACATCGAAATCCTCTTCGCAGAAGAAGCACAAAGTGTAGGATCCAACCTGAGGTTTAACCCTTAGAGCAGCTCAGCTCCAAATGAGAATCAATGATGTGCACACAATGAGAGAATAGTAGCACTTCTGCAGCAGGATGCAAAAGGACACACTTACTTTTTGCGTGTACATGTGTGTGTGTGTGTGTGTGTGTGTGTGTGTGTGTGTGTGTGTGTGTGTGTGTGTGCTTGTACAGTATATCATATATCTTTCTATCAGGACATATGCAGTGTTAGCTGGTAGGTCAATTTTTTTTTCTTAAAGTTTGAACTGATTAATATCAATTATTCAATTTCTGTTTCCCAAAACATAAACACCTTAAGGGTATTTTCTCAAACTGGAAAACAACACTGCCCCTCCATATGCAATGCAAAAGGACAACGTGACTTTAAAATTTGCCCGTGGAGCTTTTTTTCACTAAAGACAGCCAGTACTTCAGGCTACTTAAAAGCTCCCTCTTAGAGAGGGAGATCTTAGAGATCTTGTCATGACTACTGCTCACATGCTGCTTGATTGGGCTTTTTTCTTTGCTTTATCTCTCTCTTTGTGGCCTCTCCATCCTGCTCTGTCTCTCTCTCTCTCATTTCACCCCCTCCCTCCCTCCCTCCTCCGCTCAGTGTTTGCATCATAAGCAAACAGACATTTTGACCTTTCAATTTTGACAGTTTTTGAATGTAAAGAAGATTTTTAAAGCTAAAAAGGAAAAAGGAATATGGTGTGTCTTTGTCTTGCCCTCTCTGTCTTCATGTCATGTCATGCCGTGTGCAATACGCATAAATGTTCAATGTGTGGGTGATATAACCTGCTGCGATACTATAGCACTAGAAACGACCACAACATAAACACTTGTTCTTGAACTCTAGATAATACCTATCCAGATGATTGCTGCCTAGCTGCCTAGTAAGACATCCACGTAACTCCACCTTGCCTATAGTCCAGACTTCTGCCAAAGTAGGCGAGAGTTTAGCGAAGCTCAAATTAAAACGAGGGCGGCTGCTGTGTTACGTTTAGCCAACCAGACAAGTTCTTTTAAAGAGGTGAAAACTTTTAATTTGTCACAACCAAATCCATGTAAATGTCCTGGAAACGTCCACCAGCAGTGAGCAGAGAGAGACAGAGACTATGGGGCAGCAGTGTGAACAAAGATTTTGGAAAGCTTAGGCACTTTGGGTCAGTTCAAAACAAGCAATCACAAATGAAGGGGAGGAGTTGGAGGACAGTCGGAAGATTTCAGTGCTGCTGTTTGTCAGCTTGCATGCTTAGATAAAAAAAGACTGCTAAAAGAAAGCTAACAGTGTAAGATTTATTTTATGGGGCTAAGAATAATAGGAGGGCTGAAGCCCTATTAAATGGAGCAAGAAATGCCTATGCCATGAACTCCTGATTATGTTGACTGACACAGACCTTACACTTGAACATAGGACACGTATTGTCTTAAAGCACACCGTCATCATGCCTGTGATGGTTCACTAAACCTAACAACAGAAGCTTGCAGAGAGGCACTTTGGTTCCTGCAAGGATGGCATTGGCATTGGCCGACACACAAACCCGCACACTGGGAACGTACCAGAAATTAAAAAAGTAACTGGAGGATTCCTAGCTTTGTGCCAAAACAATAGCTGCCAATCTTCTGCCTGTCCAGTTTGTAAAATGAGTGTTATGAAAGCAGCACGTCTTTATATCAGGATCTGATGGAGGTGCATCAATAATTTAAACCCCTTTGTATGACTTGAATAAGTAAGCAAAAACTCAAGGCCCACAGTGTGACCAAGCCTTAAAACATAGTGTACACCTGTCATATTATCCTGAGAGAGATAGAGAGAGAGAGAGAGAGAGAGAGAGAGAGAGAGAGAGAGAGAGACTAATGGTGTGCTCCAGTGCAAAATAAACTCCTGTTCATATGATGTGTGCATTAAACAACCGATATAAATATGAACACAGGTCCTCTTTTTTTTTTTTTTTTTTTACTTCTAATATATCACTGGCAAATGTTAAGCCTGTTTGAGTTTATTTGGCACACTAAATGTTTACTCCACATTAATATAGTTCTCAAATGTGATGTGTATTCATTCATGTGATATTACAAGATACTAATGATTAATCACAGCAGCTTAAAGCACTGCATTCAATATTTTTGCTCAATTTACCCATCATTACTCATTCATTTTAAGGATGAATTAATGCAGGACTATGTTGTGTTTAAAGCAGTATGCTCGCAGAAATAAGAAGAATCAGCACAGCCAGATCTCCCTATTCTTAATTTTTTTTTTTAACTCCAACTCTATCTAATTGCTAACTCCATTAGTGTGAACATGTCCACCTGTACCTACATGAGGCAAACGTCTTGTCTGTCTCGCTTTCGAGACGATTGCGCAATTCTCCAGTCCTGCCCTGTCTGGCCGTTTACTACATGACTACATGAGTGCACAGCGGTGGTAATATGGCTCTCTGCAGCTGTAGGGAATATTTATGACAGACAGCCCCCTCTCCCACAGTCTCTATGCAACCGGTTTATGTAAACTCTGATCTGAGGCCCCCCTCTGCTGCTATAGCAAACGTGCTTGCATTAGGGGTATGAACCACTGGCACATGCATCATGCATGGGGAAGAAAAAAAAAAAAGCTCTAAGGATTTATCAGGTGAGTGGCATGATGCATATATGATATGAAAGTGAAAGGAAGCCAGGAAGGGCGGTCATACCCAGTCCTCGAAGTGCTTGCTGCCGTTCTGCAGCAGGTCCTCGAACTGGATGGTGCAGTTGGCCACAAAGTCGTCATAGCCAATGGGCGCGTCATGAAACACCGACAGCTCAATTTTGTGGCCGTCACGCACCTCAGCTACAAACTCATCATGCCATGAAGGGCTGTTGGTCTTCGGCTTTGTGGATGTCTGACCCACACGGGAGTCGTCCACATTGAGGGCGATGTACGGGTCCAGCAGGAAGCTCTGCGCCTTCGGTCCCACGGCATGCCTCAGAGACCAGGCTGTAGGTTTCAGGTCCAGTGCCTCGATGATCTTTATCTTCAGCAGCCCGTTGAAGACCACCATGGTGGCGTGGTCAATGCAGTGAATTCCTCAGACTGCACCTTTAATCCCCTGTCACTCCGAGTTAGTCAACAGGGCGGCTGTAGAAAATCTGGACTTGTAATAAAGCAATGAAACACAATCTCCCCGGTTTAAATGAACAGTCAAACACTCACAGACAGTCCTACACGCAGCACAGACAGCAGGGTTTCACTTCTTTTAGCTCTCTGCTGTCGGTTTCCACGCACATGCGATATGAAACGAGATATTAAAAAGAAAAAAAAATCAGCTCGATCATCAATGCGTCAAAGGGGGAAAGAACCGAGATGATGTTCACATGGGGGATTCCGCACCTCGATCTCAGCATGAGAGCAAAAACATGCCCGAGCTGGAGCTCCTCAGGGGTAGAAATCCTCTCCTACTCTTCCTCCCCAGGCCGGAGCTCGGGACGGAGTCCAGCTTGTCCTCCGGACATTTGGGAACGCTTTATTTCACACTCTTCCAGCTGATGAAGGGAAATGGTTTAGGGTCGAGGATAGGTGCCGTATCCGTTCGCTCTTCTTCAGCTTCCCGGGCCGTTTAGCTGTTCATCGGTGCTCGGTTTCCTGCAGCCCTGCCTCTTCCCCCCTCCTCCCAGCTGTGTGTGAACGCTACAGTGCAGGAAATGCGCAAAACGCGTCAGTTTGCCCAAACCGTGTTTACAGGGAATCAGTGCGGCACAGTAGAACTACACAAAGTCCTCCCTAGTATTTATCAGTTAATGATTGTTACATGTCCAGTGCGTGTATCGGTCCAGCTGACATGAGCACTGTAGAAGTGAATTCTGACCTTCAGCTCTGCGGTGCTGCTGCGTGTGTGAAAGTGTGTGAAAGTGTCCAGCACTCGTGTTCATCAGGTGTGGATTTTAATGGACTGGTGAACAGGCCTTATTACAGTGTTTGCAGGTCTATATGATGGAAGAAATCTTAACCTGATAGCTCTCACCAAGCTATTTATTACTTTGTCCAACATGATAAAAAGATGTTTCTGGTATTCAGCACCGTGTGGGATCTCTATAGCGTCTTTTTCAAGCACTGTTGCCACTTTTGTGTTTTGTTGTTGTTGTTAACTTACTATAACACAACCTACTCAGCTACTCAATGGGCTTTTTCTGGCCTATTAGATGCCCCTGTAGGATTCACGCCTCCTGGAATTACTAGAATATTGATGTTATGACGTCATTATAACCACATAACACAACCTCATTTTCTTGTGTGCACAGTTACTAAAGTGTAATGAGGTTGTTTGTGCAGCAGTCATTGGTCATCGGTGCATTTTTTCCTGTCAGATATCTTTAATCTTCCTAAAACATTGCCCGCAGTCTGTCTGTTTACCTAAAGCGCTATCTTGTGGCTGGAATTCTCATTATACACCGTATACATTCAAGGCTGCACGTGCGAACCTATCGGTGATGCTCTCGGAAGTAAAAGACGCTCAGCCCTGTTTTAATGTTAATTCATCCCTCTTAAAACCATGAAAAGAAAACATGTGCTGGTGTCAGCGCGCTTCGAAACTACACAACTCAACACGTTTAACCGCAGCTTCACCGCTCAACAGCTGCTTCCAAACTTATCACGCGTGCGCGTCGTGCACTGGGCGTGCTCACCAATCACAACCAGCCTCTCTGATGACGTCGTACAGAACTCGACCAATCACGATCAACTGCACCGCTTGGCTCGTAGGATGCAGTGTTCCTTTATTTATGCTTTTATTTCAAATTCTGAAAGAAGCAAGAAGCAAAGGCTCAGCTTACAACAAGCACATATACACACAAATATATGTATGTATGTACATACACACACACACACACACACACACACACACACACACATATATATATATAGACACACACACAAGCACATAAAGTTATTACAAATGGAATAAAAGTCCATATATATATATA
>CM074947.1:20004117-20029117 GCA_037577455.1 Pangasius macronema
CTCCCCCACCTACAATCCCTGCCGGACCTGAGACTCGAACCCACAACCTTCAGGTTCACCTTCGGGTTACAAGTCCATTAGGCCACGACTGCCGCCGTTACTTAATGTCATTTGAATATTTCAGCACGTAACAAACTAACAGTGCTTGATCTGGCATCAGTTAAAATTCAAACTTTGTGAAACATCTGCCACAGGGAATCGGAGTGAAAATCTCATTTGATTAATGAACCTGACAGTGGCAATTCATGTTCATCATACTTTGACAATCACTATCGGTAACAGCGTGTTATACACTATATGGGCAAAAGTATGTGGACACCTGAGCATCATACCCGTACGTGATTGCTGAACATCCCAGATTCAGATTTAGTCCCTCTTTTGCTGTTATAATAACCTACAGTCTTCTGGGAAGGCTTTCCACTAGATTTTGGAGCGTGTCTGTCGGGATTTATGCTCATTCAGCCACAAGAGCATTAATGAGGTTAGGCACTGATGCTGGGTGAGGAGGCCTGGTGCACAATAAACATTACAATTCATCTCAAAGGTGTTCAGTGAGACTGAGGTCAGGGCTCGATACATCCTATACATTTCTGTACTTCAAACGTTTGGCCACATAGTGTTTTCACTAATCCAGTGAATGAAGACACAGAAATAAATGCTCCAGCGTGTCATGTGTCATGAAATGTAAAATGAAAAGCAGAGCGTATGGAATGCCGCACATACAGTTAAGCTTTTGGTTTAAAATGATCAAACTCGAGGTAGGTGTCCAGTCATTTATAATGGAGATTTTAAAGGACTTGTACTGGATATTACTGGAAATGTATTATCTCTTTTTTTGTCCTGCAAACGTCATATCTGACCTCCCACTCCAGTCTGCATGACAGAAAACCGCCCACCCCTGAGACTTGCAGTAATGATGCACACCACATGCTGCTCTCTGCATTAAAACACTGTCTAATGTGACTTTTCTGCTTTGACACTACATTTTCTCACTTACATAAAGGAAAGGTCACAACTTAAGGACAAGGGGTATAACAAATACACAAATGGTGATTTCAGTATTCAGATAGTTAGATTATTTCTGTTTATTCAGCTACATAGAAACAAGCTTACATATTGCTGTCCACTTTATTAGGAACCCATGTACCTGCCTTCATGCAGTTATCTAATCAACCAATCATATGGCAGCAATGCGATGCATAAAATCATGCAGATATGAAGAATGAAGAAAAAATATGATCTCTGTGACTTTGATTGTGGCATGGTTGTTGGTAACAGAAGGGCTTGTTTGAGTTTTTCAGAAACTCCTGGAATTTTCAAACACAACAGTCTCTAGAGTTTGTACAGAATGGTTCCAAAAATAAAAATCATAGAGTTAGAAACAGTTCTGTGGGTGGAAACGCCTTGTTGATAAGAGAGGTTAGAGGAAAACGGCTGGATTGTTTTGAGGTGACAGGAAGTCTATAGTTACTCATACGATCACTTTCTACAACCGTGGTGAGCAGAAAAGCATGTCAGCATGCACAGAACATCGAGCCCATGACAGCCTTAGATTCTTGTTCTTGGCTGACAGAAGTGGACCCTGATGTGGTCTTCTGTTGTTGTAGCCCATCCACCTCAAGGTCTGATGTGCTGTGCCTTCTGAGATGGTTTTCTGCTCACCACGGTTGTAAAGAGTGCCTATTTGAGTTACTATAGACTTTCTGTCAGCTCAGACCAGTCTGGTCATTCATATATACACCATCATATATATCAGCCATAACATTAAAACCACTGAAAGGTGAAGTGAATAACATTTGATTATTTTGTTAGAATGGCATCTGTCAGGGGGTGGGATATATCAAGAGGCAAGTGAATAGTCAGTTCTTGAGGCTTTGTTGGAAGCAGGAAAAATGGGCAAGCGTAAGGATCCGAGCGACTTTGACAAGGGACAAATTATCATTGATAGATGACTTGGTCATAGCATTCCCAAAATGGCAGGTCTTGTAGGGTGCTCCGCGTATGCAGTGGTTAATACCTACTGAAAGTGGTCCAAGAAAGGACAATCAGTGAACTGGCAACAGGGTTATGGGCGCCCAAGGCTCACTGATGCGTGTGGGGAGCAAAGGCTAGTCTGTCTGGTCTGATTCCACAGAAGAGCTACTGTAGCACAAATTGCTGGAAAATTTAATGCTGGCTATGATAGAAAGATGTCAGAACACAGTGAATCGCAGCTTGCTGACCCCTGTCCACTGCCGAATGCACCTACAATGGGAGCATCAGAACTGGAGCATGCAGCAATGGAAGAAGGTGGTCTGGTCTGATGAATCATGTTTTCTTTTACATCGTGTGGACGGCTCGGTGTGTGTCGCTTAACTGGGGAAGAGATGGCACCAGGATGCACTATGGGAAGGAGGCAAGCCGACATTGGCTGTTTGATGCTCTGGCAATGTTCTACTGGGAAATCTTGGGTCCTGGCATTCATGTGGATGATACTTTGCCACATACCACCTACCTAAACATTGTTGGGGACCAAGTACACCCCTTCATGGCAACGATACTCCCTAATGGCAGTGGCCTCTTTCAGCAGGATGATGTGCCCTGCCACACTGCAAAAATTGTACATGGTGTTGGCTTGGCCTCCAAAGTCCCCAGATCTCAAGCCAATCAAGCATCTGTGGGATGTGCTGGACATATAAGCCTCCATGGAGGCTCCACCTCGCAACTTACAGGACCTAAAGAATCTGCTGCTGATGTCTTGGTGCCAGATACCACAGCACACCTTCAGAGGTCTTGTGGAGTCCATGCCTCAACAGGTCAGAGCTGTTTTGGCGACAAAATGGGGACCTACATAATATTAGGCAGGTGGTTTTAATGTTATGGCTGATCAGTGTGTATACAGTACTGTGCAAAAGTCTTAAGCACCCTATTTTTATTTATTATTTTTAGTACAAACTTTGTTGTAAATGTTTGTAGGTCATTAAAGAAAGCAGCATATTACGTAAGAAACCACTTTTCAAACAAAAAACATAATGAAGGCTCCTGGGTTTTGTATGCAAAAATAAGAAACAAATGCGACAAAGTCTCCAGAAGAACTGTGTCTGGTTCTGCAAGATGCTCAGTAAAGCTTACAGCTCATTTCCTTATAAAACTGCACACACTGTACCTAAGACTACAAGTTTTTTTTAAAGCGAAGGGTTGTCACACCAAATATTGACTTTGTTTTGTTTATTACTGTTTAGTGCTCCTTATAGTATTTTTAATGTAACATTTAACTTTATTTTTGTAGGCACCTTTACAGCCTTTCTTTGCATGTGCCTAAGACTTTTGCATAGTAGTGGATGTGTGTGTGTACGTGTATGTACACACAGTGGATATAAAAAGTCTACACACCCCTGTTAAAATGGCAGGTGATGTAAGAGAAAGTGATGTTAAAAAAAAAAAGTGAAACCAGGATAAACCAAGAAAAACTTTTTTCCACCCTCAATGTGAAATTACAATGTATAAAAATTAAGTGGAAAACAATCAGAAACATTTTAGAGAAAAATAGAAGAAGAAAAAATAATCAACTTACAATGATCAGGTTGCATAAGTGTGCACACCCCTAAACTAATACATTGTTGAAGCACCTTTTGATTATTTTACACCACTCTGTCTTTTCGGCTAAGAGTCTATCAGCATGGCACATCTTGACTTCGCAATATTTTCTCATTCTTTTCACTCTGGTGTGTGTGTGTGTGTGTGTGTGTTTAATATGCAGTGTAGAATTGATTATATATAGTAAAAGATTATACCTTAATTATATAACATATTAACATATACTGATTGATTATATGAATTATTTTTTAATACCATATATCTCTACAGTGTTATAATAAGCCTTTCCTTTTTTGTTGCAGTTTGTAAGAGCATTATTTGTTGCAATAAATTCTAAATGTTAGTTCTCCCTTTCACATTTCAGTTTCAGCGCCCTTTTGCTATAGATACACATACACTTGAATAGTTTTGACAGCTCAGTTTTTTTCTTTGATGTCCAGACAAAATGGCAGCACTAAGAGTCCGTTTATGTTTGTGTCTTGAGTGTCAGGAATTTGTCTGCATCTAAAGTCACACACTATGCCACATCAAAATCATGATTGCTTTGATGCAGCAACTATCTTATTCATAAAATGAAGAACAGCTCTGGAAGATGCTGAGTAATGCGATTTGAATATTAAGGTGCAGTCCACCTACTGGCATATTTGTTTGGAAAGTGGCAGGAACCCAGAGAACCAAGCCTCTTTTGTGGTTCTGTGTTGGAGCAGAGATAACAAATCTGCTGTGTTTCCTCCTGAGCAGAAACACTGCCCTAGGCAGTTTGATTAGCTTAGTGTTTGGTTGGAGGCAGTTTGGTTAGCTTAGTGTTTGGTTGTAGACAGTTTGGTTAGCTTAGTGTTTGGTTGGAGGCAGTTTGGTTAGCTTAGTGTTTGGTTGGAGGCAGTTTGGTTAGCTTAGTGTTTGTTTGTAGGCAGTTTGGTTAGCTTAGTGTTTGGTTATAGGCAGTTTGGTTAGCTTAGTGTTTGTTTGTAGGCAGTTTGGTTAGCTTAGTGTTTGGTTGTAGGCAGTTTGGTTAGTAGCTTGCCTACTCTAGGGGTGTCAAACCAATTTTAGGTAACAGGCGATGTTACACTTAGTCCAATAGAATATTAGGCCAACATTTTAATATGTACTTAATTTTACTTAGCCTTCAGTGTTCATACATCAGCATATACTGATGGTTCCTGTAGCTATGGTTATCATGACTAAGTATCCCACACGATTTCAGAAGTGTCATCACATGTTGGGGTATTTGTTTTATTAATGTCAAGAAAGCCAATTTGTAAAATCAAAAACTGTCCCATTATATCGGATTTCACCCTATCACACATAACATAGCAGTTATTGTCAGTAGCAAGGTTTATGACACAGAGTTTCTTGTTCGTATTCGTATTTCTCAAGTGGAGAAACAGAGACTACCTCTTTTTTTACAATCTTTCAATTCAATTACAGTCCACAAGGTCATTTTAATTTAGAACGCTGATTCCAAATTTATAGTCTTGCACTCACAATTTCTGTTGTAGCGGCCCCCAGGGAATAAGAATAAGAAGGAATAGACTTCCAGTGTTAAATAATACCAAGTTAGCTAAAAGATTTGCATTTACATATCATCTAGAAAAACACTAAGTAATGATTCTTTATTTTAAACTCATTCAGGTGTATTTTATTTAAGTGAGACGATGATCAGGTATTATTGTGGTGCCCAGAGGCCCAGCTGAAGCAAATTTAACACGTCCTCAGATTGTACGTATCTCTAAGTATATTGTTTGCATATCCAATTTGTCTGTATGTTGAAAAAGTTATCAGAAAGAATAGCATAATATGAAGAGAATTTCATAAGAGTATAGTACCATTTCCTTGTAATCATAACTCAAAAAAAGCACAATAAAGATCATTGTGCTGGCGTATGTGAGTGTGGAAGATCAGGTTGAGGTAGGTCCTCGCATTTACACATTTACAGCAGAAAAAATATTAATGAAAGCAAGAGGGCACTAAGTGCTTGGCACCACAATCAGAATTCAGGCCAATTTACGCTGGACGTGTTTCTGAAGCAGTGTGCTTATGAGTCATTTCTGTATGCTGTGAATTTGAAAGTATAGAAAAGAGTTTGAACAGTAATGATACTCACAGATAACCAGAAAAAGGACGCACTTGCAAAAGTTTACATCGCCACAGGTGTCTCTGAATTTGTATCATGCACTAAAGTCCCTTGTTCTTTCCTAGAGAAATATCAAATCACTTTTTTTGTGTGTGTGGGACATATGGCTTTGACATACTATGATATAATTTTCACCTTCCTTACTAATCCTTACAACAGAATGTGAGAGTATACAAAGATAACTCACTCATGCCTTCAGTTCTTGGAAAACCAGAGGTGTACTTTCTTTGTTTTTGTGACCATGATTAGTAAAGTCAAGGGGAAACAAAAATGCTAACTCGCATGGAAAAGCACAGTTTCCTAAGATGCATCTGATACTCTGGCACATTAGGCATGCGTTTTGAACACAGAAGGTTGCAGGAAAGGGTGAAATATATGAGAAATAAATGTGTGTGAAACATCAGATTAAAGCTTTTTTTTTCCAGTTGTTTATATGAAATGTCATGTGCACAGCAAGTCCAGTTGTAGCAAAGTATCCTTTTTCGTGTGAATTTCCTATTATGTAATTCAGCTCTAGTGCACCATATCTCCCATTTTGCTAGCTTTAAGCATTGAAATATTTCACTCACTTGGCCACTCTTAGTAAGCACTTTTTCCTGGTTAGAGCTGCGGTAGATCCGGAGAATATCATTGAGCGTGAGGGGGGAATTACACCCTAGACGGGATGCTGGCCAGGATGCTGGATTGGATGAGGCATCCCATGAAGACTCAGGGCGAACATCCACACATAGTAACCCAAGCTCAGGAATGAACCAGGGACGCTGGAGCGCTAAGGCGGAAACACTTCCAATTACACCGCCGTGCCACCATTAAAGCAGTTCAGCTGAATAATGTGCCTTATTTTGTTAACACTGGTATGATTAGTTGGAGACATGGTGCAGACAGGTAGCATTTTAAATGAAAACGGGTGGCTGTTATGCTGTAGGTGGCATTTTGTTGTCATGATTTGGGTTTGCTTGTCCCCTCTGAGGGAAGGTTTGAAGGAAACTACAGATCAGTATAAAGTTATTCTGAAAGATTTATCTAAAACCTTTATTTTATGATGAACCACCTCTATTCTGATGGGAGTGCTCTCTTCCAGGATGACAACGCCCTGTCCACAGGGCATGAGGGCTCACTATATGGTTTAATGTAAAGATGGACCGATCAGCGTTCTGAGGCTGGGGTCAGATCTACTGATCTACTGTTATTAAAGGGGCTGGGCTAGATATACTGCGACACGTAGTAGACACAGGCAAAGAAACCAAACATTGTTTAAATTGATGTATGGACAATTAAAACAATTTCCAGAACTAGCTCATGTTAAGCTTTCGTGGCCTAAAGCTTTTTTTTTTTTCCTTTTTTTTTTTCTTAGCTGCACATCTCACATTTGTGGTATTAAAAATGATCACTCTGAATTTAAAAGAAAAAAAAAAAACAGCAAGATAAAATGTGAACATTTTTAATTACACCACAAGGTCTGTTTTAACATAGGCCTGTATACTAAAGGGCCAGAAGCACATGCAACAGCTTCAGGTTTTACTGTTAAGGAGCAAAAACAGATGAATCCACTGAGCTGTTAAGCTTAACATGGACATGGGACTGATTTTGGAACTAAATATATTGCTTGTAAAGCCTAATTAGGTCATGTTATTTATCAGAATGTGGTCTATTTGGACGTAAACTAATTGATAGAACTGAGGAATGGCAACATTTGAAAAGTGTTTCCAACTGGGAAGCGCATAACATGGGCCCTGGTGAGATACTAAGCAACAGAGTCCTACATCCTCTACAACCAAGCATGGCTGGTTATCTAGCACTAAAAAAGCCTTCACTTTGGTCATGATTTCTTTAGCTTTGATTTCTTTACCAGACTGTTACTTTTGTACATCTAGTGTCAGTCAAATGTGTCTGCATGGTTTGGTGGCTTATTGCTGATGTTGTGCTATCCAACTCCTAGTTCTGCTATGGCACACTGTTAGTAAGAGACTTGGTGTAGTTAAACTCTTGTGTTATTAAGGTTCATACAGATACTATAAACATGTGCATATATGTGTTACACGTATGCACATATAAATCCAATTCTTAAATTAGTGTTCTGCAGAGTGGTGCCTTTCTGAAGGCACAGACTTGGACACGCTTGTTTTCTGTTATCCCACAAGTACTTTTATTATGAATTTTAAAATATGTGTGTCTGCCAAGATCTTACCATACAGCATTGAGACCATAGCATTTAGACTAACATCACAGCCAAGCTTTACATGCCCAAGTGTATCCTTGAGGATAAAAGCAGCCTCTAATATGAGAAGCACACTTAATTTCTTTAGAACGAAACTTAATTTCTCCAGACATCCGTTGACTGAAGCTTGTGTAAAACCAACAGACATACTTTACTTAAAATCGAATTTATTTGAAATTAGATCAAATGAAATATATGAAATCTATGAATTCCTATAAATAGAAAGGCTTATTAAGGGATCTCTGGTGAAGTCTGCATTTTTCAGAAGGTCTAGTACTTTCTTAAAGAAATGTTG
The DNA here is from genome assembly GCA_037577455.1 of Pangasius macronema. Taxonomy (NCBI): domain Eukaryota; kingdom Metazoa; phylum Chordata; class Actinopteri; order Siluriformes; family Pangasiidae; genus Pangasius; species Pangasius macronema. The sequence goes on from CM074947.1 coordinate 20,012,344, forward strand.
ATAAATCAATAAACTAAGCTTTAATGCTGGATAGAACACCTTTAGCCATTTGCCTTGGACCTTTCTTTTGGAAAAAAGTTACTCTTCAGTTAATCACTTTAAAAATGGAGCATTAGACAGGGTAAAGATATGGCTATAGTGCTGCCTGAATACCATGACCACTGTTGTTCAAACAAGGTAAGACGAGTCTCAGTGTAGAAAGGGGAAGAGAAACTTTTCATTGTCTGACTCGAGGCTTGAACAGATAAATGGCAAAGCCTACCTCTTACCCTCATCTGCCTTTTTTCTCTCCTTCTGTGCCCACTCTTCCCATTCGTCAGTATTTCTTCTTAGCATGCATCTGCTTTTATGACAGGGAAAGTTCTTAGTCAGGTCTAGACTGGCTCAGTAATACATTACATACCAGCAGATCAGCTGGGAGTAGATGCTAGGGTTCATTTATAGCCATGGCCTTGCATCTCTGCCTGGCAACTCTATGCTCTTCGTGTGGCTATACAAGCCACACAGTTTTTTTTTATGCATGTGCGCAGTACACCCACATGCTATGGACCCTGTCTTCATCTGGCTCATCATGCCTAGCATGCTTCACATGCCCACCTTGTCTAGCTACTAGCACATCACCACATTGAATGTGCAATATATTATATAGCCAGAAATTCCATGCTGACACATTGTGTGTGCTGTTAAGTGCCTAATTGTCTTTGCACTTATTTTAACACACTGTATATCACTACACACTTTTTAACCTAGAAGTTCCTTCATGCGTCACAAAGTAATTACCGCTTTCTAAATGCTAATTACATGTTTCACAGTCAGAAGTGAGACCTTTCATGGTGTCAACTTTATAGTTTTCATAGTGACTAATTTTTCATTTCTATTTACCCAATAGGTCCTCATCTCCAATCTATGGAGAAAGTGGGAAGGATGTGGAGCAACCTCAGAAGCAGATGTCAAACCCTCTTTAACACCAGTGGCTCAGAAGCAGGTGTATGGAATATGGACTTGGATCGCATCCACTGTGTGGTGGACATAGGTGCACCTTCTCATGGAGCACACACAGGTGAGTCCCAGGACGATTGGGGCTCTGGTCCTTCACAGGTTAACTTAGGAGGCGGGGGACATAGAGGCCACAACTGTGTGGCAGATAGTCCCCACTTTGTTGAGATCACAGTTGACAAAGAAAGTGAGGATACACGAAGGGTCCCACTTGTACGTAGAGATTCTTATTCCCGGCATGCTCCTTGGGGAGGTAAGAAGAAACACTCTTGCTCCACTAAGACACAGAGCTCACTGGAAGCAGACAGGCGGACTGGACGCTCGAGAGGCGGTTTGAGCAGGCGGGAACGTTGCTATGGGTCCAGCTCCATTCAGGAAGTGGGTGATACTGGAGGAGGGGTCAGTGGGCAGAGTTTAAGCGTTCGCTCTGTACGGCAGAGGCTAAAGGACACTGTAGGCTTATGCTTGCCCCTGTCATCGCCCCGCCGCCCTCGGTCGGCCAAGAGCCTGGTTTCCTCTAAGCGCAAGATCCACATAACAGAGCTGATGCTGGAAACTTGCCCGTTCCCACCAGGCTCTGATCTGGCCAACAAGTGGCATCTCATCAAGCAGCACACAGCACCAGTCAGCCCGCATTCCTCCACTGCAATGCTTGACGCTTTTGATTCAACACATCCCTCCCCAGAGGATGAGGAGGAGAGGCTCCGTGAACGACGCAGATTAAGTATAGAGGAAGGTGTTGACCCTCCTCCGAATGCACGGATTCACACACTGGAGGCCACATCACAGAGAGCTACACTTTACAAACTGGGACCAAAGATGGCCCCCTGTTCTGGAGAAGGGCATGGGGATGTCAAAAGTTCGGGGGCTGGAACTGTGGGTTTGTCCGGGATAATGGCCCAAGTTGGGGTGACCATGGCAACGCAATCTCAACCTGTTGACTGTGACTCAGAGGAGGACTCTACCACTCTGTGTCTACAAGCACGAAGGCCTAAGCAGAGACATGCCTCTGGAGATGGACATTCCTCCAGGCAGCCAGGACCCTGGAAGGTTCACACACAGATTGACTTTATCCATTGCTTGGTGCCTGATCTACTGGCCATCACAGCACTTCCCTGCTATTGGGGAGTGATGGATCGCTACCAGGCAGAGGCACTGTTGGATGGCCGACCGGAGGGCACCTTTCTACTCCGTGACTCTGCCCAGGAGGACTATTTATTTTCTGTCAGTTTCCGCCGATACAATCGTTCTTTGCATGCGCGCATTGAACAGTGGAACCACAATTTTAGCTTCGATGCGCATGACCCCTGTGTCTTCCATTCCTCAACAGTCACAGGTTTGTTGGAGCACTACAAAGACCCAAGCGCCTGTATGTTTTTTGAGCCATTGCTCACCGTCCCCCTACACAGGACTTTTCCTTTCAGCCTGCAGCATCTGGCGCGTGCTGCCATCTGCAATCAGACCACCTATGATGGCATCGGTGCCCTACCACTGCCACCAGCTATGCAGGATTTCCTCAAGGAGTATCACTATAAACAGAAAGTACGTGTTCGCTGGCTAGAAAGAGAGCCACCTTTCAAGGTCAAATAGGCCCTGGCTCTATGGCTGATAGAGGCAGGAGCAATGAAGGCAAGAGATTCTGCCAATAGTGTTGGATCAGATCAACACCAGGCTTTAGGCATATGGCATATATTCATTTTTTATGGTAAATACTTGGAATACATGGTTGGTAATAATCAGTATGTGCTATCTGACAAGCATGTTTATTTGTTGATCAGGACTGGACTGAAATGGTTTATTCCTCACTGCTCAGTTTCTTTGATGATGGCTAACGGATATGCTTCAGCCTGCGTACTAAAATGTCTGCGTACCGCTGCATTCGCTCACCCATTTTACCTTATATCATCCCGAGACAATTACTACGAAAATGGAAAACAACCTAGATAAATGCTTAAATATTTTTTAAAAGCGTGCTAACTCATAAATTTACATTCCTTCAAACTAATATTTAGACATATAGAACAAGATTCATTACACTAATCAAGGCTAATTTACCAGCAACAAATTCTATTAACCATACCTTCTAGATAGTCAGAAGAGAGGGGAAGTTACCAGTAAGTAATATTTCCTGTTATCCTCCAGCTACACAGAGAGGACTTAGAAATGCACAGACATGTGTGATGTGCTGTATAATAGAGACTGCATTGTCAACTCTCAGCACAATCATCACATGTAATAGCCTGTTGCTGTGTTTCTTCCTGTGAGTGAGAAACAAACAGGCACCTTGTCTTTTGAGCAGTAAATGTTTAAATTGAGCACATGCAGTATCAGATCATGAGTGTTATTACTTCAACCCTACATGGGTTCATAAGTGTCTGTCACTGTCTGCTCCCAAACTGTAAACTGCTGGTCTGTTTTTAACACTGATCTACGTTGTCTAGTTAGTCCTTTTTTAAATGGTTAAATTTGCCTGTGGTTTTATGGGGAAGAAATAGGTTATATTTGAGGCGTGTACCTTCACCTCACTATGACTGTCTTCACTATAGACACAGCATATAAAGATGCCATTTGTACACTTATTAGTGTTGATGGCCTGTTTTCTCACCATTTGTGGTTAGTTCCACTTCCATTGCACTTTTACCCATTGTGGAGCATATTACTTCGGTATGCTTCCTGTCATTTTTGTGTGCACTAAAAAGTGAGATTCATTTAACACTGTAACAAATTATGGCTTAGCCAACTCTTTTAATCATATAGCCTAAGGGCGCTTTCACAACTAATAGTCCGTTTGCTGAGTCCAAATTAGAGTGACTTTGATATTTTTGGTTTGGTTTCACAATGCACATAAATTAAATGAACCAAAAAGCAGAAACACTTTGGCTGAGGAGTGTGTATGTCTGAAAAGTTACCTGTAATACTCTTTCATTCATTGATCAGAAATACGCAAGTGCATGTACAAATCGCAAAAAAATCACTTGAGCACGGAGACTATGGAGCCGGAGTTAAATAAACAGTGAGTTAATTATATAAATAAAGTTTTGTCTATCACAGCCAGCATGAGCAGCTTGCATCTGCAAAAAAAAAAAGTTACCTGCAACCCATAATACACAGCATTTTGGTTTGGTTTTGTTCCTGCAGTCGGGTCGATTCAAGGTTTCTCACTGCAATGAAACCGTGCTAGAGTTCACTGCAAACGGACCGAGACTGCCACATCACACGGTCTCCGACAGTCTCACTGCCTAACTGAACCTCACAGAAGGGGAAAATACACCAGTGCTCGACTGAAACAGACTAAGTGCTGCATTACGTGAAAGCATCCTTAGATTAAATCATTGGAAAAGATGATTACTATTTTTGATACGCCATAAAGGCCAACGTAAAATCAAGTCTTCGGTTCAATATCATAAGAGTTACTACTATATTCAAATGGAAAGCTGCTCAGGTCAACTCAGAGTTTATCTTATGCATAATACTATGCTACAACAGAAGTGTTTGTGTTTTTGAGGATCATCGACCAAAGGTGTGTTTGTGAGCTTTACCTGTTTTTGAGAGGGTTTCCATCACACGTTTTTAACATTTTCACCAATGGGTAAAAAACTGGGTAAATGTGTTGTGAAGCAATATGCTTTTCTTGTCTCCAGGAACCTGATTGATGGATTAAAAAAACAGGATACAAGGTCTCTATATCCTCCCTATTTACACTTTCAATGACTGCCTGCAGTGACTCCACACAAAAAAAATCTGTTACAGTTTTGTTCTGTGTGCTGAAAATTAGGAGGACTGTAATTTAATAAGGTGTTGATGTATTGCAAGTTAGTCCTTAAATCCTTAATGACAACCCGTGCCTTATTCCTCCCGTCTCCTGCTTTCACACTCAGGTTTTGTACTTTGGAACGATGTGGCCTGCTCACACATACACATGGGTCTTTCTGTGCTACCACTCAGCAAATGAGCCTCTCCTGGCAGAGTTACACCCTGCCCTGCCCTTCAGGCACTAATCACAGGCTAAATTTACTAACCTAGCCTCTAAATTTACCACCTGCTAAAAGGACCAGTCTGTGTTTCTTGATGGGCTCTGTGAAAATATAGAGTAGAGGGACTTTTTTTTTTTTCTTTCCTCGCCAGCCCAACCACATCCTCAGCATCACCTTCATTTCGGATATGTCGAGCTGAAAGCAGAAATGCTGTTGTTTGTGTAGTCTGCCTGGCTTCCACAATGTTTGGGCGCTATGCTAAAGTTAGCATTAGCAAGAGGCTAACACAGGGCTCCATTGAAACATTTTGAGCACCCTGTTGTCTTGCTGTCAGGAGCAAGGTGGAGTTAAAAACCTCAATTAGCCATTATCTGGTTAAGGGTTGAGATGGTATTTTTAATGGCCAGTGGCCATTGTATATTTGGCTCACTCTGTGTCTTCATGCATTGTTAGCTGATTTTGAAATAGCCTAAGATGGGTGAGCCGTGGTGACAAGGAATAAAGCTTTTTTTTTTCATGTCACTTTTAAAGTGTGCCTCGTAATTATGATCTAAAACTGTGGGGTTTTCTGTATCAAGTGATGCATATAATCTGGAAAAGCAGCTTCTCTGTATTGGGGAAACCGTTCCTGCACTTTGTTCCCTATGGGAAAGTTGCATGTGTCAGACATAGCAGTGCCACATGTTGCCCATATGAACTGTAAAGCAGGCTCTGTGCCATAATTACAGAAAAATAAGGGATGATGGCTCTTTGCTTTGCTCACAAACATGCCTATATAATGTTCTGTTTTGCCCTATAAAGGTCCTGAGGTCTTGATGTGTTTGTTGGTTTGAGATTTAAAGATTTATCAAAGAAGTATAAATTTTATGATTGACTATGAACCTTCAGTCCTGCGTAGAGGAGGAGTCTCTAGAAATCTCAGAAATCTCAGCCAACCCTTACCTTTGATCTTAGATTACCTTTAGCTTGACTTTATATATATATATATATGTGCGAAGCTCTGACCTTACAGACTTTGGATTTGTACTTGTAGAATTAGTGTCAAGAGCATTGTGTAATATTTTTATGCAAACACATTAACAAGATAATTATGTTTACATAATACTTCTCCCTAATATGCAATGAGTGTGATGTAACCATGGTTCACTATAGTGTCACTTTAATGCTCTACATGCACATTTGTTGCTGTATGAATGCAGGCGACATGCTGACAGGGCTTGACAATGATGGGCACTAATGGTTGTCGTCGTGCATCACCGAATTCTTTATATGCCCTGACCAATCACAATATCCGTATCAAAAGACACAGGCTGGAAGAACTCTCATCAGACAAACATAGACTAACTCTAATTATAATCCTCCCTTTCTTTTGTTCTTTCTTTCTATCAGCTGGATAAAATTGGAGTGTTTCAATGATGAAGTGTCTTTGTTTACTTCCTGACCTTTTTTTTTTTTTGCTTTCCACATTCATGCTTTTGTCTTTTGCATAACTTCAGTTTTTAAAAGCCAATGAATACAATGCTTGTAGTTGTCATTATTGGTGCTTCGCTTCATTGTCTTAATATTACCAATAAAATCATCAAGTGTATTCCATGCCGTGAAATGAGACCCTTTTATTGAATTTATTTTATGAGATTTATCTTTTTTTCCCCTTTATGTTCTTTACACATATGGATTCGTTACTAGGTTAGGCATTTTCCCAGTGGTTGAACTGCCTCAGCACAATGAAACATTCATTCCAATTATTAATTTCTTTGCTTCTAAAGTGAAATTAATATTTTCTCAGCAAGGCATCTACAAAGTATTTCTGGTCCAAGGACAAGTATCTGAGCTGGTTTAAGATGTGTGGTCTTGTATTATTTGTAAATGGTATTAATGGTCAGTTTTATGAAACATTTATGAAAAACTTATAATTGAATTTCTGACCTGGAGATATGAAAGCAATCCAATATTACAGTTTTCAGTTACTTTATTTAGAGTCACATTTCATGACTGTTTGGATATATATTGCATAATAATAATAATAATAATAATAGATATAGCGCCAAGCAGCGATCTATGGGGTCCAAGCACCAAATTTTAGCTTGACTGGACTTATGGTTCCTCAGAATCTTGTCCTGTATATGCTTTTCATGTTTTAAGTGAATCTTTGTAAACAATCATGAGTTATAGCTGTTTGAGTAAATTAGGCTCTGGCTCTCTAGAATTAATTGGCATGTGGCAGCCATATTATTTAGAAATCTCAACGCATTTCTGATAATTATTGAGAGTGACATGCTCCTGGGTAGTTTGACACCACATTTATGAAGACAGGCCAAAGATCCTAGAACTAGTTCACAAAAAAAAGGTTACCTTTGGAATAGGAGAAAAAAATTTGTAGGAATTACAGTTCATGAGAGGTGAGTCCAAAAGTAAAACCCTGCACTATAGCGCCACCAGTTGGCCGATTGGTCCCATCTCACTTGCCTGAGAAGTATGAGGGAACGCTATTGACCAAGTGTCATGTCTCTACATCTTGCAGTGTGGTCTGCATAATTCATTTTAGGGAAGAAAAAAAATAAATAGGGACACCTAATAAAGGGCCTTTAATACTGTGTAATGGTGGCTAATTTTATTTTCAACAGAGGTACTGCATTGCTGTCAGTTCCTTTAGTATGCTAGTACTTGAGTACCTGATGGTTTAGGCTTTGGTTAGTGATGCCTATACTGCAGTACCATGTGATATATCAGGTACAGTTTATCAAGTCACTCATGCAGAACAAATTGTCTTGCACTCATAAAGGTCAGAGTAACATTGCTCTATTGAATTCCTCTCATACTGTCCATGGTCCAATACCCCCATCCAGAATAACACACAGATGAACTCAAATCATACTCACTGCACATACACACTCCACTCATACCATTGCATATCACCGTCAACCACTGCAGGATAAACTAGAGAGGGAAAGCCTGCAGCTACTCTCACTTTGGATGACTTCCAAGTCTTTGGCGGCAAAGAGAGAGATGACCTCTCACTCACCTCGTCCTTAACGCATGCACTCGTATACACACACAGACTCCCATCTATATTTCATACCAGAAATATATCCCCCAGACAGTACTTTACACCCACTGTGGATGACTGCAGGCAGAGGCTGGGGGGAGGAGGAGCCAGGGCCTAAATCAAATTCCAGTGCGCCACATTGCCTGCTGGGACCAAGAGAAACAGCCATCATGCCATCATCTGCAGAAATGTGCCTTACTCCCTCACTACAGGACGAGTGGATTAGCATGACACATGAAGAGACAAAGATAGAGGCAGTATTATTACAGATTTCCTTACTTGACACCTCCTTACTGAAAAGTTGGATAACCATGGCATGAAATATTAATGTGAGGATTATACAAACTGATATTTGCACAAAGATACAGTGTAATATTGATTAATATTGATTAACATTGATTAATTATATTAAATGTGAATATATTATCTAACGAATTTCTCATCAGAAACTTTTGGAGCTATTCTGTGTGTGAAAACTCACCTATCTATCAAACTATTCTAACTCTTCTTGAATTCAAGCACCAGTATTCATTCTCCAGTAATCCTGGTCATGGTGGTGGTGGGACCAGAGCCAATCCCAGAAACACTGGGCCTGAGGCAGGAATACACCCTTGTTACATACTTGTACACATCTATGGGCAATCTAGCACAGCCAGTCCACCTACATGCATGTTTTTGGAAGGTAGGAGGAAACCAGAGGACCCAGAGGAAAAGGAAGAGCCAAATGGACACAGGGAGAATATAAGCACAGACATTTTATATTAATTTTACATAATTTGGTTAATAGATGTCTGATTTCAGTGGTCAAAATGCCCTCACTCTTTCTTGTTTTATCATCTCTGCTTTTCTCTAGCCTTCTCCATGTACTGGATCCTTGCTGTTTGGCTGGCCTTCCTGTAAACTCTGGGCCTGCGAGCTCTGTTCTCTCTCACCTCCTGCCTCCAGCCGGCTCTGGAAAGTTTTCCTCAGTCTGAATGCTGGCACTGAGTTTCCACTCTATATACATGTTTATGAAGTCCTGACAAAATCCTTCCCCTTCAGCCTCTCCCTCTCTCCTTCACTTCCTCTCTCCCTCCCTCAGGGACCTGACTGCCCGGTATTTAATTTCAGCTCTCTTCCCCAATAACGACTTCTTCGAGCTCTGCAGGCTCTGTAATTGAGTTGCGTGTAGACCAGTTTGTGAGGTTCTGCGACATCTGTGGACAAAAGCATAGGCAGACATGAGTTCACTATGTTGGAGCAACTGGGGAACTCTCTTACCCCTGTAATGGGATTTGGGTCGACTTTTGTAGCCTCTGTTTGGTTTTTAATGGACTCATTTATTGAAGTGTATAGGACTAGGAATCAAGCCTTGTTGGGCTGAAGGATCCAACACAGAATCTATTCAGCACCCATATTATGCACATTGTGCTGGTAAGGTGTTACCTCTAGCCAGGATTCATGTGTTGAGTGATCAATCTGTGGTATAAGTCCAAGGGTGGAGCACACCATTGCTATCCTGCACCAGTTTTTTTTGTGCACATGCATCTTGGAAATCTTCCGAAGCTGAATATTAAGAGTGCTGGCCATAGTTTAAAATGTATGATTCATTAACTACACATTGGGACATTTTATTGCTTTCATTAACAGGATGTAAGCGTCTTGTAAATCTCTCACTGGATGCACGTAATAATCCTTATGAGGCAAGCCAAGGCAAAGTCTTAAGGCCTTGATTTTCTTCTTACAAAAACTGAATACAATGGATATAAAAAATCTACACACCCGTGTTAAAATGGCAGGTTTTTGTGAAGTAAAAGAAAGATAGTAAGATAAGTCAGATCATTTCTCACCTTTAATGTGCAAATTCAAAGCGTACAACTAAAGTGAAAAATAATCAAAAAATCTTACAGGGGAAAAAAGAAAAATAAAAAACTTACAGTAACCCAAGTGTGCAGATCCCTAAACTAATACTTTGTTGAAGCACCATTTCATTTTGTTACACCCATCAGTCTTTTTGGCTAAGAGTCTATCAGTGTGGCGCATCTTGACTTGGCAATATTTTCCCACTCTTTCTTGCAAAAACATTCTAGATCTGTTAGATTGTAAGGGCATCTCCTGTGCACAGCCCATAACACAATTTAATGTAAGAGTGTGTAGACTTTTTAAATCCACTGTACATGGTCAAAATTTCCAGTGACCCACTAGTATCAGCATGCAAACAAGGCCATTTTTCCACATCTCCACTTTCACTCATACCTTTTATATTTGATTAGGAGTGTGATTCTGAGCTCACAGTACCCTTCGGTGTGAATGAATGTGTGTGTGTGTGTGCATGGTGCCCTGTGGTGCACTTGCTTCTTATCCAGGGTGTATTCCTGCCTAATGCCCAGTGTTCTCTTGATAGACTCCAGACCCACTGCAACCCTGACCAGGATAATGTGGTTACTGTAAGTGAGCGAGTGAGTTCTATAAGAGCAGTATTCACTGCTATAGTGTAAGAGTTACTCGGATCAGCCATAACATTAAAACCACCTGCCAAATTTTGTGTAGGCCCCCATTGTATCACCAAAACAGCTCTGACCCGTTGAGGCATGGACTCCACAAGTCCAATGAAGGTGTACTGTGGTATCTGGCAACAAGACATTTGCAGCATATCCTCTAAGTCGTGTAAGTTGTGGGGTGGGGCCTCCGTGGATTGGACTTGTTTGTCCAGCACATCCCACAGATGCATGATCAGATTGAGATCTGGAGAATTCAGAGGCCGAGTCAACAACTTGAATGGTTTGTCATGTTCCTCAAACCATTCCTGAGCAATTTTTGACAGGGCACATTATCCTGCTGAAAGAGGCCACTGCCATTAGGGAATATCGTTGCCATGAAGGGGTGTACTTGGTCAGCAACAATGTTTAGGTAGGTGGTATGTGCCAAAGTAACATCCAAATGAATGCCAGGACCCAAGATTTCCCAGTAGAACATTGCCAGAGCATCACACTGCCTCTGTCGGGTTGCCTTCTTCCCATACTGCATCCTGGTGCCATCTCTTCCCCAGTTAAGTGACACACACCGAGCCGTCCACACGATGTAAAAGAAAACATGATTCGTCAGACCAGACCACCTTCTTCCATTGCTGCATGCTCCAGTTCTGATGCTCACGTGCCCATTGTAGGTGCTTTCGGCAGTGGACAGGGGTCAGCATGGGCACTCTGACGGGTCTGCCGCTACACACCCCTATATGCACCAAGCTGCGATGTACTGTGTGTTCTGACACCTTTCTATCATAGCCAGCATTAACTTTTTCAGCAATCTGTGCTACAGTAGCTCTTCTGTGGGATCAGACCAAGCACGCCAGCCTTCGCTCCCCACGTGCATTAATAAGCCTTGGGTGCCCATGACCCTGTCGCTGGTTCATCAGTTGTCTTTCCTTGGACCATTTTGGTACATACTTACCACTGCATACCGGGAACACCCCAAAAGAGGGTTTTGGAGACGCATTGACCCAGGCATCTAGCCTTTATCAAAGTCACTCACATCCTTACGTTTGTCTATTTGTCCTGCTTCAAACACATTGAGAACTGACTGTTTGTGTGCCGCGTAATATATCCCACCCCTTTGACATGTGCGATTGCAACGAGATAATTGTTAAATACTTCACTTGTCAGTAGTTTTAATGTTATGGCTGATATTCAGGCATATTCAGTCAGATGAAAATGAAAAATTAGCTTAATTAGCTGGAAATAAGACAAATATAACTTTTAATTGAACTAAATTTATTCTAAGCAAATTTTTAAAAGGCCTTTAACGAAAACATTTTTAAACAAAACTACATGTCACAATTAATAGCACCCATGTGTTTAGTACATAACAGCACTTTTTGTCGTATAATGCTTGATGTAGCTAGAGAATACAGAGCAAATAATCTGAGACCACTCCAGTACCGAATCTCGAGATCCCCCCGGGTCATTGGACCTCTCTTGTGCACTCTGCTGTTCAGCTCACCCCATTGTTTTCAATACGGTTTAGGCCAGGTGCCCAAGATGACCATGTCAAAAGCTTGATTCTGTGGTCACTGAACCATTTTTTTGTGGATTTATCCTGCTGGAAGATCCAACCATGACTTTGTTGTAGCTTCTTGCTACCAGATTTTTGTTTAAAATCTCCTCATACTTCTCGAACATATCATGATGCTATGTATCCTAACAAGGTTCTCAAGACATTTGGATATAACAGCCCCACAATATCACAGATTCTCAATGGAGATTAGGTTCTTCTCTCTATAACCCTCCTTATATTTATACCGAACCCACCTTGAGGGTTTGTTACCAAAAAGCTCTATTTATTGTCATCTTACCATATATACTGGCTCGTGTCATAGTTCCAGTAGAGTCATGCGAACTCTAGCACATGTTTGTGGTTAGATGAAAGAAAGGTCTTTCTTTTGGCATGCCTTCCAGATATTTTGTTGGTATGGAGTTGGCAAATGATTGTACATTTGGAGACTTGTTGATTCTAAAATGCTACCTTCTTCTGAAATTCTCCAACCATGATTCTTGGAAAAATGTTTGCCTCACTAAAGATCCTCCTCAGTGTGTATGAGGGAAAATACATGTGTCCTCTTCTAGGCAGGTTCCTTATAACTTTCTATCTTTTGAAACGTGTTAATTATTGCCCTGAAAGTGAATATGGACATTTTCAGGAGTGTAGCTATTTTTTAGACCTATTGTACAGCTATTTTTAGTTTATATTTACTGTATAATAAAATATAGTTGTTGTAAAACACAGAGACAGTCTATAGAATGAAGTTTGAGCAAAAGAACAATCATGCACTTCGATTGCAACTCTGAGAGCACAGGAATTTTGTGTTTTTTGTTTTTTTTCTTCTCGTGCTGTGCTCTTTCCCAGAAGGATGAATCAAAAAGTGGTGACCGCTGAGTGGTGCTGGCTCCTTTCATCCCTGTCTTAAATCTCCCAGAACGCTGAAGGGGGTCCAGGACCAAACCATCTTTCACCTCCAGAGGGGATTCATTGGACTCTCAGACTCACACAGATGTCTAGGTAGCTCTTGCCAGGATTTCAGCTCATGGGACAGAATGTGGACTCTAAAACAACATTTTTCAGTGAATTTATGAAGCATGTGAAATGGACACGTTTCTAGGTCCAAATGAATTTCGGACCTTTTTGACAGATGTCCCTTCCTTCAAATTAATTTGATTTCAGATTGTAGACACACTATACTGTGATGGACTGGTGTTCCATCCAGAGTGCATTCTGCCTCACACCCAGTGTTCCTGTGATTGTTTCTGGATCCACTGTGACCTCGATGAGAATAAAGCGCTCATGGAAAGTGATTGTAAGTGCGACACTCTGTAACGTGTGTTAAATCAAGTGGATCTTGGCCCTTTCTTAAGGTCAGAGTATCCTTTTTTTTTTTATCTCTTGGAGTAAGTGAGAGTGCAAACGCACATCCATTTCTGTGTTTACCTCTGGGTCCTAATTACTGATATGTCTGCTCAGGACCTACTGTGTGACTGAGGCTCGGCACAGAAGCTGCCTTCTTGTACTAATCATAGAAGCAACCCTAGCTTTAACCATTATTTAAGAAACTTCAAAACTGATCATCACGTGATCTCAAGGACGCCTTCTGCCCACAATGGGTACTGGGATTGCCTCCACCACGTCTCAGCTCTGTAAAGTTCTGCATTGCACCAGCAGCAGGAAATGACCAAACCCTGACTCTGGGCTAAAAATAAGGCTTCTTGTTAGAGGAGAATAGGACCAGGAAGGCGGCAAAGTACAACAAATATTATTGCCATTTAACCGCTGGCCTACCACAATCCTGAGGTAGAAAAACAAAAAAGCAGAATGGGGGATACAGACAGAAGGGCCCCAAGAACTAGATATCTGACCAAGCAAACCACAGAAAGCAAGGGCAAGGGAAGGAAAAAATGAGTAAGCAGAGTAAGACAGCAGCTGCTTTTCTCACGTCAGTATAAGGAGCAAGACAGACACATATTCAGAATTGAAGGTCTAATTATATTCTCAGAGCGAGAAAAACGCTGACTGAAATACTGTCTGTGTTTTCTTCTTCTTTTACTGAGTGGCTTCTTCGCCTTTTCTATTGTTAAAAAAGGGAAAAGGAAAAGTTCTGCCAAGCTGTAATGTTGGCACTGAACCCAAGTCACTGCCCCCTCCTCGTTCTTTGGCAAGCTCCACGCTGCCTGGCGCTGCACAGGGCTGAGCTAAGAATGGAGCACTCCGTCGCCTCACGCAATGCGGTGTCCTGAAATTTCCTGCAGTAAAAGCCTGATTGGGAAGACACCCTTTAAAAATGTGAAGAAACAGCTCCAGGCACGGGAGAGAGAGAGAGAGAGAGAGAGAGAGAGAGAAAGAAAGAGAGGGACAGAGGGACAGAAAGAGTGTCTGTGAGTGAGAATAAAGGTAAAATAAAAAGATTTGAAAGAACAAAAATCATAGTGGCATGTGCAAATAAAATTCAGATCACTTCTATTTCTCACCACTGCTAACTTTCTCTAACCCCTTTCTCTCTCCTCCTCTCCCCCTGCATCCTCTCCTCTTTTCTCAAACCCTGTTTTTATTTAAACTGTGGCAAGGCTCCCTCTTGCCATGTTTCCCAAACCAAGAGCTATTTCCTGATTTACTCCCTCTTTTATATAATTATTCCACAATCTTATGTTTTCCTTTTTTTTCCCCCTCAGCTTTCTTTTACAGTGCTGCATGTTTTCATTTTAAAGCAACATCATGGCCTCTTTAGGGCAGAGGCTCTTTTTGTGGCCTGGCATACATCCACAGAGGTCAAAGTTCATCAGGGATTTAAGAGAACAGAGAAAGGAAAATATCCGAGGAGATTTGGGTTTATTTAGAAATGTCTGTACGTATTCTAAAAGAAGTGCAGTATCCTGAACTCTGACGTCAAACAGCTGTTGGAATAATTTGTGTAAATATAGTGGGTTTGATGCTTTTTTTTTTTTAACCATGTGCCATCAGTTTATAAGGCTGTCATCTGAAAAAATCTGGATGTCAGACAACAGCATGCCCACTTCATTTTACTCCATTTTACTTAGTTTCATACACATTGTGATTGTATTGCTTCATACATGGTTATTATTATACTGTGATATCTCTTTGCACCTTATTCCAAACAAGAACTGTGTACAAGTCTGTGCTGCACTGCCCTTAACTGTGCATATTGTCCTGTTTCACTGTGTACTGTACCAGCTGTATATGGTTGAAATGACAATAAAACCACTTGAACTTGTTTTGAATTCCAGGGTCAGGTTTTCTAAAGTACAGAAAATTGTATATATTGAGGAGAATTAGGATTGTGTTGCTCCATTACTTCATAACTCCTTAACTGTATTTATAAACTGTCACAGATATTGGCTCTTGAATCCCATTGTACAACAGCTTTCCCAGTTACAACCACGACTCTGAAGCTGGCTCTCCCCTTCACTTCATCTACTAGACCCCTAAGGCTATGGACTCAGTACAAGCGATTCATTCATGCTGTGTGAAGCAGGACACTTATGTTCAGAACGAGGTTTGGGGGCTCCTGAGTGGCACGACAGAAAAATAATTCACCCTATCATAAAGAGTTCCAATTCCACCAATGCCTTAGCCATCCGTGGTTGGGAAACCAAAGGAGGAAAAGTGGCCCTGCTCTATGGGATGGGATGGGATGGGATGGGATGGGATGGAGGGATGATGTTACTTTCTTCCCTGTTTTCATCTGCCCCTGATGTAGCATGAGTAGCAGTTCAGAAGGATGCGATGACTGGCTTCATGTGAAGCTGAAGCTGTCATGTGATGGGGTACAGTTAGCTAGTGGGTGGGACTTGGCAAATGACCAAAATGGGAGAAAACAAATTAAAATAGTGGTTTTGCCCCAGTCAGCCATCACATGTCTGATTTTCTTTCTGCTAGTCATTTGGCACATCAAACAGAAGGCCTTATTATGCTCATATGCAAAGCATTTTATAACCACTTTAAAAACCAGTGGGCTGACTAAGCCACAGTCGAACACAGTATTTTATGTGATACAATGAAAACATGTACACTGAAGTAATTCAACCTCAAAAAGTATGTTTGTTGTAACCGCCTGTCACAGATGTTTGTGAACCAGGGCATAACATTATGAATAGGAAAAAAAAACTTCAAATAATCCCGCTACAAGGATTCATTTCTAGATTCATAAGCCTGAGGAGTTAACATCAGACATAAAGCATTTCCGTATGTTGATATTTGTATATATTTTTGGTTCTCAAAATTAAATAAGGTATAATGATATACCCGTGGCGGTAAATATTTATACCTTGTAACACATCCTTTAAAGCAAGATACACATTTCATTGTGTAGTCTACATCATAATGAACATACAAGAAAACAAAGTAAACAATTTGGTAGGAATAACATACACAATAGACGAATATTAGCTTATACCATTATATACCAAAATTGTTATAAGTAAGGAATTGACTGTCAGTGATCAGTTACGCGTTTTAATTTCTATATGGTTATTTTATTGAATGACTGCTGTATATTTGACACACTTTCTGTATTTTTAAAATATAAAATCTCGACGCATTTACTTTGGGGTGCTTATTATTATGTGCCAAAATACATTTTGATGTTAAGCAGAAGGCTAAGCTTTGGATTGATGTTACATTTGTTAAGGGGATTCAGCAAAGTGAAAAAGGTCATATACAGTGGATATGAAAAGTTTGCACACCCCTGTTAAAATGGCAGATAACTAAGATAAATCCT
>CM074947.1:20038055-20050762 GCA_037577455.1 Pangasius macronema
GCCAGTAATCCCAATAGACACTAACCTGTCGAGGAGTATCTTATGTGAGACAGTATCAAAGGCTGCGCTCAAATCAATATGTATAAAATGTTTGCCTCAGGTCCCTAGTGTCTCACCCCTCCTTTCTTTTCCCCTCACCTCTCCAGGTTTGGTTCCAGAACCGTCGTGCCAAGCAAAGGAAACAGGAGCGGGCCACTCAGAAATCCCTGCAAGGAGGCATGATGCCAGGACGCGGGATTCTCCCAAACAGTGCACGAGGTGGTATGGCAAGACAGTATCAATGCTCTCACTCCCTACCACACATACCCAAATTTTCCTCAGTGCTGCCCTCTGCTGATTTCTCCCCCCACACAGCAGCCGGCACTCAGCTCGCCTGCCCTTCAGCTCCTACTATAGCCCAGCCTGCCAGGCAGCACGAGGACTGGTACTGCCAGCTGAGGCACATTGGGGCGCCAGCCGCCAGCCTGCCCCATGCCTCAGTGTTTTCCCTGACCTCTGTCCCAGCGCTGGAGCCAGCCGTCCACTGGAACTAGAGTAGGCTGAAAGGAAGCGCTCTAAACCCTCCCATTTTGGCTATTTTGTTAGTTTTTAGTTTATTCGAGTCACATGCGCTGATATTATTGCAGTTCCCTTTAGGTTGTTGTTACGTTTTTGTGTGATTTGTTACACAAAGTTGTTAATGTCTGTATATTTCTCTCCTTTAATATGAATGTCAGAAAAAAAAAATGAGAAGAAAATATTTTCACACAATTTTATTACAGTTCCAAAACAGATGTTGTCTTGAGGTTTTTAATATACGTTTCTGAAACAAAAATAATTAATTCACACTTCATTCACAAACCTACAACCATTGAACTGTGAAAATATAATAATATTTTAAACAGTATTGTTTACATTCTGAATAAGTCTGGTTTAACTGGATTTATGTATGGCCTTGTAGAAAATCCTCTTACCACCTGAATATGGGTTCTTAAGCAATGCTACATTTCAAATGATAGTATATATATATACACAAATTTACTTCAACATCAGATGTCATATATTTTGTTAGAAATAAATTAGACTTGGCTTATGGTCACTGTTGTCCGTCTTCTCTGTTCACAAGCTGAGAGTTTAACGAACAACAGCAGTAACAACACACGACAAATATGCCAGGCTTGGATTACATTCAACTTGTGTGATGGAAAGAAAATATCAAGTAGTCTGGAAAAAGTCCCTTCATCACCCTTAAAAGGTCTTTATTAGAAGACAAAAATCCTCTAAGTCTGCTTTTCCCGGTTCTAATTACTGCTGGAATACTGCTGCCCTACACCTGTCCTCACACACCTGACGAAGTGAAAGAAAAAAACAAAACACTCCAGAGTGAAATACAGTGGTCCTCCAGCACTGGGACTGGGACACGTTTGTGTGAGCAATAGCATACTAGGTAGCCAGGTGAAATCGCACTTACAGATCCATATTTATCATATTTATTCATACAGAAAGCAAGAACTGATACTGGATCAGCTGAGCAATGTGATAAATATGGTCACTAAGTGGGTATATTACACACAGAACCAAAGTAGCTGCTGGATAACTACAGTAAAGCCAGGAAGGAAACTCTTCGAGAGCTGGGATTTGGCAGACATTTCTTATGTCAGTTTCTCATACCAAAGTGATTTATTAAAAAAAAAAAAAAAAAAAAAAAAGATTTCAAGCAAATTTACTAAGCTCGACAACAATTATCTATCAGTGCTTGATGAAGAGGATTTTTTCAGGAAAGGAAGTAATTATATCCCGTCTCAACATCATCCACTGCTTCAAAACACACTGCAGCAATAATAAAGGAGGACGTGTCATCACAGCAGATGGATTTGGCAAGTTCATTCTGGCAAGTTGAGAATTCAGGTAATATATGGTTTCTTTAGACATCTCATGTCATAATACAATCCATTTAACTTCATCCCACAGTTTATTCCGACATGTTCAGTAGATCCTAGCTGCTCAGATCCAATCGTGGAGGGAGATGACAGTTGTATCGCTGAATTATAAGTGCTTTAGGAGTTTAATAAAATGTGTTGAAACAGCAAAAAGACGGAGCTGTGCAGTACTATGTGCAGCCACTCAGTCTAAGGAACACTGTAGCTTTGCTGTGTATGTGAAGTACATACACCCAAATCACTGATACCATTCGGTTAGAGGTAATCAGAGCTCACATTAAGGCAGCACACACTCCTCCATACCCCACCACCGCGTATACCCCACACACACACACACACATATATACACACACACACAGACCCTGTTACTGGAGAGACTTCGCAAACTCGGCATAGTCGATGTAGCCATCGTTGTTTTTGTCATCATCCCGAAGGACCTGATCGATAATACTGACGAGGTCCTGTTCTTTCATTGGTGGGCTGTTCTCACCTTTCTCCTAGAAACCAGGAAGACATGACAGCAGGCATGAATGTTTAAAAGCTGAGATTATTTGCTCAGTCATTTTATAAAATGTGTGCGTGCGTGTGTGTGTGTGNGTGTGTGTGTGTGAGAACTGTCATTTGTCTAGCTGGTTTGTGTGACAGTGATGAGTCAGTGCATGTGGCTAAATCTCACCCTCCCAATTCGGATTAGCTAAATGACACGATGGAGCAGGTTTCTGAACATTACATTAGCAAACAGCAGTCAGTGCAGGGAGCTTTAAACCACACACCTCCTTGTGTACATGTGTGATGGCAGTGGCAAGCTCGAGCCCATCCAGCAGGTTGTTACCGTCGTAGTCATGCATTTTGAAATAGTGAAGCTGCAGTTCTTGAGGGGTCATATCCGACTCTGGCTTTTCGATCACCCCGTCTAAATGCTCCATGATGTGGCTAAAGGAGAGAACACAGGACATGCATTAACAAAAGATGTCTGTCGGGCACGGCTAAGTAAACATGACCTTATTCTTACACTGTGTACCATGTGTATACAGTTAATTCCTATGCTTTGAAATCATTAGCACATAGTGTGTATTACACCCTTGTTGTAAAGGAACTGTTTTACATTATGTTCTCAGTGCCTAGGCAAACATTAGGTCAGCTGCAAAGCTGCGTTTCAGTTTATCGTTTGTTTTGCAGCAAGGTCATTCTGTATCAAAGGTATCAAAGTTCAGTTTTTATGCAAATTTAACAGGGGACACCAAGGCCCAACATTTCATGCGAGATCACAATCACCCGTGGTTATTCAGCACTCGTTTTTTTTTTTTTTTTTTTTTACAGAAGGTCTTTTACTAAACATATTTTACGTTAAAAATATAAAACCATAGTTTGAAAAGAAATCACTGAGTAGCTGCAGGTTAGATAAGCAAGAAATTTAGACCAACTATAGAGACCCTAATAACAACCAGTTGGGTCTCATATCAGGCCACTTGATTGAAAATTAGGACAGCATATTAATAAGTTATTCATTTATTCTTTCATCTTCTCAGGAACACTGGGCTTCACACACTCATTCACACATCCAGGCAATTTAGTGTGGCCAATCCACCTACAAGTATGTTTTTGGGAGGTGGGAGGGAACCCCAGAACCCAGAAGAAGCCCATATGGACATTGGGAGAGACAGTAACCTTAGCTCAGGTTCGAACCAGGGGCTCATGAAGCCGTGAGATGGCAACACTACCCAACACTACTGTTAATGCATTTTTCAGATATATATTCATTGTTCGAATCAACTCTGTACTCCCTCTTAAAAATGACAGATGTTTGCATATTTATTTTAATGTGGCCATACTGTTTAGCTTGTACATTGTTTTTTCCCCAGACTTTTTATGAAACCTCACAAAGCAAAAAATGTTGACTTCCATACTGAACATTGCAAAAATATCCAAGTATCATGGTGCTATGCTTTGCCCTAATAGCCCTAATGAACCCAATTCATTTCAGTTTTAATTTCAGTGTTGATTAATTAAAGATGTCACACCTAAGGATAGCTTTGAGGTTCAACTCACTCTTTGTCCTGCACCATGTTCTTATCCAGACGGGTGATGGGAGGATGTAAGTTTCCTGACATTTGTCCATGTTGATCTCCATGTGAGTGAACAGAAAACACACAGCAGGACAGCAGCAGCAGGCAGCGCCATAGCTGCCCCTTTGTGTACCTCATGATGATGATGATGATGTCCTTCTGAAAGAAAAATGGACATCAGTATCTCAATATCCTCACATGACCATTTTTAAGTATCTTGAAATAAGCCAGTGTGTAGCTACATGTTTGTAACAGGTTATGGGATTTAAAAGTATGATGTATCATATTAGATTTTAAGAGGGTGAACAAATCTGAAACTGTGTAAACTGAAATCCAGATGTTGAAAGCCTTTGTCGGACAGCTTGTATAACAAAGATTTATTTGAAGAAACCAGGATAACATCTGCATGTGCTGGAGAAGCTAAACATCAATCTACAATAAACTCAAAGAAACAGTGGCGCAAATTAGTCAATTAAGGACACAACATCCCAGTATACGTTACGAATTCCCTCAAAAACGACTTTAACTCAGTTTACTGCGTTAAGAGAAATATGTGCGTAATCCTTGTGATAAAAGCGCAGATCAGATTCCCTCACCTGTTTCTGAAGTTCGAGTGTATTCGTAAATATTTGCAGATTCTTATACTAAAGTAATCAGTAAGAACTTACTACCGTACTGACTACACCTTTATAGTCCGCTTCGCTTGCCGTAGTTCCCTTTCACCTTCTGGACACGACAGCTAATTCTGATTGGATGCTAGTAGCGCGTCATTTCGGTGTAGGACAGAGTGTCTGATGCGCTTTCTTTTTCAGATATGGACCAGAGTCACATTTTTATGTTAAATCTTCTAATATTATTAGGGAAGTTTTTTATACACAGATGTAAATGGTTAGAAAGGAAGCTCAGTATCGCCTTTCAAATCAGAAAGCAGCCAGAACTATGGATACGCTCAAAGAACTAAACTCCTCTTTTCTGTTGTGATTATTAGTGTATACCCTCCTTGTTATTTTTCCTTTTCTTTTTCTTTGTTTTTTTTTTCAGAAAATGTGAACACCATGTTTGTAACATTTCGTTATACTTTTTAATGTTAATTATTCAGCATATACAATTAAAAATAATTAAATAAATAAATAAGCGCTTTCTTTTCCCCACTCGTTTTCGGACAAAATAAATCCCGCCTTCTTTCACTATGATTGGTCAGCAGTTTGTACGTAAGATGAGCTGATTGGACAATTAACTCGTCGAAGTAATATTGGCCAATTGGAGCGCAGAAGAAGATGTCGGATTTGATTTGAGGGGGAAAAAAGCCTAGGAATCACTAATCACTGTTCATTCCAGTTCTAACTGGAGTAAATTAAAAGAGTCGATTCCACACAAGAGTTTTGTCCATTCTAGGAAACAACACTAGCAGGTGTAGAGGGAGCCATGTCAGACAGCGACCGCCTCGTCTGTGCTGTTTCACTGTGTAAAATCCACTACACAGTTTTAGAGTCGACTCTAAATTCACTCTTAACTGAAATCTAGGAGTCGACTCCCTGAAATCTAGGAGTCGACTCCCTGAAATCTAGGAGTCGACTTTTACGTAAAATCTAGGACTCGACTCCCTGAAATCTAGGAGTCGACTCTTACCTGAAATCTAGGAGTCGACTCCCTGAAATCTAGGAGTCGTCTCTGAGACTCGTGCGTTACAATCCGCACTGTGTTCATCTCTGAGGGACGAATGAATGTGACTACAGACACGGATATTCGCGAGACTGATCTTGACAGCAATCTTGTCACTCAGTAGTCTGTTGACTCATCCACATGGCAAACCTGTACAAAGAAAACGAGAGCAGGAAATCTCTTTTCCGCCGCCTGGAGGTTCAGTTTACAATGTTGTATGCAATATAGCTGTATAATAGTACAGAAGCTTGTACATTAGCCTAACAAAACCTGTAGCTAAAAGAAACGGTACCCTGTAGCACCCTACTGCACCCTATAGCACATCATGTAGCGAGCATTTTAAACACTGAAATAGTTGTAGGACTATTCTAAAATAGCTCAAAATGGCTTTTAAGCAGACTTCTAAACAGCATGTACGCTATTCATATCACACCATAGTCTGAGTTTATAAATTATTCTTGTGCCAGATTATTTTGAAGAATATGTGAATTCTGAATATTGACATTTTGCAAAGAAGTTCAAGGAAAAAAATTAGTCCTGATTTGTCCACAAGATGGCACTAATATCAAAACAACGCCAATCACTTTATATAGAGTTAATCACAGGGCATGCAGAGAGATATTTGGCTTTTGGGGGCAGGTTTTTGTAAATGTTTATAGAGAGAGGCACAAAGCAATATAACACCCACTATCTGTCCATGTTATGCTGTCCACGCTGATCCTTCCTGTTATCCTGCCTAATTTAATTACCCTAAGCCCTGTAATTACCCACAAACCCATGGAACAACGCACATCATCGCAGTCTTTTCATGAATGTAAACAAGTTGTTATTTGATAGGCTGTGTGAAGTGTTTAGATCATAGTCCATTAAGGTTATTAATATACTCTCAGTGGCCACTTTATTAGGTACACCTAACTTACATCTACATTCATTGGTCCATTTATCAGGGACACCTGCTAACAGGGCTACAGTCATTATCTGTGTACCTACAAAGTGCACCTATATCATTGCAAAGGTAGAAGCACACTGTGTGGTTTAAGTGCCCCTACAACAGTGAGAAGCTCCTAAAGGCTGTATATGCTTTACGCTCATACAGAGAACGCTTAAATAGTGTGTTCTTCTGCAAACATGAAATAATGTGTGCTTTCAGTTTCTCAAAAATGTAGATGTTAGAGGTCACATCATTTCAACTCCATTATCCTGCTGGAATGAAAACAATAAAGTCATCCAACAGAGCGTGACTCCACTGGCACTGGTAGTCTGTAAAGTCTCACTTTAAACTGGTATATGATACAGTACGTTTTTTACAAATAAATTTTATAAATTCCATGTGTGATGGAAACACCTGGATAAAATTTGCAAGAAACTCACACGTCCTGCATTCATCATGAGTGTTCGATCATGGAAGGAAAAACAAACAGAAGAATGCAATGTTCTGATGTTTGATGACTGAATAAGATTTCAGTGGCATTGAATAGACATTTGTTATTAAATACTATGTATAAATATATTGACCAACCATGCCACAGCCCTGCCACAGTCACTGATCACATTTCTCCCCATTCTGATATTTGATGTGAACAGTAACCGAAGCCCTTGACTTGTAGCTGCATGATTCTATGCCACATGATTGGCTGAATTGATAACTGCATGAATAAGAAGGTGTGTGGGTGTACCTAATAAAGTGTCCAGTGAGTGTAGGGTAGAGCAAAGTAAGCTGTCCTGTGGGAAGGTTGTCACACTGAGGCATTAACTTAAAAATGAAATAGCTTCTCTGTATGACTTAATCCACTGAATGTATACAATTTCTTGTATACATGTGGTCAGAGTCACTCTAATCAGTGGTGAGCAAAATGTTCTTCATTTTGACTTTCAAAAGTAAGAAAAAAAATGGTACGTCAAATTTTATGTAATGTAACTTTATGTATGAATGCTCAAAATTGTATTTTTACACTAATTAGTGGACAGAATAAAGTGATATTTTGATACTTTATAGCTACAGGCCTTCTGTATGTTATTAGCCTTGAGATTGAGATATAGCCACCATTAACGCACACGTCAGTTGTCACAAAGTCTGAGGTAAATTATTATATCTATCACATATGACACCATGCCCTGGCACAGTATATAAACTGAAACATAGAGCTTGCTCAAAATCATTATGCCACTCATCCCTTCCACATTGGGTCTTTGAATGATGCTGCCTTCACGTGCTATTGGAATTATTGTAAATACGAGTTTCCCACAAGGAAGTTGCACATGAATGACCTCTCAAGTCGTAATTACGACTGGGAAACTCGGAGATAATTTTGATACCCGAGTTTCCGAGAAGGTAAGAGTACTAAACTTTAGACATGGCGGAGGAGAGGACAGTTTCTTTACTGAATGACAGGTTTTGTTCATTTTTCTAAATGCAATTTCTAAATTGTTAGCGCTTGCCGTTTTGGTCATATTCATTTATGTGCTACATCAGCAACCAGTCTATGCATTTTGTATAAAATATTTCATTTTGTATGAAAATAGCTTGTATTTGACCAAAATTACCTTATCATCAGCAGGCTATCTAACTAGGCAATGTGTTTTGGTGTCAAAATAAATTAAAAGAAAAAAGAAATATGTATGAATGAACCTGGCGTCGACCACGTTTCATGTTCTTGCCGACAACAAAGCATGTGAACGCGGAATACTCGTAATTACCACTTCAGAAGTGGGAAGTAGGAGAATTCCGTTAGCACCTGAAGGTAGCACAAAGTTGTACTTACTTTTGAATTTGAAACGTAAAAAAGTACATATGGAAGTATTTTCCGGACAAATTTACTTCCATAAGTTCAACTCGACGTTGATGGGGATGCGTCTTCCGTCAACAAGTCTAGTCCTTTCCGACATTTGACCTTTCTGTGACCTTGACCCTGTCTGGACCAATTCCTCGCTCTAATCAGTTCATCTGATATAATTCCATATAAATCCTGCAAACATTCAACATCACTTGTCGTTAATGAGAATCTTAGATGGACGCATGTAGAGTACTTGAAAACATAATAAAACACAGTTTACAGTCTTCTGTAACTTGTCACAATCCTTATAGAAAATCCTTATAATAAGATATGAAGATATAATAAATACAAATTGTGTATCTGAGACATCATTCTTTCATTTGGTATGACATTTACTCCACTGTAATGTATCACATGCAAGAAATATACTGTACGAAAGAGTGAAAAGTGTGACAACATGCCCGGATCTTCCCCAGTGTGTCCCAGTGTAACGGATTATTATTATATAAAGTGTTGGGTTTTAATCAGTATGATTAGTGAGTGTGTTAGAAAGCGACGTTAATATTTGCCAATGTTGAACCTGAGAGAGGTTGAATGCCTTTACTGTTTCATTACATTGTAGTTATAAGGCTAAACTGAAGAAAATTAGTCTATATGAAGCAAAAGGATAGCTTTGCTGAGGGTAACTACTACCAAAGGATATTGTTTTCAACGAAAGTCATACCTGTAGTGGACAGTCGAGTCGCAGTGCGCATGCTCAGTAGTCGCTCACCGCAAGTTGTGACAGTGTGCTGTGCGCGCGTGCGGCAGTGCGCATGCTCAGTGCTCACCGCGCTCTGCCGTGTGACAGTGTGCAGTGAATCCGCGGGTGTCGGAGGGACCGCGGGAGCTCGGAGGGATGTCTGCGAGGCTCTCGCTGTCTCTGTACCGCCTGGAAGCGGAGGTCGAGCGCTGCCGGGCCGAGTGCCAGTGGGACAGAATCCCGACTCTGGTGGAGCAACTCGCAGCTGCTCGCTTCCATGAGGACGGTAAGTGATGGACAGGAAGATGAAGATGGCATTTCTGCGCTGTGTTTTTGACATTGTTCCGTGTGAACTTTGTACTGTATTGTTGGGAAAGTCCTGCTCAGCCGCTGTTGCTTCAGCTTTCCTGTCCCCTGTGACACAAGTGCGCGTGTCAGAAGTATGCTGTGTTTTTATAACTTCCTTTATGGTGGTAAAACTGATGCATAGATACTTTCGCTGGTGTATGTTGTCTAACAGACTTTTATATGACATTGACAATATTTGAAACCTCTCAGTTTGATATGTTTTACAAGACAGAAAAAACACACACACACACACATGAATATTATTAAACAATACTGTTTCCATGCCAGTGCTTAATTTGTAACACATGAGACAGTGGTACACTGGGTGAGAAGTGATCCAGCAGCAGGACACAACGGGAAAAGGTGCCAAAACATATAGTCACAACTCTGCAACAGTGCTTCAAGTGCTTCACTTGACGCAACACAGTTATGTTGAATGCCATCACAGACCTAGAGCTGATAGCGTGAGTAATGATGGCCCGGGTACAATGAGGGATTTTATCCATTTCAGTGATGCTGTGGGAGGACTAGAGGAGTCAACTCCACATTCCGGATGTGTTAAGCTTCATAACATACGCTCAAACTACAAACAAACATTTTGTCTAACAAAAGTACATTATGCCTTTTAAGCAACATAATGTGAATATGACAACATCAATGCCATTTTCAATAGAAAAAAAGACTTTCTTAGCTTGCCTAGTTATCCAGACTACTTTTACAAGGCAATCATTTAACTTACAGTCTCCTCCCAGGTTCGCAGTTTGCTCTGCACGTTTGTGGTGTCCTTCAGAAATCCATAAACGAACACATAGCACAGGGTTTTGTCACCTCTTCTGCTGTGGTAGCTCAGTGGTTAAGACGTTGGATTTCTGATCAGAAGGTTGAGAATTCAAATCCCAGCACTACGAAGCTGCCACTGCTGGGCCCTTAACCCTCAGCTGCTCAGTTGTATAAATGAGGTAAGTCACTCAGGATAAGGGTGTCTGCCAAACGCCATAAATGTAAATGCTTCATCGCCTTTGTTTACTTCTTTAAGAAAGATAGTTATGTGCCGTTGTTCACTGTAACCGTGGTGCATGATGTGACTGATAACACAAGTACGCTCTGATTACTAGTTACAGTTGGACAGAAGGTGTTAGAGAGCTGCTTTTTTTTAGAGCATGGGGATTAGCCAGATCCTCACAGTTTGAAAGCTATTATGTATTTGTATCATTGTGGGGACCTTTGATCCAGCAAAAAAGGCTAAAATACTTGCATTACTATCTTGGTG
Organism: Pangasius macronema; assembly: GCA_037577455.1. Taxonomy (NCBI): domain Eukaryota; kingdom Metazoa; phylum Chordata; class Actinopteri; order Siluriformes; family Pangasiidae; genus Pangasius; species Pangasius macronema. The sequence continues at coordinate 20,048,837 of CM074947.1, forward strand.
AGGTACTTCTATCAACTTGAGTATTACTGTAGATAAATATGCCACTGCTGTTACTTAAGTTAAGGGTAGTTTTGGGTCTTTTTTTTTGTTCCTCTCCAGTTTTTCTTTTTGTTAGAAAGCAATTTTCTCCACAGGGACCAACTAAATGTCAACACAATAGCAAATTTGTCATGTATTCCTGTTGTTGTGGGGACATGTGGTTCCTATAAAGTGCTGAATGTATGCACAATGCACAAGTATGCACATGACCATTCACCTTTCTAAAGTAAACAAAGCTAACATGATTAGCCTGAGCAGTGTACTGCCTGTTATTATTCCAAACAATGAAGTGTAGAGCAAAACCCACAACGTACACAGAGTGCTGTGTGATATGCACCACGGCACTCCTGCTGTGGTGTATAATATAGCCAACTTTCAGCATGGTCACAAACACTTCAGCTGAAGATGTCAAGTCCAGCACAAAACTCTGAAATACCAAAACACTTAATTCTGCTGTTAAAGGAGAAGTTTGTAATTTTTAGAGAATTCTGCACCCTGCAAGGAGAATTGCAATTGCGTCGACTCCACTCTCTTCCAGAGTGGGGGCTGGGGCTGGGGCATTGGCATTGAGTCGACTCCACTCCCTTCCAGCTGGGGGCTGGTCTCATTTCAAATTCGGAAAAATTTACATAGAAGCCTTAAAGTAAGAGATTAGAGAAATCGACTCCACATCACTTATAAAACGTCTTTGAGACGTTATAAGATACACTTAAAATGACAAACTACACCTTTAAACTGCACACTTACTGGGAGAAGTATATGTCCATGAGGTGGGTTGGTGGCCAGTGTTCTGATACATAATCTCGGAAGCTGATTGCTATACTTGAGAAGGTCAATTAGTAGTAAGTCTAGGCAGTTGGGCATGTGTTAATGAAATCTTCAGGTAATTAATAAAATCTTCAGGAGTTTCACAGACACACTTAGAGGGTAAGTAAGCTGATGGTTTATGAAGTGATCTAAGGAGTTCCATCCTGCTTCACTTGGATCGCTTGCAAGTTCATTGTATGCAGTTAAGTCATCTTTTGTAAGTCGCTCTGGATAAGGGCGTCTGCCAAACGCTGTAAATGTAATATAAACGTGTAATAATCTTGAAGGTCTTTCACCACTCGTCTTCAAACACTACAAGTCGCCTAGACTTACTACTATGTGGCTTTTTTTGTGTAAATTTTTTTTTATTTGTTGTGCCTCTCAAGTGTTAATGTTTATGAAACTAGTGGAAATAGTTTGAAGTGATATTAACTTGATGTATAACCTCCTGCACTGTCTGTATTATTGGACTAGACCAAACAGGAAACCCAATGTGTATACAAGAGCTCTACAAAAGGGAAAAGAACATTTCAAAGTATCTTCTGGTTTAACTTTGTAATTGTGCCAAAACAAACACAACCGAAGTCATTAAATGTCATTAGAACATTAACAGACTCCCAGCTTCAAGATATCGTGGAAAAAAGACAGCAAAGCAGCTTAATGCGTTCTCTGTTGGAGTTGTTTAGGTGGAGCTCAACCATACACTGGAGACCTGTAACTACATGCCACTGTAAGAACAAAATGGTGTCTGGGTGCTGATTTAGGATTAGATATCTTAAGTCTGATATAGCTTTTAAAAAATATGTGAAGATAGCCACAGTAAGAGATCACTTGCATGTTGGTACTGTACTGTGACAAGAACATACAGCATTTCTGCTGCTAACTGTCAGAATGCCGACTGAAAAATATTTACTAGAAAATTATATAGAATGCAGAATTAAAATATTTTAGCCTTCTTTATCTTCCTTCTGTGTGATGGAAAAATATCAGCGAGAATCAAGTTGAAGGTGTAGGAGACAGTGGTGAGAGCGGCCATGCTGTATGGCTTAGAGACAGTGGCACTGAGGAAGAGACAGGAGT
>CM074947.1:20075990-20091393 GCA_037577455.1 Pangasius macronema
GAGTTCCTGAAAATTAGTTTTAGCCCTCCCATTCAATATCCTGACCAGCTGTCACTGCTGGTAATATTAAATATTACTTTATGGCCTTTGATTAGTATTATGACTTAACCAGTGCAGTTTCAGCAATTACGCAATTACGCAAAAATTACGTTGAAGCATCTGAGACACTGTTATGTCAGACAGACTCAACATTAGAAAGCTAGCTGTATACTGAGCACTCATCATTGTAATATGCTGCTTAACCTTTGGCAGACCACATGTCTTCCTTGAGATGATACCCTGTTGAAACCAAACAAAGCCCTAACATCCATCCAAGAGGTGACAGCACTCTCACTCTTCTGTCAGCATTACAGCAGCTGCCAGTCTGCCTCACACGTCCAATCAGCATGGCTGCCTCTCATAGTGCAGCATCACACATTGTGAGGCTTAACATTCAGGAAAAAGGGCAAAAGAATATCCTATATATATTGATGCTCTTGAATAAAGACACATCTTCTCATAGGGACTTACAGGAAGGAAGATAAGGCATTGCACAGCTGAACGGAACATAACATGCCTGTAACAAAGAGAAAAGGAGATACATGGTGGAGAATAAGTAAGGACAGAGGTGGTAGAAATGAAAAATTCGGATGGTGAAGAAATAAGCAAAACTTAAACTATACTTAAATCCTCAAATCCTTATACTATCCAGGATCAAGGAAGACACTAGATCTAAATCTAAAGTAGAGGAAAAGCCATCTCACTTTTACAGTATGCAGTGTAGAATGACAAACATGCAGGAGTTCAAAAACACCTCCATACTTGCATACTTTGGGGACAGGCTTCTCAGTGACATCGTAATGTCATGGAGAGAGGTCTACGTCCTTGAAAACATACTGCTTAACTGTAACCCACTTTATCCAGGATGTCCAGGGTATAGTTTACAGGTCTTGGGCAGCTTTTAAAGGAGTAGGATGCTCAATGTCGGAGAGCTTCTTGAGTACAGTCAGTGAAGCTGTAAGCCTCTCGAGTGGTCTGCTCAGAGCCCTGACCTCAAACCCAATGAACATCTTGGGGTGAATCAGGAAGCTGTAAGCCCCTGGCAGGAGCATGGTCCCGCTCCGCATACACACAATCCAGCTGTTACAGCCTGTGTCCTTAAATCCATAGGTCATTCTCACAGGGTTGAGTCTTGCCTCCTCTATGAAATCACAAATGTGGTAACTGCCAGAGAATGGAGTATTCTGGAAAAGAAGGATGTGACAGAGTGTGACAAAAAAGCATTATTATACACATGTATATGTCACTCTGGACTGAAAGAAAATTCTGACACTGAATTAAACTTTATTTAAATTCTGGTTTTACATAATAGTATAAGTAAGATATTTTTTGAACCGGTGAACATTTGATGTGACATGCCTACAGAGAGGCCAGCATTATTTTGACAAAGTATTTTGGAGCATGCAGAATGGTTGATTGAGAACAAACACTGGTATTTTAGAGGTTTGTTAAAATGCCTCAACATAAGCCATTTAGGTATTTGTAAATGATGCATTTATATACTTTATGTGACTTAAGTATCACAAACACCAATGTCAATTAAAAAAACAATATATTGGGTAGCCCCGTTGCATAGTAAGGTGCCTCATTTCTGCTGAATTAGGCCTTGCCACTTCATTCAATGGCAAAAGGACATTGCATGAGCACAAGACATAGCTTAATTTTGTCCTCCCACCAACCACTTCTGGCCATCAGGTTTCTCTCATCAGTCAGTTCTTTCTCATGACAAGAGGAAACATGTCAGAACCACCAGGCACTAAGCACCTCAGTCAAAGTAGTTTTGTGTACAACTGTACTAAAGCATTTCGAAGCTTGCCGTGTAACATAATAACAAGCCTACCCACACTGAAGCTGTTTTATTGAACATGAAACCTACTGTCTGTGAGCCTTTATTGCTGTGATGAGGGATGTCTCATCATTTTTTGTAACCTTGCTGTGCCTTTTTCCTGTCATGGCTCCAGCTCTTTCCGCAGCACTGAGGGTCTTTGTCATGGCAGGAAGGAGACACCTTCCTTTCGCCCGTAACTGTTGCATAGGTACGGAAAATAGTCAACAGGTATTTAACTATTAATAAAGTCACTGGCTGCGCATGTGTATGGGCAAAAAATTTTGCAGCTATGCTCTAATGTAAGAGCTTTAAAACAGACATGTTTTTGGTTGACCTCTTAGGACTTAAGGCCTACTATTTGGTATGTAATTTGTGTTATTGGTTTATGCTTTACACTCATGGAGTTTCTGTGTAAAGATACAAAGATGATTATGAGACAAGTTTATATAATGTTAATCTTTCATTTCTTAGTAAGCTTTACTTTTAATGTACATCATCACATATAGATGTATGAGATGATCAACCCGGTCCCCGTCTGCTGCATTTGTTAGCCTATATCACAGAGCAAGATTTATTCTTTGACAATTCCTAACTCTTGAATTCTCCCTTTTTTTTTAACACAGATTATACCAGTTTTGTCAGTACGTTCAGTAGATGTATAATGTACTATTTGTTCTATTGATTCAGGGAGGAATCATTTCATATTTCTCTTGAAAAATATTGATTAGAAAACTTTTAAACCATATTGGTTCTTGTAGCAACATGTAATATAGTGCAGTAATCAATGTGTGTGTTAATTTGGTACACGAGACACAGGAGGATGCACTGTGCTCGTTGCATCATCTTTCTTCCACTAGCTTCTCTGGGAGTTTGGGGCAGAATGTTCTACTCTGTTGCTAGGCTACGTGGAACCAAGTAGCTACAGTAAGCGCTTATTGCTCTACACTTTAGTCACCCTAGGTCTTGTAGCAATGAACATGAACACACACACACACGGCTAAGGGCCCCACAGCGCAGGCCGCTTTAGTGCCCTTGTGGCAACATTGTTGCCATTTTAGATCCTCTGCAGTTTCTACTAGGAGTGAAATTGTTTGTATTAAGGGGATATTCTTTGCCCAATTTTATCATGGGTTTTATGCCTCATCAGCCTGGCTGCTTCCCAAGAGCACATGAGTAAATGCCCATTCCCATATAATGAGAACACTAATGAGAATAATACATGGAACATGAGGAGAAACTGTTAAAAGGTGTCTCAGTCAAATGAATTTCTACAGTCACTGAAGACCCCGTCTGAAATCTGATTGGGTCCGTAATCCATGGGTTTCCACAAGTTACACCCAGCTGTACTGTTGTCGAAACAAAAGGAGCAAAACACAAAAGATGACGTGTACCACAGTTGTCTTTTAAGAGTACTTTAATGAACGTTTATTTTGCTTTGACAAGGAGGCCGCACCCCCAATCCTATCCTGTGATTACACATAGTAATTTGACCAGTTGACTCAGAGATACATTGTATGATGATTTACAAATGAACAATTTCTACTACAATAATTGTAAACATTCTGGTTGATGTAAGTGGATTGAAACCACTCAAAAAAAAATTAATTAAATAAAATAAAAATCAGCTCAGGGATGCATAACGGCCAACATACTCAAGAGCTTTGCGTTCTCAAGGGCTTAAGGATGTTCTACAAACAAGGAAACCTTTCAATTCTGGGTTGTAAATTTTATTGGAAAACAAAAATATACAACTTGGAATGGATTATTTGAGGCATGACAATGATGTTAAGCTGTTTTAAAAAAAAAAAAAAAAAAAAAAAAACAAAGAAAGAAAAAAAAAAGTGAAAGTGAATAAACCATTAAAAAGCATCATAAGATTCAAACAAGTTCTCTGGTACAGAACAGCAGATACAAAAAGAGTTTATGTATGAGTATCTAGAAGATACACCCGTGTCTTTTTTTTTTTTTTTTTTTAATATATTTTTTCTTTTGCAGTAGTGCAATGCTGATAAATTTCATATATATTATATACTTTGTCCATAGTCCATGCAGAGTTACTCCTCTACATTGTTGCCCTGCCAACATTGTTGCCGAGTGGCAAGCCAGCTGACAGGTCTCCGCTCTTGCTACGCATCGGGTGGGGGGCAGACAGATGTGACGTGCAGGGTTTTGCGCGCCACCGCCCCCATATCGCCGCAACAAGCACCTGATCGTGTAACCGCACCGTCACTCCAAAAAACACGATGACAGCAAAAGAAAGGGACATGAGGAGTTAGATCCTATGCAGTTTACATGCAGTTCCTTTGGACAGCCGGGAGGAAGAGGGGGGACTTAACGTTTTACAGATAAATTAAACGAAAAAAGGCAAATTATTTATAGGAGAGAAAGAGAGAGAGGATCTGTACAGGGCTTTCACTTTGCCGTCATCATCTGTACGAACTCTGTGGAGACAGATAAAGATAGTTATTCATCTGTACGGTATGTGTATTGCCAGATTATATCTACACATGTGGTACCTCTAAGTGGGTCAGCTGGGAGGTGTGTCTTACAGAAAGCTGCTGGTCCATGACTCACCACAGATGTGAAGTCAGACTCACCTTCATAGTTCACCTGTCCATCTCCATCAATGTCTGCTTCTCTGATCATCTCATCGACCTCCTCATCAGTTAGCTTCTCTCCCAGGTTTGTCATCACGTGACGCAGCTCAGCAGCACTGATATATCCGTTCCCATCCTAGAACAGAGAGAATTCTGGGTCAAAGACAGCACTCAGGTAATTAACCAGTACTGTTCACTTGTTTTGCTGCCAGTGCCAAACCTTACCTTATCGAAGACACGGAATGCTTCCCTGATCTCCTCCTCGCTGTCTGTGTCCTTCATCTTCCTTGCCATCATTGTCAGGAACTCAGGGAAGTCTATCGTCCCATTTCCTGTGAAGAGGAGCAGTTGTGAAAACTCCAAGTACCTTTGGTTCAGATGACTGCGTATGTGTTTATAAAACTTACCATCAGCATCCACTTCATTGATCATGTCCTGCAGCTCAGCCTCTGTTGGGTTCTGGCCAAGAGAACGCATGACAGTACCCAACTCTTTGGTCGTAATGGTGCCATCTCCATCCTTGTCAAAGAGTGAGAATGCCTCTTTGAACTCTGCAGATAAGAAAGACAGAAAAACAATAAATCTAATCTCTCAAATACATACATAATACAGAGGTATGCCCAGCTCATTAGGAAATGTTTGTCAGCCTCTTGTGCTAACTACACTGACACATAACCAAACATGGGCAGAGCAAAATCAATACATTCCATTATAGAGTACTTAACTAATGGGAAAACTTGCCAAAACACTTGTAGACTATAGTTCTCATCCAAATCCCACTGCAACACACTGGGTGCACCAGTTCTCCAATCAGTGGCTTAGTTTATAATTCTCATACATTAATCTAAGAGAATATTTGGACAAGTTGAAGGAGTCAGACAGTACACAGACGACAGACAAATACAGCAAGAAGTAGCTGGAGTGAGGAAAGCTGATGGGGGCTGAAGGCAAAGTCACAGCCTGATCCACAACAAACTGTGGCTTAAGGCAGCTTTTCAGCATTATAATAACCAGAACCTGCACCCCCAGGTCCAACATGCATTAGTCACACTCCAGTGTGTGCCTGTGGTGGAGGGTGGGGAACAATTCAACACTTGCTAATGTCATGATATTTTGCACTCTGCTTCTTACTAATGAAACATTTCTGCAAAAATCTCTTATGCAACAATGTAGACTAATCTAAAGTAGACCATTGGTTTTCCTTTATAAAAAGGCAGTCTCCCTCCCAAGTTGACATGCAACAAGGACGGCCTCGACAGCTCAGAGCACATCTGAACATCCATAGTGCTGAAGCGCAACTCCACTGTGCTGCATTCTTACCTAAACAGGCTTATAGTTTCAGAGAATCTTCACAAGCAGTCACAACCAAAAGCTCACCTCAGTCTTCTTTACAGCACCAACCTGATGTCTATGGTGATTCAGTGTGACCTCACTCTGTTCCTATGGAGACAAGCCAGTGAACCTTGGAGCTTACAAATCCCAGAACCTAATTTCACTGAACTGACAGGATATTGTTTTGTGACCTCAAGTTCCCAAATCTCCTCCCTCATTTTTGACCTTACTAAGCAACATGGAAACACAGCTGTGACCTCACAACATCTCCAGGGACACACACACCAACGTTTGTGCCCGTGTCTCAACGGGCAACCCACCCTGACTTCACGCTCACTATGGAGACAGACCACTGTGACCTAAATGATGCTATTTGGGTTTAGATTTTCCACTGTAACCATACTTCAGTGCCCATTAGTGCCTCAGATAATGGGGATGATAAGAGGAATCCTTAAAAGCCTCGATGTATAGGGCACAGAGAGACGAGCAAATATTCAAGTTGGGATTTTGTCCATGGTTAGGATGGGGAAAGCATACTGATCAAGTTGCCATAATTTGGCTGTAAGTATCTTGAACACTTGGGGGGGAAAAAAAACAAGAGTGGACAAGCTCAAACATGATACACTGCTACTGTTAAAAAAAGTCAGAATATTAGATCAGAAAGAAAAAAAAAAGGAAGCCAATTCATTCAAGCAAAGGGACAAACAAAAGAGGAGTAGCCATTTTCAGAGAAGCCAGATGAAGAGAGCCCACAAGCGGACACACCCTAGCTGCTCAATCTGCTCTCCTACAGTCCAATGTGTGCTCGAGTTTAAAACACTAAACCGTTCACGATAAAAACAAAGAAAAAAGAAAGGAAGGAAGAAAGAAAAAGTATAGGCAGAGACTCCTTTCTCGGGGTGTTTTAAGGGCGCTGTTATCACTGCAGCAGCGGCGCGTCCATTCATTTCCCCGGCGCAGCTTTAAGGCACTGCCATAAAAGGGAAAACCATAAATCCAACGCAGAGAGGGAGAGAAGGGAGGGGTGGAGGACAGAAAGAGAGGAGGAAAGGAAAAAAAAAAAGCACGGAGATCCACAGCGGCGGCCACGTGCACGACGGCAAAACGCTTACCGGCAATCTGCTCCTCTGTCAGCTGGTCGGCCTGAAGGAGGGGAAGAGAGAGAGAGAGAGAGAGAGAGAGAGAGATTGAGAATATGTTTAAACCTGCTTCAGATTAATCACAGCCTCAATCAAAAAAAATCCCTACTAACAATACAGTAATGCACGCCCTAGAAGCCTGCTATTTACTATTTCGAGCTAGTAAACGAGGCATTTGAGGTGGATATAGTGATAGAGGTGTCAGGGATTGAGTTGAGCCCGGGATGTGACGCGCTCGTTCACTGGAACCGCGCCGGAAAACAGCGCAGTCTGCTGCAGCCAGTGGCGCAGTAACACTCCGCCAGTCAGCAGGGCTTTATTCACAACTATAACCGTCTGCACACTGAGTCTGAGACTACACACCTCCAAAAAGACTTCACATCCTTCATATGGACGCATAAAAGCGATACGACCGCCTATAAGCTACATAAAGCAAGTAAGACTGGCAATGCGTCAGTGTTGATGCTTGGCGGCGAGAAAACTATCCCTGCAATGATTACGGATGCCATTTTGTAATCTGTTACACTGTAATAGCATCGTTAATGAGCTATTATACACACACGCGCGCGCGCGCGCACGCACACACACACACACACACACACGCACGCACGCACACGCTGAATACCCGTTTTAGTAGCCTGTGTAGGTTGCAGTTAAAAGTGAAAAGCAACCATGGTTGTCCAGAACAATATAAAATTGTCTTATGCGAGGTAAAATGGTCTACTGTACAACATCACACTGAGGAAACAGAAATACCGATTTTGCCGGATTGCGCGCAACATGTAGCACTTATACTAAATGAAAGGTCCAAATGAGAAAGCGATATATCTGTTGTTTCTGAGAGAGAGAGAATCACAACTACTCCACTTTCCACGAAACTATACTGCAACACTAGTATAAAGCCAGTGTAACTTACCATCGCGCTGGTTAGTAAAATGTAGTTCCACAAGTCCAACAGTTCGCAGCTGGCAAACAAACAGGATGCAATAGAAGAGTGCCTGGCGCGCCTTTAATGGTCGCTTTGAAACTCCTCCCCTTTCTCGCTGCGTCCGCCAACACACTTCCTTCTGGACCACAAAGGATGATCACAAACGCTCAAATATTTCGGAGTTTAATGATTCAATAAGATTCAAATTAAATCCCATATGATTTCGCTTAATCTAATTTATAAACTTGTGCAAAAAAAGTAAGCACAGGTGTACGTTTCGAGTAGGAACTAGCTCCCGGCGGATTTATACATTCTGCTATTGTGTGATGCGTCGGGCGCAGCGCTGCACGTTGTAGTGAGCAGAGGACGCTCCTGATTGGTGCGCTCGTACCTGCAATGCGTCACTCGCGCTGCGCTTCGGTGCTGCATTCACAGTCAGTCTATAGGCTGCATGAAGCGCCCCAGGCTCAGCATACACTCTACATGGACGTGGCGGGACACTTCACAGCATATGTCCAGGAAAACACTGATTGAAATAAACTGCACACTTAGGGTGTGAAACTGTCTATATTTCACATGCTCAGTGATACATTTTGAAAGCATGCCCAAAAAAGTAACACATTACAACAGACATTTGATTAATTACTAAGGTCTTAAATGTCTGAGAGCATTAATTATGACCACACACTTGAGCATACCCAGCATATCCATAGCAGCATCTTTAAAACTGCATATATTGGGTGTCTATAAAATGATGCCTTATAGTACTTGGTTAAATTAATCTAGCAGTATTTGTGTAGTGCAATTAATTAAATTTTCTGCATTTGGCATCGCTGGCCTGCAGGATGCTGCTCTCTGCACATGCAGACAGTGTTGGGGCGGGGGCTGGGAATACATCAGATGTCAGCAAAGAGATTAAATGTTTAAAGCTGGATGTGAATCTGATCTTCCAAAACAAAGCGAAACTCAAGGTTTAGATTAATTCCCAGAAAGCGTTTTATGTGGCATGATATGACTGTGTGGATGTGTGATGTGTCAGATGTGGTGTGTGGACTAGCAGCAGGCCTGTGGGCTTGCTGTGCTCTGAGGAGTCAGCACTATCCGATGCTGTGTACCTCCATGCTTCACTGCCCAGATTTCTCCCTCGCACCACCGGCCACCTGTCTCTGTACAGAACTCAGTGGTCACACAGGTGAGAGAGTAAACACTAAGGAGCTATTCAGTCTCACTAGAGTTCAGCTTTAAACTCTATTTGCAGTTCGATTTATTAAAACAATATTCTCATTCACATGCATGAATGATAACAGCAAAATTTCTGGTGCATTGCATGCCATAGCCGTATAATCACAATGCTGACACAATTGCATGTGCTTTTACTCATCTGAGATATTTCAATTCTTGCCACAGAGTCTCCTTCACACAGAAACAGGAAGTACAACATTTACACCTCACACCCCACCCATCCACTTGTTCAAATGGCGTCCTAACTTCCTACTGCTAAAACTGGTGGGTTTTAACTTACATATTAGGAAATAAATGCATAAGTGTGAGGCTGGTATTTGCTAATCTCAATCTTCCACACAGTGGAGATCAGTCACTCAAATGAGAAACGCATACTGAGAAATATGAAATGCAAGAATGAAATATCATACAAACCTGTTTATGTTAGTCACAAAATGTGAAACTCACCAGATATTCTCACTATATTTTAATGCAGTTATGGAAAAGGTACAGTTTGACATCTCAGTGTGATGTGTTAACATATACATGGGTCTTCATGCAAACTGAATAGTTTGTATTATTTATTAACTTGGTCCCATTGATTAATCAGTTCATGAATGCTTTTTTGGATCCACCAGCTAATAGCAAGTGTAGCAGAAATGGATTTTGTCCTTTGGACCCCACTGCATCATGGGGATTTTTTCCTGGTTCATCATGACCATAAGTCAAAGGTTTCTAGAAACTTGCCTTCCTGATATCTATTTACAGGCTATACAACCCTGAATCCAAGTTCTGTCATTCGAAGTAGCTTGTTTCTGAGTACTGTGCACTCTAGGACATATCCCTTTTTGTTTTGATACAAATGTCCCTATTTCTATGCCCATATTCACTTAAAGAACAAGGATTTTTCAGATTTTTTTGAGTTGTGTGCTTTTTATAGGCTGTCTGAGATGGTCATGAAAGGGCTATTGGTGTGTTAAGAATTGCAGCATTTCATCCCAGTTTATGTAACATGTGCTAGCATGACTATTCATGCAGTACACATACATTAAGCTCTTCTGCATGACGTGCTTGTCCTAGTATAGTCGTGGATGATACATGAGGAATAATATACTGTATATGGGTTTGAGTGTGATGGCAAATGTTCATGTCTATGCTGTTCTAAATAAATTCTGTTCCTGAAGTGAGTCACTCTCTTCAGCTTTCCAAGTGTATTTCTATGTTCTCTGCTAGGCTCTAGTCTCTTGGAACACATGGCCAAATGTGCCACTGCAACAGGAAAAAAGTCTGTATTTGTCTTAGAAGAGTACAGAAGACAGAGTAGATAAGGGTCAAGTTAAGGCAAGCCCAGGAGATAGGCAGGGTCAGACACTGCAGATTCCTGCCTTTAAGTGAGCATGTGACCTCATTCTGCAGAGGATGCTGCTGATGTGTCCTCATACAAGGGAGCATTGAGAATTGGGATACAGAGCAGCTCTAAGCTGGTTCCTCTAATCACGGTCACCTTAGTAAGGCCTCTTAAATGCCCTGTCCCCTTTTTGTAGGTGTGGCTGCTCTTAAATGATGCCACAGTCAATGCCGGAGGACCAGATTCATACCTGTAACCAGAGGGCACACCATCTTTAATGTATGAGGCCTCACTGTGAGCAGGGGTCGAGTCAGTTTTCACAAGTCTGGGTGAACCTGTTCTATAATACTTTGCCATTGTTTGTAAATGGACATAGCTGCACTTTAAGCTCCTAAATGGCATTTTCTGTTATTTTCACCTAGTAAAAGCAGGTGTATGTACACTATATACATATTCCAAAAAAGTGTCTATTTCTTTAAATATTCTCAACATTGGCTATTATTCAGAATGGTTCATCATGGTAAGTTTCAGATGTCAGAAACAGGGTGGCAGATACAGTGCCAAGAATCAGCCAAAGGTTTCCACAGATGATGTATGCAGGTGATAAGGCTTCTGTGAAATGAAAGTGCTTTGTTCAGAGCATTTTATGTCTTTACAGCTCTATAATGATAGCCTGCAGTGTACGAAGTCCAGTAGCAGGCTAGTGAACATAGCAAGCTGTTCAGTACGATTACTGTTCTTCAGACTGGTTGAGCTTAGTACTGGCCTTTCATTTTAAAACCAAAAGAGAGATGTCTGGGGGACCTGAGGAAGAAAAGGGTGAATTCCTATGAGTGTGTGTGTGTGTGTGCACGTGTGTGCACATGTACATGCAGTGCCCTGCCCTTGACCCCCTCTCCCTGTGTGGGACTCTCTCTGCAGTGCAGGACTGCAAACCACTGATGATCTAATCCCTGCAGGGAAGAACACACACACACACACACACACACACACACACACACACACACACACACACACTCAGTGCATCCACGCTGCATAAGCAGACCAAGAGCTGCAGAGTTTGCAGGTGTCTGTCCAGACTAAAACGCCTGTGATTGACTACTCCTTTGCACAAACACTGCTGCATGCTGCCACACTGTGCTCAGATTTGTGAACTGCACTCAATGTGACACTGCTTGAATCATCTTTAAAGGAACTCTTCAGCATTTTTCAACCTTATCGCCACCTACACGGAAAAGAATTTCAACATGTTTCTGTGTATCGAGAAAAAAAAACACTCCAAACTTATAATGGAAGCCTGAGGGCGCAAGTGAATTTCTCCAATAAATATTTAAAATACACAGTGCAAGACAAATTTCTTACTGAAGCTTCTATTTTAATATTTCATCCAACTTTCAATACAAAGTAAAAAGCAATTCCAGTTATGGAAACTGAAGCATTTCCATGTTACTTTGTGAAACTTGTGATGCATAAACTCTGTTGTTTTACACTGTTCACACATAACCACAAATTCCCTCCTCTGAAAATGAAGTCATATCTCTGAAAGGAGGAATTACAGAGATTTACAGCTGGATTTACAAATACTTTTTTTCTGAAGAAAAAGTAAACAGGTTTTCCAGTTTTCCTTGTCAATACAAATAAACGTGTTGAAATGATATGATAATGTATGATAATTGTATATATGCTTCCGACAGAGTAAATAGAAATTAGGTTAAAAACACTGGAACACTGCAATAACTGCATGAATGAAATGAAATAAAATAAATGTATATTTAAATATATTTAATATAGGAATGGAACAACATAGTGTACATATAAACATTTTATGCATCTATAAACATTCAGTACATCAGTACATGCCTGCATGTGTACTTAATATATTTTACATTAGATCAAAAAAAAAATTAATTAATTAATATTTAATATTTTATAGATATTTCCTTTTATATATTTATCTTCTCTCCTTCTGCAGGCATACAACTACAGGCATGAGTGCAGGTGTCAGAAGTGGGACAAGCTGAATTGTGACATTTGATTCTGGGTGTGATGTTGTCAAGGATACGTGGGCTACAGTGGCTCTTGTACTGCAGGGCAGGATTGCTGTAGTTGAAATGAGAGCTGAAATGCTCTTGTACATATTCTGGCAGCAAGTGAGGGATTCTGAACAGGGAGAGACAGAAGGAGGAAGAGAGAGAGAGAGAGAGAGAGAATTTAAAACCCTGCAGACAAATATTCCATCTCATATATACACACAAAGCTACAAGTGGTGTTAACTGTTCCTCTACATCATAGCAGCATAATCCCCTGTGAGCAAGACACACATTAGCTCCTGATTAAGGTTCCATATGATCAGTAGTGGCACATTAAACACTAAAACTAATTTCAGTGTTGATTTAAATGTCCCCCATGGCAAGCAATTATCGGAGTACCTGAAAAACATATACAATGGATTAACTCTGCAGGGGAAAATACAGTATATGTAGGCGACATCACTGTGCCGGATGAACATGTCTTGTTAAGGTTATTATAGTTTCATATCTGTTAATTAATCTGTCTCTAAAAATGTATAGAGACTACACCAAGGCAGATAGAAAAGCAATCACAGTCGGGGAAAACCTGAAATACAATACACAAATGTTATTGCATTTTAATTGTGACATGAAGGCAATGTGCCAGACTGAAAAGCAAAAGCTTAACTGGATTGCTCTTACATCACTTTATCTCTTCTTATTTTTTAATAATTAATGCTGACTTCACACTCAGAAGTGAATTATACAGTAATTTCCTGTTTCATTGCATTTCACTTTCATCAGTGAGTTCCAGTTTTGCCACAGTGAAATGCAATCAATGTCCAATCACAGCCCTAAGCCATACTTGGGGGTATGGTTCCAATCCAGGATACTTTACAGACTCGCTGATGTTTCATTCCTTTCTCAGTGAACTCTTAATCACCAAGCTTTAAAAAGGCTACAAAAACATGATAAGATTGTTAATATGGATAAAAAAAAAATACTTCACAGCCGGACTTAGGAGTCATATGGGATTTAAAATGAGGCATTTTTATGTTCTTAATGTGGCAGTTTTATGTTCTTAATGTGCTTTACTAAAATTAATTAAACAAACAAACAAACAAACAAACAAAACGAAAGCTCTCACACATACTGCTTATGGCAGCAGACATGGCTGTTCTGCTCAGCTGCTATTATTCCAGGCATCATGCTGGGTAAGTAACAGAGTAATATCACCATCTACTGGATATTTCAGGTAAGTATGTTATTCACATTCAGGTGAGGAGCAGGATCAACATTTATCAGTGAAGTTCCTGCTGTGTTTTAAGACAAGTTACTACAAACAGTCCCCTCTGAAAGTATTGGAACAGCAAGGCCAATTCATTTGTTTTTGCTATACACTGAAGACATTTGGGTTTGAGATCAAAAGATGAACGTGAGACAATAGATCAGAATTTCAGCTTTCATTTCCTGATATTTACACAAACATGTGTTAAACAATTTAACACCTTTTGCTTGAACCCACCCATTTTTTTAGGTCATCAAAAATACTGGCACATGTAACTGTGTGTGTAACTGCACATGTAACACGTGTCTCTTGTTGCAAAGAATTGTTAGATAGATTGTTTAAACAATTAATAGCTCTGAATGTCTACTCTTGGTTTGAGCCCTGGGTTTTGCCTGTGAAGAATCCTTTTTTGTTGTTAAAAAGGATAAACCAACATGAACACCAGAGAGTAAGAGGGAGAAACATGCAAGCCATTTTGAAGATGAGAAAAGAGGGAAAATCAGACCTGTTGCATCTATTTTTAAACAATCCTCACTATATAATGGTGAATTTAAAATTGTTTGGAGATGGCCTTATAACCCTTCCTAGATTGATAAGCAGCAACAATTGCTTCTGTGAGGTCATGGCTGATGTCCTGTCTTCTTGGCATTGTGTAGACACACACCAGAACACCAAATTTCTGAGTTCAAAGTTCTGCTTTTATAGAGGTAGTTACACTTCTTGATGATTAACTAATCTTGCGCATTTCAGTAACACCTGGCAAATTAAAAATTATGATATTCTGTGTGTATTTGTGTATGTAATTAGCTGATCATGAAGTGCAGTGTGCATGTCACACTCACTCTCCAGTGACAGTTTTCCTGTGACAGCAGCAGAAGCAGGCCAGAGCGGCCAGCAGCAGCAGCAGGAGGAGGGGGATACCAATGCCCAGGACCAAACCAAGAATCAGGGGCTTATGATCCTCCCTAGTTGAAGCATCTATCAGACCTGGTTTATTAAGACCATTCCCGTCTGAGACAAAGAAACAAGTTCACTATTACTCTTTGGCTTTATAAATGGGATGTGATTTTTTTTCTTGGCAAAAACAGCAATACTTTCGATTATTACAGCTACAAACAACAATTAAACAAACAGCAATTTTGCAATTAAAATTAAAATGGTAGCGCCCAAATTACTTTTGTAAAATAATAGCTAATAGCATACTGTCTTATTGGAATTCCCTGATGAGCGTACCTAAAATGCAAGTCTGCAACTCCTTCATGTCAGTGCCATTACACATGCATCTGTAGCCTCCATAAGTGTTGGAACACACAGCTGGGTGTGTACACACTGTCTCATTGCTGTGGCACTCATCTAGGTCTGAAAGAACAGCAGAATTATGTTAGATAAACAGCAAAACATGAATATCTAGTAATAATGGGAGTTCACAGATGTGTTTTTAGAGAACATACACTATATTACCAAAAGTATTTGCTCACCTGCCTTGACTCACAGATGAACTTAAGTGCCATCCCTTTCCTAACCCATAGGGTTCAATATGATGTCAGACCACCTTTTGCATTGACTATGCGCTTCAGCATCCGCTGACCCCTCTCCATTAGTTTACGTGGCCTACCACTTCGTGGCTGAGTTGCTGTTGTTCCCAAACTCTTCCATTTTGTTATGATAAAGCTG
>CM074947.1:20091493-20113464 GCA_037577455.1 Pangasius macronema
TACACTTTGATCACATCTTGATTGTTTTATTTCAAATCCATTGTGGTGGTGTATAAAGGCAAAATCACAAAAACTCTCTCAATGTCCAAATACGTCCAGACCTAACTGTATATCTATATATTGTTTCATCTGTTGGTCTGAATTCCTGTTTAATTATCAGTTACTCCACATAAGTATGAGCATCAAAGGCTTTTCCAAAATCAGGTCAACAAAATTAGTAGTGTCTGCCATATCATGCTAAAAAAAGCAGCTAAGCTGCAAACTAGCTAGCAAAAAAATATTGAAGAAGAGACAACTAGCTAGCTAGACCTACAGGTAAACAAAAATTTCTGAATCAAAGACATAATCAAACACAACATTATACTTACAGTTTATTTACAATATTGATTACAAAGATAAAATAACAAGCAATACTAGTTGTGTAAAACTGTTATGGATTAGGCTACTGGCCACTACTGCAGCTCTGAGAACTCGGAGTTTCACTGGCATCAGTATTTAAGTTTGAAATGTCAGTCATGTTCATTATCAGCATCCCCAACTCTTTTCAGAAGAAAGTCGCTAAAGCATGCTCAAAAAGTCACTATAAGTCACTAGATGACAGACTTATTCTTTGATTGATCATTATCATTGGCATATCATACAAACTAGGATGTATTAGGAAGGAAGATTTTCTGAAAACACCCAGAAGAGTATTTTGAAGCTAGCCTAATTTGACAACTCCATCATTAACTGTCCTGTCCACTCCTCCTCCTCCACTAAAAATGTTCATAGAGCCAGCAGGGGTCAGATAGTATCAGTGCCTGTATGGATCTCTATTACTGCTTATTGCAGTTCACATTTCAGACCACTAGTTGTAATAATAACTCTATGAAAGCTTAGTTGCACAACACCTAGACACAGAAAATCGGCTTATATCTGTCAAATAATGACATTTTAAAAATCTTTGGTCACTTAAAAGGGGTAATTAGTATTTTAACTTAACATACTTTAAAACGTATGGAGTTGTGAGTGAAAACTTTACAAAGATTAATATTTGTTGAATGGCTGAAATAAATGGTGGGGCCCCACCTGCCTCTATGGACGAGCCTCCACTGGACATTAAGGAAATGGTTACAGATAGAAAAACCCACTTTTATTACTTGTAAAAATCACCAAGAAGAGAGTTTAAAAAGAAGAACAAAGAACTGTGCAGGTGGGACAAACAATGGTGATCAGTGATTGGCTGCTGGAAACAATGGTGATCAGTGATTGGCTGCTGGAAACAATGGTGATCGGTGATTGGCTTCAGGGAAGAGTTTTCTCTATTTGACTATAAAAAATCCCAAACTTTGAACATCCCACAGAGCAGAATTAACACCCTTATTATAAAATATTAAGAACATGGCACAACTGTGACCCTGCCAGAAGGAGGCCAGGTAAGAAGAGCATTAGTCACAGAAGGAACCAAGAGCCTGGGGTAAGTGTGCATGAGCTGGAGAAATCCGCATCTCAAAAGGATTAAGCTGTTCACAGGACAACCATAGCCTGGTGTTTTGGTCCATGTCTCATGACCCATTAGTCCTACAAACAAAATACTTGTTGCCACCGATTTCTTGGCCTATACCAAACAAAAGAAGCTTCAAGAAACATCTAGCTCTGCCCATTGTTCTTTTCTTTCTTTTTTTTTTTTTTGGCTAATATGCATAATATTCAAAACCTACTTTGGCAAACTAGTCCTAGGATTTTTGGTCTGTCTTCACAAAATTGGTGTCAAAGTACTTAGCAGCGTGTGAAACTCAGTAATTATCAAACACATGTTGACATTTGTAAACAACATGGCTGTCACACATCAATCGATCATCATGAGACTTGAATGGTAGGTTCAGGTAGTGACCTTACTCAGTGCATTAACTGATGCAGTCTCACTATACACAAAAATAAGCACATCTCTTGAAGAATAAATTTATGTTAATTTACATAATATGCGAAACCTTCTTTCGTGAACTAGTCCTAGGATTTTTGGTCAATATTCACAATATTGATGAAAACTACTGAGAGTGTGAACCTCAATAATGATCAAAACATGTTGACATTTGTGAACAATATGGCTGCCACACGTCAATCAATTCTAAGGAGGTGGAGTTGGTTTACTGAAATAGCTGTAATTCAGGACTAGTCATATGGATTTGAACCAAACTTGACATACAAGTTCAGCACAAGGTTTTGAGGACATCTGTAAAGACTGGGGTGTGGACATACACAGGAGGCCAAATAGCTGTTTCTCAAGGGTAGGGTGCATCTATGTGCTAATCTGGAAAGTGGATTTCTCATGATCCCTAATTACTGAAAAAACATGTACCTGATGTAGTCTCACTCAAATTGGCCACTGGGGACTGCTTTTCATATCAAGTCTGTATAGCTGTTTCTCAGGAACTAAAAGTCCAACTGAGCTGAAATTTGGTGTGCTGCATTGATCTTCTAATCTGTAACTGGGTTTTTAATCATCACTGAATTACATCATAGCTGCTTACAGCCAATCAGCATTTAAATCATCATAAAACTTGATAAGTTTGTTCATGTATGGTCTCTTTATGGCTCTGTATATCTTGGCAAGAACTGACCACTGGGGGTGCTATTTGCAAGGAGTGGAAAAATGCTTGGACCCTGCAGATCATCACTTGTGGCTGTACCATTATTATTATTATTTAACTATAACAAAATTAAGAGTAGTGTTATGAAAATTTTGCATGTTTTAACAGATTCTGCTAAGGCAAATGAGATGAGGCAAGGGGCATGACATTTTCATTGGCTGCAAAATTCCTATCTGTGCCTCTGTTTCTACAACTAAGAGGAGGATTCCTGGACAGCAGGACAGTTTACTTCAGAAGTGGAGTTGTTCTGTGTGTTCATTTCCTTGCCGAGCACAAATAATAAAGTTATCACTTCATGAGTGTGGCCTTGACCATAATTGGGTAGCTTATAAATGCTCCTCGCTACGTTTGTCCTCTGGCCATTCTCGTCAACCTGAGTGACCAAGGTGTCCTGACAGTCCTTCACTTAGTTGTAGAACCATACTTTCATAGACAACCTTCCATTTTACTTCCATATAATCCATATATATTCCTGGTGGCCAGGGCAGTTTCCTTCAGGACTAATGGAGACTGCATGGCAAAGTCATCACTAGCTTTCAAAACACCGCCTGACAGATATTCAGTATTCAGTTAGGGCAAGACTCTGTAAGCACCCAACAAAGACACTTAAGTCCCAAATGATTTGGGCATTGATCATGTCTGTCATCCAACACCATTAGAGCCTGGCAGAATAAACAGCCCGGTATCCTGAATTCAGTTATAAGGAAGTTATAAAATTATGTGTTATGCTTATCGCTCTGTGGTCACGTAATTGCATTGTATTCATATAATAAATGATGCTGCAGCCATAGAAGGTTAATGGATATATATTTGTTTTACACTAGAAGGGAGCTAGATGAAGAAAGGTTTGAGACGCCTAGCCTTACCTGTAGGATTTGGAGAATCACCTAAAAAGGCAAACCACCAAAGTTAAACATCGATAATAAAGCTGAGTAACAAAATGTATTTTATTTATCAATGCAATGAAACAACTGATCCAAAAAAAGAAAGTTAGTCACCACAGCCATTGGAATCCAGGGAGCTCTGATAGCGGCAGGAGCAGTACACTGAGCCAGGTGTGTTCACACACTCAAACTTTGCATTAGGGCAGGTTTCAGGGGTCTGACACTCATCTATATCTGTGTGTGGCAGGGATCATGTGACAACAGGCATGTCTTGTAAATGTATGGCACATTGTAAGAGGTCATGTCTCTGTATACCTGTGCATTCACGTCCATTCCCAGAAAAGCCTGGCTTACAGCGGCATGTGTAGTTATATCCAGTGCTGTAGCAGACTGCCATCTCATGACAGGGAAAGGGAAAAGGAGGAAGGCAGAAATCTGTTGGTAACAGCAAGAAGCATTAGTTGACAATAAAAAGATACCTTGTGATGTGTTTATCAAGCTGTCAAGAAATGGAGCTAGTTAAAAACTTTTTAAAACCTCCAATGAAGAAAGGTGAGACAGGAGGCCATTTATGTGCACAATGATGGAGGTGCCCAATATGAAAGTGATATTTTATGCATGGGCACTTCTGTGGTAGATAAAAACTCACGAGTTCAACACCGTGAAATAATGTATTGTTTTGTTCAAAGAACTTTGGGGAAAAGCAATTTACTCTACCTTCAGCAAGGCCTTTGCAAGATTCATTGGTTTTGGACAACATTTATTTTTATTAAAATATACTACATCTTAATAGAATTTTTTTAAGTCATAAAGTGAATGATGCTCACCATTCTCAAAGCATTTGTAACCTTGTCTGTCATTAGAGACAGTAGGGGCAGGACATTCTCCACAGCTAAAACTGTCCCCCTCTTGCTGACTGAAGCAGTCCACTCCAGGGAAGCAAGGTTTGCCTTTACACACATCAGTTCTATTTCCACAGTATCTTCCACCAAAACCTGGTGGGCACAGACACCCTGCAACCTGGGAATATAAGAGTTGAGAACAAGATGAACTATAACGTGTGTGTGTGTGTGTGTGTGTGTGTGTGTGTGTGTGTGTGTGTGTGTGTGTGTGTGTGTGTGTGTGTGTGTGTGAAATATGTGAAAGAGTGTGTCTTTATTTAGGCCTGTCACAGTAATAGTATATTTGAAACTGTATGCTTTGAAACTGATGACTTTCTAAATATTTAACAGATTCGCCTACTGAATGTAGTTACCTGGAATTTTCCCTGCAAGTGGTTCTCTGCCACACTCTGGTACTGGCAGGTTCCTCCGTTCAGACAGCTGCAGAGCTGCAGAATCGGGATAAGCAGAGAGCTGGACATATGGTCACTCACCTGCACGGTGAGCAGCACGGGCTGAGTATTTAACGGAGTCCACACCAGAACTCCATCATCTGCCAGAGGAGTAAGCACACTGTTATACTGAAAATCAAGTCACGTAACAAGTCACCTAAAAACGAGCAGTGCAGTATTAGAAAAAAAGGGTAGCGCACATGGCTACCTCTCTGAGGAAAGTCTTAAATGTTTTACGCAGCCTACGACTCAGTGCTTCCTTTTCAGTAAGGAAGGTGTATCAGTAAATATTTAAAAATAATTGACTGGAAGACATGTCCTGGGATTCTGAGGTAATATATAAATACAGCAGCAGTCTCTCTCGCCTTTCACTTCAATCCATAGTACAATGAGCAGCTCATTAATCTTGATTAAATATTAGTGACTTTAGAATTTTAGAATTTTACCTCTTCCTATGGTGGCCAGAGGCGGTCGTGGATAGAGCAGGGAGAAGCTGACAGGGTCTCTGTTCGCATCATGTGCTACAAACTGCACTCTTACTGTAGTGTTCACCTTACAGCGGATCACTGTGGGCTCACTCAAAACGGGTGGTACGTTACCTGTTTCAGATAATCATAGTGAGTCAGGGAAAATAAGGCAGTGTTTAAAATATAATTTAATATTATTTTGCCTGTCATTCATAGACATTCCTGTTTAAAGGCATGATTTGATTTAGTTAGCTTTAGTTTAATTGCATGGCATAAGTGAGACACAACATGGTAACCCTTCCTTTGAAAGGTACTTATACAGTATTGGACATTCATGACACATTAATAAGCAAAGTATTAAAAAAAATAGAATTTATGAAAGCTTTATGTCAAAACTTGCAAAGTGACATACAGTAGAGGTTTTGCATCATGCTTTATCTTTACATAAAAGAGAGGTGAGGTCTCAGTTAGCATCAAGGAAAGACTGCAAGTCTATTGTGACTGGAAGCATTTATATCCTTATCCTAAGTTTAAAATTAGTTCATCTTCAGCTGATATAAAGACAAGGCAATGATGTAGTGCTTCATAACTCTTTAGTTTAAGGACATTAAATCATTCATTTGGCAGACATATGTGCTTTATATATAAGTAAAGTTTATTCCTTTGTTCCATCCTTTCTTCCTTCCTTTAACCACTTTATCCTGGTCAGGGTCGTAGTGAATTCATAGCCTATCCCAGGAATACTGGGCGTGGGACAGGAATACCCTCTGGATGGGATACCAGTCCATTGTAAGGAACCATGAGTACACACATTCACACACTCATTCACATATAGAGGCAATTTAGCATAGTTAATCTATACAGGGAGAACATGTAAAACTCCACATGGAGAGTAACCCGAGTTCAGGATCAAAACCTGGGGCTGGGAGCTGTGACGCAGCAATACTATACATAAATCTCAGGTTTAATTTTTGCTTTACAAAGAATTTATGCATTGCTTGTGGATGTGTCATTAAGGCCCAATACCCTTCAAGTAAAGTGTCACCAATATACATGTTTTCAGTCGTTCATTACAATTTCACATCTAGTAGGAATAAGTGAAGGTAGTAGATGTATGTAGTGTCTTGCACAAATATTCACCCCTTTAAGCTGTTCCTCCATTGTAGTGTAACTGGTATTATATACCACAATAGATTAAAAATAGTCCATAATATTGAAGTATGGGAAAAGTTATATAATTTGCAAAATTGTTTATAAATAAAAATCACTAGGGAAAAATTGTGTTTGCATCAGTATTCAGCCCCGTAGGTGTGAAACCCCTAAATTAGTTCTGGTACTTGTCATCAGAAGTCATATAATTTGTTGAATGGCATTGACATGTGTGCAGTTAAAAAAACAACATCATGAAAACAAAGGACCTATTAAAACAAAGCCTGGATAAAGTTCTGGAAAATATTATGGGCTATTTTATGTAGATTTGGGGCTATTTTGTGTACATTCATGGCATATAATCCCAAGTTAAAGTGGGTGAATATTTATGCAAGTGCTTGAAGAGATCTCCCGAGTGTTTGAAATGTAACATTTCAGTCTCACCTGAACTCAGACAATACCTACTGTATACTAATGCACATTTTATGAAAATAATCAAATCAGGAGGTTGAGATGAAACTTTTGGTACTTGTCAGGATGGTGTAGAATACCATCACAAGGCCACATTTGTTTGATTAGGATCATTAGGTCTCACCAAAGGTAACAGAGAGCTTGTAGATTTTCTTTTGATCCTGCAGGCTCTGTAGGCCCAGATTGGTGTTCTTTGTGGCTAGGATGTCATGCACACATTGCATGCTGCCCTGGCATGCCTCCTGAAGTCTAGCCAGTGTGTCTGGGCTAACTGATGTCATCAATTCCCCTGTGCCCACAGGCTGAAAGGGTGTCAGGGGAGAAGTGGTGAATAGGAGACTCTCTGGAGGAGGGACAGCCCCTGTGGGATGGAAAGACATGGCAACAGTGGGTAAACACAACACTAGTAAAGAATGGTAAATCTGCTGTCTCTGTAAAAGGATGTATTGATGCAACAGCTAGATTCACAATGCAGATGAAACCTTTTCAGTATTAACCCAATTGTGTTTATTATCAGATATGGATGTTCTTTTAACTCAGGTCATCTGTTTCTGTTTTATTGTGAAGTAAGAAATTGTATATTATATATCACATATCTTCATCCCCGTTATTAGCAATATAAACAATATTTATAGAACTAGACAATAAACTCCTGCATATGCTTTGTAAATCTTTCTAATGTACAAATGGCATATATGTGTGGTAGATTTCAGTGAATGAAATGTAATATAAAATGTGATTTGTTTGTTTTAAATGCTGATAGAAGGTTAGTGGCTGAAAATTATTTATTGTATAAATGACCTCTGGACTTAAGAGGTAACAGCAAAGTATGCACAAGCCTAAAAGAGACTATAAGCTATAATAAGATTCACACACATGACTGTCCGAAGAGCAGAAGTCTGTTCTCAGAGGGGGGGTTGTTGTCAGGCAAAGACAGCAACTGTCCATTGGAGAGGAGGAAGTCATCGGAAGTGTTGGCGTTCCAGAGGCCCAGGAGGCCTATGGTGCGATTGTAAAAGCTCTGTGGGACCTCCACCAGAGTAGAGAGCCTCCTGGCTTCCCCCATCCACACATCCACATTCAGTCCTCCTTCATAGACAGTCGCACAGCGCTGCACTGTGGGACAGCGCAATGCAAAGCCTTGTTGTACCGAAAGTACTACACCTGTTAGAGCAGGAGGAGGTGCTAGAGTTAAACATTTTCTCTTTTTCATATGCAAGACAGGTTTGATTTTTCACAGTACAAGTGAAAGGCATTTCTATGGCATGAGAGTATGTCTGAATGTCTAGTAGGTCTTTCATTTAGATTGGAGTGACACAATTGAACCTGCAATTTTCTAGGCACTAGAGTTACACAGGTATGGCATGGTTGCGCAGCAGGTAGTGTTGCCACCTGAGAGCTCCAAGGTCCCCTGTTTGATTCTGAGCTCTGGTTGCAGTCAGAGTGGAGTTTCACATGTTCTCTGTATTCTCCATGTGTTTGTGTCTCATTCCTCCAGGTTCTACAGTGTCCTCCCAGTAAGTGGATTGGCTATGCTAAATTGTCCCCTAAGTGTGAATGTGTGTGTGCATGCTGCCCTGCAAAGGACCGGCATTCCCATTCAGGGTGTATTCGTCGCTCATCCCCAATGTTCCCAGGATAAGCTCTGGATCTACTTCAACAGTGACTAGGATAAAACGCTAACTGATGGTGAATAGATGAATGAATGAATACACAATTGTCACTAGTTGTTTTGATTCTGTACTCCTGGTTATTAATCTGTCAGTGCAAGACTTAAATAGGCACTGGAACTGAGCACATATTTGAAAGCCAGCTCTATTTCTGAGTATGTCTAGTCTGTAATATCGAACAAACCTGCAAAAACAGGAAACTCCACATCATTGATTAGTACAATTAGCTTCTCTTCAGACATCGAGCTTCGCCATTCCACCTGCAGCAAAACAAATTCAAAAGCTTTGCATAGCAGCATAGAAGCATGCAAATGTGGGTAGTACGTGGAGCTACAGATTACAAAGCTGAAGAATTAAATTATTGAGCCACTGTGTAAACCCATGTTTTTTTATTATTTGCAGGCTAAAGAGACAACTTGATTCTGGATCTACACACAAAGCTGATAACATCATTGAAAAATATGATTTGAACCTTGCCGAAGGCCTGGTGGTAGGCAGCTAAGCGCGCTAGAGCTGGCACTTGACTGGGCCGCCCGTTAGTCTCTAGCACCTCTGTCTGTCCCTGCAGTGTGAAGACATTGGAGCCTTTTCTGGAGGACAGACGCACAATTACAAACACTCCTATGGCTTTGAAAGTGTAGTTAGTTCCATCGAATGTAACAAAGTGGAGGCTTCCATATGCCAAACCTGCATGGAAGCAAAGAGTGTATGGGAACATTTAAAGTTACAACCACATATCAATTGTCCATGTAACATGATATGATGTTTTAAAAAAAAAGCTTTAACATGCTTAATTTTCAAGGTAGACAATAGGGTTTTAAAAGACATCTGAAGCAGATATTTATATGATTATCTAGCATACAGGAGCAAACATCTGAAAGGATTCATTATTATATTTTAGAATTATTATTATTTTTATTATTATTATGTAGTGACCAAAAGTGTAAAACTAGCTATCCTTTATAAGGATAACAGATGTACACACACTTGGCCTTCTTGGATTAATGATATAGCCACCTTGAAAGCATTTCCAACAGTCATAAAAAAGTCCAGAGATATGCATACTTTTTAGTTGCCTTTCCTTCTTCTATAGTCCAAGCCACCACAAAACATCTCTATTAAGTTTTAACTGAGGCCAAGTCAGCTTTAAGCAACTTTTGTATTTGTTATAGAAAGAAATTTTATACCTTAGATTAAAATGTTGTTAAGATTGTGGAAACTACACATTTCAGTCAGGGTGTATATAAGAATAACTTCTGTGTTATGAAATGACAAATTTTAATGTTAAATGTTTGTTTTAGTGTACCAGTTCATCTCACCAAGGCCAGGTGCTCCTGTGCTTTCTGGAATGCTTGGGTCTAAAGGTGTCCAGCCATAACCCTGACACCGGTCTAGTGGTCTTTTAGCCAGGTAAAGATGGCAAAAAGAAGACTGGACACAGCACCACTGGAAGGGCATGAGATCCTTATCTGAAGATAAAAAGAGGCAATATTACAACCATTAACAGATAAAGACCTTCTGTATATTTGAAAAAAGAATATCAGTGGGATATTGTGATTTCTCAATTTCCAAAACATTTTTAAAAATCAGAAAAAACAGGATAATGAAAAAAAGAGTAGCTGCTTTACCAATGTGCTCTTGTATCTTGTCATTGGTAAAATAGCGTTCACTGTATCCGGCCAGCAGAGGACCTTGGGGGTCATACACACACGTCTTTCCTGCATTTTGCTTGTTGAAGAGTATTGACTGAAACACTTCACCTGCATTTCCACCCCAGCGGAGACCCCGCAGCTTCTGCACATATGTGCCATTCTCCACTGGCAGGGTCTCGGGACCAAACACCAGGTCGTCCAATGCCTGAGTGCGAGTACAAGGGCATGGTGTCAGCCCTAGTGTCCACTCTTTGGGCTCTGGCTCCTTCAGAGCCCATACCTGGCATTGACTCTGAGGATCTGAGCCGACCACTGTGGGTCCAGTCAGTTCATACAGAAGCTGCCCCAACTGACCTGTGTTGCCTACAATGCTCTGGGGTCGATAACGACCACCTGGGCCAAACAGATTGCTGGGTGGGTTTGGAATCTCATTGTGGTAGGTGCTGATGCCATCAGTGTAGCCTATCAGAGCGTTGTGGTAAATCCTCTGTCCTGGACCCCAGCTCATGTCGCCGTAGCGGAGTAAGGCAAATGAGCGAATACCATCCGTGGTCAGGATAGCTTGGAATGTGTTCGTCTATGGAGTAACATTGAAATTAATGTAATTAATGTTTCTCAGTCTGCATATACACAATGTAGGATCATGCTATCTGCACTAAAATGTTCCATATTTTTGTTAGTGTGTGAAAAACATTCTATTACATATTAGGCCAAAGTTTTCACCACATAAAAATATCTGAAAATTGACCTTTTAGTGACACACAGTTCTAATTTACTGTACATTCTAAGGGCAGTCTCTTGCCAGCTTACCTCAGATAAGTTGATTTTCTGGTAGGAGATTGGCAGGACATGGTCCCATGTGATTTTCAGAATCCATGTGGGAGTGAATGCAGGTTTCCCCCTTTTTACCTCAAACTGAGTCACATCTTCACGTGTGCGGTTGAAGACTATTTGAGAGTAAACATCTGATATGTTAAACTGATGATATTCCTATTAGAGAGGGAAACATTGGTCAGGTGAGGACAGACTTGTTCATATGCAAGATAAAGCCAACATTATTTCTAAGTAGCTGCAAAACACATCTCCAATTAGGTTAATTGAAAATAAAAAGGAAAAAAATAAAATTCAGATAAACAATATACCTGTACCATCTGCTTTATATATCAAACACAGACATGATTATGAAAAGCAGACTTCATGAACTCCTGCAAAGCTTCTGTTGCTAACCTTGTAGAATAGTTTTCCATCTCCTAATGTGAGGTCAGCATCATCCCAGAACACAGCTAACATGGCCATGCTTTCACTACCACTAAATCCTTTGGAGAATGGAATAGGAAGGAGGAGCTTCTGGTTCGTGTCAACTGTCTGGAACTGAACCAGTCCATTGTCTGAAAACTAAGTAAATCTGTCTGAGTGTTTCACTTAAAAAACTTGTTATTGGCAACTAAAATTCACAAATACGTGTTTTAATAAATCCCATATTATCTAACTGTTGGAATAAAGTTAACCTTTAAAACCTGCATACTTACAAATAACCTTTCATAGATCTTGCCCATGAATAAAAACCCTACAGGAGGAATAATGTATGGAGAGTTTCCATCTGCTGTTGACATTGGTATCCTCTCATCACCAACCTCCAGTCCAAATGGGTACAGTACATTCTCTGGTGGCATATATAGAGAGATGAAATTACTTCAATTGCTTTCCTATCCTCATGTATTTTGCTAACATATCTATGCTATGAGGGAAACTTTTTGAGGGAGGATACTTTAAAATACTTTGTTTCAGGGTTCACTTAAGTTACAATGTCAAAAAAGCTGACAGACCTCTTTCAAAAATCCCAACAATTAGATGTATTAGAATTACAGATCACTGCAGTATTTAAGGTGACATACACATCAAAAACTAAACAAGTTTGTGTTGTGCTATAATGTAATGTCTAACCAATTTGTGTTGACTGTTGACAGTTGGAATTATCACCAGGGCAGGTGCAACTGAAGGATCCGATCAAATTTGTGCAGGTTGTGTTGCCATAGCAAGCAGTGGCTGACAGACACTCATTCCGGTCAATGCATCCATATGATCCGCTCCCTTTCTGAGCTGTCGTATCCCAGCCGTTAGTACACTGGCACTGAAAACCAGCTATAGAGTTTTGGCATATAGCAGAAGGATGGCACCCGCCTCGATTCTGCCGACATTCATTTAGGTCCACACACACTGGCCCAAGGGCTAACAGACCTGGAGAACACACACATCTGTACGATCCTGGCGTATTGATGCATTTGCCTTGTGTGTGGCAAGGAGAGGTGATTAAAGAACATTCATCGATGTCTTTGCATTGTGTCCCATCCCCAGAATAACCCAAGGGGCAGTGGCAGGAGAAAGACCCTACACTGTTCCAGCACTGAGCCAGAGTATGACAAACTGCTGTGGCATTCTGACATTCATCTGTGTCTGTGCAGGTTCCATTTTCCTCCTGGTACCCCATGGCACAAGAGCATTGGTATGAACCATGCAAATTGGTGCAAATCTGGTCTAGACGGCAGGAGTTAGTGAGCATACACTCATCAATGTCGGTGCAGTTTGGCCCCTGAGCTTTGTAGCCAGACAAACATGGGCAAGAAAAGGAGCCTTCAGTGTTCACACACTGTGAATTTTCAGTGCAAAAACTTGTATTTTTCTTGCATTCATCAATGTCTTGACACAATGCACCATTCAGCAGAAAGCCCATATGGCACTTACATTCATATGAGCCAGGAATATTCACACAAGTGGAGTGAGCCTGGCATACTGAACCATTCTGGGATGCCAAGCACTCATCTATGTCACGGCACTCAGTCACATTGCTCCAAAATCCTTTATTGCACACACAGTAGAATGAACCAGCAGTGTTGATGCAGGTCCCGTTAGTACACAGTGGGCCGGTCTCTGAACATTCATCAATATCAATACAGTGGGTAACGTTTGGGCTGTTACTGGAGAACCCAACCTCACATTGGCAGAGAAATCCACCTGCTATGTTGACACAAAAACTGTGTTCTGGACACGTAGAGTTATCCAGACATTCATTCATGTCTCTACAGTGTGATCCATCACCCGAGTACCCATCCCAACACTCACAGAAATAAGATCCAACTGTGTTTTTGCAATCAGATGTATTAGGACACAGTGTTGGACTTGTGGCGCACTCATCAATGTCCAAACACAGAGAGTTTTTCGCAACAAAGCCAACACTGCATGGACAGTAGTATCCCCCTTCCTTATTGATGCAGATGCTGTTGTCAGGACAGGTAAAATTACCCATCTGACACTCATTTATATCCTCACACCGTGTCCCATTGTCCTGATAACCTTTCCAGCAGTCACAGTAGTACGAGCCTTCTGTGTTGAAGCAGTAGGAAAATTCTGGGCATGTTTGCTTTCCTGTCCAGTTGCATTCATTCACATCCCTGCACTCCATTCCATTTCCATAAAAGCCTTCTCTGCAGGCGCAGTAGTACGACCCCAGAATGGCATTGCATTCAGCATGTGTACTGCAGCCTTGGGTACTGTTCACACATTCTTTCTCACTCACACAGGTACCAGAATCATAGACCATACCCAGAATGCAAGTACAGGTGTATGCCCCAGGTGTGTTTTGGCAAATCTTGTTGCTGCTACAGCGTGAAGGTAGCAGACACTCATCCACATCAGCACAGGTAAAGCCATCACCTTGGTATCCCTCCAGGCAGTGGCAAACATAGGAGCCCATTGTGTTGTTGCATAAAGCAAGATGACTGCAGTTGTGGTGCAAAGTTGAATTCTCCAAACACTCATCCACATCCACGCAATCAAACCCTGACCCGGGCATACCCGGTGGGCAAGTGCACTTGTAGGAACCAGGAGTATTAGTGCAGCTGGCAATGGGATGGCACCCTCCATTCTGAGACTGGCACTCATCAATGTCTAGAAGTCATCCAAAATGGACAGGGTCAGGGAAACAGCCCTAAGATTCTAAGATAAAGGAGAGGCCAGACAAAAGGAGCAACAAAAAGATGTATGAATAGAGAAATTTGACTCACCAGAGCAGCTTTTTCCATTTCCAGTGAAGCCACTGAGACAGAAGCACAGGTGACTCCCAACCGTGTTGACACACTGTGCAAACTCACTGCACGCAGCCTTTCCAGAAGTACACTCGTCTACATCTTGAAAGCAGAGGAGACAAAAATGTAATAAAAGTAATGAGAAGGGGGAAACTAACTATATAAGTGGTTTATTTCATGATGTCTCAAGGTCTGGAGACCACAAGGATTTAAGCCTTATGTAATTAATAATAAATCATTCTGTACCATCTAGCCAAGCTACATAATATGGTACAAATGTACAAGTATTATTAAACAAAATATCCTAACTGAGGCATGGTTGAAATCAAGTTTGTGACAAATATAAATAATTTCCAGATTAAAGTCAGTAGTTACCCTTGCATTCTGTTCCATTTTGAGCATAACCCATTTTGCAGATGCAGGAGAATGAGCCTGGAATGTTTATACACTCAGTCTCATTCCTGAGACACACATTCTTCTGACATTCATCAATGTCTGAACAGATGAATCCATCCCCTTTGAACCCGACGTCACATACACACTGATATCCCATAGGTGAAGGGTGGCAGAGCCCAAATGGATGGCAAGGAGGGTTACACCATGTGCTAGGTGGAGCACACGAGTTATTATATACCACTGTACCATTCATACAAGAGCACACATACGTTCCAGGAGAATTAATGCACGCTGAGTTAGCAGGGCAGGTAGTGTTTGATAACGCACATTCATCCAGGTCCAAGCAGTCGAAGCCATTTCCTTCAAAGCCCTTTTGGCATTGGCAGGAGAAGTCACCTGGGATGTTGCGGCACAGAGCATGTGGGTGACATGCACCCTTTGCTGCACATTCGTTCACATCCTCGCAATAAGTACCATTTCCACTGAAGCCATTTTTACAGGTGCACATGAAAGAACCAACTGAGTTGACACAGGTTGCATTGGGATGGCATGACTGATATATTAGACACTCATCAATATCAGAGCATCCTGTGTTCTTACTGGGACGAGTAAACCCTGTCTGGCAGGAGCACTCATAAAAACCCTCTTTATTGGAACATTTCTCGTAGGCCTTACAAGGCTTTTCCAGTACCTGGCATTCATCTACATCCTGGCATATGGTGCTATTGACAAGGATAAACCCTGAGGGACAGAGACAGGAGAAGGACCCCATGCTGTTAACACAGGTGGCCTTGGCACTGCATCCACCACTGTTCACTTGGCACTCATCTATGTCTGAACACAGTGTCAGGCCATCACCCGTGTAGCCCACCATGCAACTGCAGTTGTAACTCCCAGGCAAGTTGGTGCAGAGGGCATAGGAGGGGCATTTCTGGGACAAAGCACACTCATTCACATCCACACAGAATAAACCATCACCAAAAAAACCAGGGTGACATGCACATGTGAACGAGCCAGGAAAGTTTGTGCATGAAGCATAGGGGCTACAGCGGCCTACTGCACATTCATCCAGATCCTGACACTGTGTTTTATTGAAAATATAGCCTTGACCACAGTCACAGTAGAAGGAGCCTGCGGTGTTGATGCAGGTTGCACCAACTGGGCATACATTATTTACTTTACACTCATTAATGTCGGTACACTGGAACCCTTCTCCAAGGAAACCAGTGCGACATGAGCATTCATAGCTTCCAAGCACGTTGATACACAGTGCGTTTGGGTCACAGAGATTCTTCCCACTGCATTCATTGACATCCACGCATGTAATGCCATTCCCGGCAAAACCTTCCTGACAAGAGCATTGATAAGAACCAGGAGTGTTCACACAGTTAGAGAACCTACTACAGATATTGCCTGCACATTCGTTAATGTCCTCACAAGTTTTCCCATTGCTCTGGTAGCCATTGCTGCAAAGGCATTGGTAGGTTCCTGGTAGATTCTTGCAGCCCTTGAAACCCATATAGGTAGGGCACACACCTGGAGTTTCTGTACACTCATCAGTGTCCAGGCAAAGATAGTTACCATTGCCTTTATATCCAGAATTACATGTGCATATGTATGAACCAGGGATGTTGGTACAGATGGCATTCCAGTGACAGATGTTTGGCCTGGTGCATTCGTTATCATCAGTGCATTGAAGCCCATTTCCAACGAAACCACTCTTACACTGGCACGTTCGCCCCCCATTTATATTGGTGCAAATTGCATCAGTGTGGCAGCCACCATTTCCTGTTTGACACTCATTAATATCCACACACTGAAAGCCATCTCCAGAATATCCATCTAGGCACACACAGCTGTAGCTGCCTGGTGTGTTCTCACAGTGCGCTCGTAAGCTGCAGCTGTGAATGCCAACAGTGCATTCGTCTATGTCTTCACACTGTAGTCCATCGCCACTGTATCCAGGCAGGCAAACACAAGTGAAGCTGTTGCGTGCTTTGACGCAGTCTGCGTGGACATGGCATATCTTTCCTATTCCTTCACAGTCACTGAGATTTGGAGCTATGAAAAAGGAAACATGGGTAACTGCAGATGATTATCGTGATAACAGGGGGCAAAAAAAATCAAAGGAATGCAGAGGTGGGTAGTAAAACATTGTATTTGCGCTGTTACACTTTCTTTTTTTTTTTTTTTACAATTTACACCTGCTCAAATAAATTTGTAAAGGATTTTACTTTTGTAAAAGAATATATTTTAACTTTGATATGCTTTTCTGTGTTCTTCTTGCTACTTTTTTTCCTTAGGCTGATTCCCAAATGTCATTCAATTGGCAGTCTAGAGCATTATTATGTTACAATATACTTTAAAACTGTGCTATTCTTGTGAGTTTCTTTGCTTAAAAATATGACACAACATTCATTTTCCAAGGTTTATATGGACATGACAGCATATTAATGCTATAATTTTGTCTGTGGCAGGATAAATTTCAAAGGTCATTAATATCTGACTGTATTTGAATATTAAGCAATTTAAGTAACTAACATTTAAATGCATATTTGGTAACCCTAGTCTATGGTACTGTTTTATTTATAAATCTAAATATGTGGTTTGTTACCCATTTCTGTAAAAACCAGACATTACAATCTTTGCACAGAGGACATTTTTCAGCTTCTTGTTCCCCGTGTTAGAACTGAGCTGGGGAAAAAAGAGTTTAAATGTAATGCCCCTACAACATGGAACAACTCACAGGAACACCTAAAGCTTACTGTGCTCCCTTCGCTGGACGAATTTATGGCACTTATAAATCATTTTGAATACAGCCATATTGGAGATTGCTTCTGCGATATTTGACTGTTTCATTATGTATTTTTCTATTTCTTTTGATTGATTTTTATTTTTCCACTAATTCTTCCCATCTGGTGTTTTTTAAAATGTATTTATTAATATTTTTTTGTAGTTGTTGCTTGTTTGCGTAATTGTCGTTGTTGTGCCTTTCACTGCCTTCTTGGCCAGGTCACTCTTGTAAATGAGATTTTATCTCAATTAGTTTATATACTAGTTAAATAAAGGTTACTACTACTACTATAGTAATGATATACATTTTCTGACAAGTTATGCATGTTTTTACACTGAAAGGTTTTGATTTGTCATCGAGATCACAGTTACATTTTGAAATGTAACAGTTATTCTTTTTCCTTGACTAGTTCCTTTCACTAGACATTTGCTTTAATGGCTACTTTTTCTTTCTTTCTTTCTTTTATGTGTTGATGTGAGTCATCAGTGACTACTCTACCACCACTAAAAATGTATGACTAAGGACATGACTCACCTACACCGGTGTACATGAGAATAGTACACAGATACAACAGGCAGAGCTGTGGAGTCCTTCCCGAGAGAGAGAGAGAGAGAGAGAGAGAGAGAGAGAGAGAGAGAGAGAGAGAGAGAGAGAGAAGAAAATGAGAGCACATTACATATTATCACTTACCATTGAAGTTAGTTTGCAACCAAAAAATAAAATAAAATAAAAAAAGTCAAATGTTGAGGGAATTAAGCAGAGAGACAGTCCTATGTATTAACTGTTCAAACTGAATTTATTGAGAATTGCTTCCTTTACCACAAGCATTGGGAAAAGGTCAAGTCACATAGGTGAATTCCTGTAAGCTATTAAGTAATAACTTTGGCTCATTTACCAGAAAAGATAATCCATTTCTACACTGAACAAAGGCAGAGCAGGATACTGTTACGTGTTCCAGTTTCACAAGTCAAACAAAAGCATAATGTATGAAGGATAACCTACGGGACAGTATTTGAAAAACAGTCAGATGCTTCGTCATAAAAAGTGGATTTTTACAATATTCTACAAAATATACAAAAATAAATTCTGGAAATTCTTCCTTACTTCTGAAAGAATAGGTTTTAAGTAAAATGCCCAGATTTGTCAAAGTTGAAAACTGATTTTTATGGATAAGTTCATTAGCTGTTACTTTCATTCAAGTTAATGTTAAGAAATTGGACACTAACATGATCTGTCCCTGAAAAATTAATTTTGTGTACACTACTGGGCAAAAATATATAAATAAATAAAAGGGCCAAGCCCAAACTGTCAAATATTAAGCTTTTAATGGTCTTAACAACACATCATTGGTCAGAAAATGAGCAAGAATTAAACAGGTGCACTCCTGAGTCCTCCTGTGCCACCATTTGCTGGTTTTACTTTTGTTGTAGTGAACTGATTGGGGAAAAGCTAGAAACAGGGAAATTCACTTAAAGAGTCTTCTTGGATACAAAGTTTAAATCAAGATTAAAATGTTTGATGGAAAAATTCAAACTAGCTCATGTCTGGGTATACAAAATTTTCCAAAAATATCTTCTGGGATTTTTTTTTTCTTAAAAGGTTAGTCATTATTTGGTTTTCTGCCACACCTGATGAAACCCATCAAGGCCACAAGGCTTAAACATTTAAAGAAATCAAAGGGAAAAGCTCTCTCATACTAAGTTCCCTTATATATTTGTTTAATTCTTGCCAAATTTCTGACCAATGATTTGTTGTTAAGATATTGGTACATATTTGCATATGTTCTGCACATACCTGAGTATTCTGTGACAGCCACCCTTTAATTTAAACAAGCATGTGTTGTGCTTTGTCTCTGTGTTATTTGTTTTTGTGTTTTTTCTAATCATTGCTTTGTTAATTATTTGAATGGATTCTATGTAAAAATGACTAATGTAAAACCGAAAAATGTGTTTTTCCCCCCTAATGGATTATTTTAATTAACTACAATTAGGTGGCATAAATTTTAATATTCCTTTTTTGTCAGTCTTGGCATCAAAGTATATCAAAAATATCTTCCGATTACTTTCTGGCAGAGATGATATATGATATTGTACAACCTAGCGAAATGAAGACATTAATGATCGGATGTATTTTTATGGTATTTAACAAGTTACCAGTTGCCTTAAATGAAGGAAAGTGTTTGACAATTTTGAAATCATTGTATTTCTTTATAAATCAGTGTGAATGGCATGTTAACTACATGTTCATTATTATCACCATTATGCCATGCTATGATTTACATTTCCATCACAGTTCTCCCCATTTAATACCAGACCATGGGTCCATAATGTAGATATCAGCTGGCTTGTAAATAGGAAACATGGTAACAAGAAACTAAGACTTATGATTCAGACCTGATTTGCTTCAAATTTAAATTAATATTTTTCTTTTTCATTTACTTCGTTTGTATAGTCTATAATTGTGCCAGTGTTCGAATGTTGTGTATATACGTATATACTGGAATATATATTGGAATGTTTCCCTCTTTTGAAAATTTGCTGAAAAACTAAATCAATAAGATCAATAGACAGTTACTGGTTAAGTTACAATACATCAAGGTGATAAATAGAAGTATGTACTCACTGCATATCTTACAGATGGACTGAAGTTTTAAGAGGCTGGCATTGGGGCAGAGATTGATCTAATCCTCTCAGGCGGCTCTGTGTGTCTGTGTCCTCCTCCACGAAGACACTCATTCTGTATCCAGCTCTCATCCCTCTTTTGAGTCTGACCACAATGGGCCATCTTACAGCTTGCTGATATCTTAAACCAGCACAGAAGGTAACACCCATATTTTTATACACATGTTTTGTCCTCCCAGCAAATAACTATTCCCTTTGGCCCCTTACTTGTCCTTTCTGACAAAACATTTGTGCTAAAGGACGAAGAATCTTATTTCATTGTCAAGACTTCTTGCTCAAGATACCTGATGCCCTCCAGTCATTTTCCACACTGTGTATGTGTATAATGTTTTAACAGACTTGTTAAGAACTCTGCTCAGCATTACCTTGACTGATCCCCAGCAATATTTCCTTCTTCTACTATTTTTGTATGAAAAAAACAAAATACATTTAAGGACATAGACCTTTTGCTGTAAGAGGCATTTTGCCAGAAGGGTTTGAGTTCATCTGTCCCTTCAGAGGGAAGAGTCAATGCGAATACAATACAATACAGAATACAATGTTATTCTGATTGACCCCCTTTATCCTATGATGAGACATCCCTATCCTGATGGGAGAGGTCTCTTCCAGGATGACAGTGTCCCCATCAATGGGGCAAAAGTGCTCACTGAATGTTTTGATGAGTACGAAAATTATGTAAATCATATGATATGGTTTTTCCTAGTCAGCAGATTTTGCACCAGCATGTTAGACAGCACTCTCCACAGCCATTATGAAAACACTAACACCAAAACACCAAAACACCAAACACCAAAATTGCTGGAATATCATTTGGAAGAATGGTGTACATCCCTCCAGTACAGTTCCAGGGACATGTAGATTTGATGCCAAGGTACAATGAACCAATGAATGTTCTGGTGGCTTGTGGTAGTGGAACACCCTTACTAAGACCAAGAATTTTCCTATTATTTGTCTGTCTGTAGGAACAGATTGTTAATCAAGAAAATCGTTAACAATAGTGGCCAAGATAATATTTCTCTACATCCTGTTCATAGACTGGATAAACAATTGATTTTTAATATCTTAGGCTAAGGTGCTAAACAATGATCAGTAAACACCTAGTGGTGAAGGCAGGGGATGCATCCTAGCAGACTTGTGTTATATTATTAATTTTTCTTTTAAATTAGAAAAAAAATTGGATACTTGGCGATTTAGAATGGAGAACAATTTGATTAGCTGTAATTTAACTGCAGTTATATTTATTTTATACATGTACATTCTGTATGTGTATGCATATCAAAAGCTTCATTCATTTAAAAAGTACTGAGTTGCAGTAATAAATGATTTCAATGTGGTATCAAAATCCACTATTTTACTTGGAGCTATTTGTACTGTAACACAGAAGACACAACACTCAGATCATTTCCACATACTTAGACAACCACTGTTATGCTTCCTGAATATGCAGCTTTTATACAGCCGACAACCTGGAGGTGGTGGTATAAAAATGATGTTGTTTTTGAACCTGTAAGATATAAACATTGCCTTGTTAAATAATAAGATTTAGTCAAAAAAATGTGTCTGATATTGGGGTTATGTTGTAGTGTTTATGTCTTTATAAGAAAAATGGTGATAAAAAAAAGTATTAATACTATTAACACACAACTGCAGTGGATGTTCTACACATGTTCTACACATTCTACACGTGTCCTGTCTTTTGAACAAGGAGCTGTGGGAAATACATTGCAGTGTTGGTAGGTCTACAGCATGTTCATTTCACTTA
>CM074947.1:20114514-20141543 GCA_037577455.1 Pangasius macronema
TTACAACCTGGTTATGATCCACCAGCGCGAAATGCGAATACTTGGAATGTTTCCCCCAGTCTTAAGATTTTGTTCAGGAGTGTATATTTAGAGCAGTGGAAATCACAACCCAATATTATCAAAGTTATCATATTTATTATTGAGTTTCTATAGTTAATATAGCTATTTGATTGGTGACTTGAATTAAATGGGTTTAATCCAAACCTTGATAATAATAGTATTTTACTCAAAATCTATTCTCGACCTATAAATATTGCCTTAATAAATAGATACAATATTACTGTACACTTTTAGATAATGTTCATGAAATAAATCTGTCCATTTTTACAGTTGAAGGGGCCCTAGCTACAAACTGTTTGAGAACCCCAGATATATAAGCAGATTTGGAGATGAGGATACTTTCTTTTTTTTTTTGTATAAATGCAAGACATTATTTGCTTTAACCCAATGGTATCTCAGTATAATTGTTAATGTGTTAAGTAGTATTTGTTCCACTGCTGCCCTGTCTATGAGACACCACAGTTTAATATTATGGTGTAAACAATACTGGGTAAATAAACATGATGCATAGGAACATCACGTAATTTCGTTTTTCATGCAGTCGGATCCAGATCTGTAAGCCGAGACTATGACGTCAGACCGGGAATCTGATGATAAGCTCAAAGATCCTGGGACTGATAGTGATAAAACCTGTACAATCATGATCTGAACTAAAGTAAAATGGGGACATGTTTAATTTCACAATTCAGGGTTTTATGCTTTATTGTAGGCTATAGAACGTTTAGAGCTTGGTAGCCGATTAGCCTGGGGCATCACCTCTTGTCGAAACTTGTTGATCCGGTTTGGACCTAGATTCCTACTTAGTCAGAGTGAAAATAATAGACTATGTCCAAACACAAACATACAGAAACCTAACCCTTACTCATAACATTTCTCACACACTCAGGCCATTCATCATATTGAGGCATTCTACACATGTCCTGTCTTTTGAACAAGGAGCTGTGGGAAATACATTGCAGTGTTGGTAGGTCTACAGCATGTTCATTTCACTTACAACCATAACCACAAGCAAGCACACACACACACACACACACACACACACACACACAAGAGGAAATGCAATGGTTGTTGAAGTTGTTACCATACCAGCCCTCAAACAAACCTATTTTCAAGGTTATATAGTATTATATATCATACTTTTGAAAAGTATAAATAAAAAGATGAGGGAGTGGTGAAAAAAGACAACTAAAACTAAAGCTGTAAATTGCTTGCTAAAATGCTTTTACTAGAATATTGAAGGTACTGAAGATTTTTGAAAATCCCTGGATGGATCAGGAAGAGAAATTCTAGACTTTTATAAAACATTTTCTTAAAAAAAATAAGTCTAACCATAGAGAGAACTAATCAAGCTGAAAAAAGATGCCGTGCTTAATGGATGCTGGATTAGTGTTTTGAACTGGTGATCACAAAATCCCTGTAGAGGACTAATAAACTAACAAATGTATTTTACCGTAAGAAATGTTCAGCTTTAGGTGAGGTACACGCTCAGGGGGAAAAATGGGTATTAATATGGAAGGATATTATAATGGTCAATTACAAATGTATGAAAATTTAAAGAAACCTTGAACGAAACTCATTTTCGTGGCCGAAACAGGAGTTGTGCCATATATGGTAATGAGGAAGTGAGGCAAGTCTTTCGAATGTCCACGCCCACTTCTGATCTCACCTGACGTTGCTTTACACGCACAGTATAATTAGTCACTTGCACGAAGTTGATGTTAGTCCAGAGGAGTAAGGTGAGGAGATATGTTGTTCTGTGTCTAAAAAGCTGCTTATGGCTGAGAGGAATAAGCACGTACATTGGATTATAGCTACATTTGAGGCCTTTGAAGGGAACTAAATTCACACCTTATTCTGAAGAGGCTTTTTTTCCCTCTCGAACGGTATAACGTCTTGTACGGTCCTTGGTTTTTGAGTGTTATTTGTCTTCTCTTTACAGCTGACATCCAAGATGAAGGAAATAATTGTTCTGTGTCTATTGGCGTTCGTCGCTGGAGCTTCTGCACAATGTAAGTGGTTTATGACTTGTTTTATGACTTATTTGCGATAAGGTTATCTGTATAGTTGTAGAGTTTTTAAATTTCACATCGACTATAAAGTTGTAAAAAAAAAAAAAAAGGCAACTGAGGTTGTGCGTACCGTTTTTCTTTGTGAAATGATGTATTGGTAAGTAGCAGGACGCTAAACAAACAGGCCTACAGGTAGAGGTGGGGGAGGGGCGCGGCTTTCAGTGTCGCTGCACCTGATTTCAATGAAGCTCCTAAAATGGCTCCCGCAGGTTGCCACACCCGTGTCTCTTTAGCGCCCAGACCCTACCAACCAAAAGCTCGTTCTTTTCCTCAGTGGTTACAAAACAGTAGCATTTTCATAATATGGTAATATTATTCATAATAATACTGGTTTCATAATAGTTTCATAACTATTAATTTTAACCCTGCAGGTGTGTGCAAAACCATGAAATGGGCGAACTGTGATGGAACTCCATGCACATGCTCAGTTCTAGTTGGAGCTAGTGTGAAGCAACAAATAAACTGTGACCAGTGTGAGTTCTTGATCTTTATTTGGACTGTGAATGTCTGTTTGGAAAAAAAAATTAATTAATTTTACATTGGTTGTCTGCCTAATGTGTGCTGTCTCTTGCAGTGATTCCCAAATGCTTCCTCATGAAGGCAGAAATGTACCGTGCAAGGAATAACCTGTCCACTAGATCGATTGGTGGGAAGCCAGTAGAGACTGCATTTGTGGATAATGACGGGATCTATGACCCAGAGTGTGAGAATGATGGACGTTTCAAGGCTGTCCAGTGTAACAACACTGAAACGTGCTGGTGCGTCAACAGCGCTGGTGTCCGCCGAAGTGATAAAGGAGACAAGAACATAAAGTGTGAACCAGTGGAGACCTAGTGAGTGCCCGTCATTAATTCTTTATTGTGGTCTTGCTGTTCTCCAACTTCACTGCTAAAGTGCTTTTGGTGTTTGCTACTGTGTAGTTTGCTGGAATGTTGTTCTGTGTTGGTGTATGGTGGCTAAAAGCACAAATCTTTCCTCTTTTAGCTGGGTCCGTCTTGAGATGAAACACAAACCTATTACCAACTCCCCGGATCTGACACAACTGAAGACGTATGTCTTTGAATTTTAGGTTTTGTTTAGTAGACTATTGTTGTTTGGCAAATTCTTACTTTTTTTCCTTACTTTATTTATTTTTTTCCCCCCAAGTGGGCTACAAAATGTCCTTTCAGACCGTTATGGACTGCAAGCACAATACATCTCAGAAGTTCAGGTAAGACCTAGGAGGTATTAATCAGGTATTAATTTTTGGGTTAAAGGCCTTCACTGTATCCATGATGGTCTCTTTGTATTTCAGTATGATTTAAATGGACGTTTGATTGTTGTGGATATCAAGAAGAACAAAACGGACCGTGCTACAGACCTGCCCCGCATGTCTTACTACTTGGAGAAAGATGTAGGTTCTTTAGCCCCCACTTCAAATTCAGGCTTGTTTAATGGGTGCAATATATTGATTGTGTTATTTGTTTACAGGTAAAAGTCCTGCCTCTGTTCAAAGAGCAGAATCCATTTTCGGTCAATGTTAATGGTAACCCTTTGCAAATGGAGAACGTCCTGGTCTACTATGTAGATGAGAAGGCACCCACGTTCACGATGCAAAGACTGACTGGCGGTGTGATTGCTGTGATTGTGGTTGTAATCCTGGTTGTGCTCCTTGGCCTCCTTGTTTTGGTCAGTAAAACACCTTCCTTGTGGCTTACCTTAATATTTTGGGTTTAAGTTTTGGGTCGTTCCATTGTAAGACTTAACACTTTGTTCATGTGACTTTCCACAGTTTTTTGTCAGGAGACAGGAAAAGGCCAAGTACAGCAAGGCACAGGTGTGTTCAGACTTGTGATTTGGTTCTTGATTTGTGTGTGTGGGGAGGTTGTGTATTTATTTATTTATTTATATTTTATATACACTCTTTCCTTTGCCTATAACAGCCTTCCTGTTTGTTTCCTCTTGCTTTTCAGGCCAGGGAGATGGAGACCATGTCATAAAAGCGGTCATGGCTCTACAGCTGTTCTTAGTCTTTAAAGACTGGAGTCCTCTGCACTCAGATACCTGCTGTATATTAAATTTTTTGCTGGGGTGTTTTTCCTTTTTTAATATATAGAAACAAGTGCCTGTTACATGCTCTATGCTGTTATGCTCAAAGCTATGTTTAAATGGACAGTCAAGTCTTTACCTCCCAATCAGGATCAAGGTGGAAATGTCTGCCTTGAATTAGATTTGTCTGAATATAGCCATGTCTAGTTTTTAAAATTCTCATTGAGCTAATATTTGGTTTAAATGAATACATGTGTACAGTTTGTCAAGTGTCATTGTTTTTAATAAACTTTTTGTCTACTAGTTGTGTCTTCCATTGCTCTTTTAAAACGAGGTCCAACTGGATTTAATCAGGCAGGGTTAAGTTAAAATCTGCACGCTTTATAATCTGTAGACTGACCATGCAAACACCAGTGCTTAGAAGAAAGCGTAGGGTATCGTTAGTTACAGGCAAGTAACTTGGGCTTCGTAAAAAGTTACATAGCAGCTCTATGGGATTTCTGGCTTAGGTATAGACTGCATCTATCTACGCTTCAATAGATTTGGGAGTGTGTTTATAAGGTAGTGCTCACATAATCTGGAGGATGGGTTAATTTGCATATCCCACCCCCCCCCAGTCCTA
This sequence comes from Pangasius macronema, assembly GCA_037577455.1. Classification (NCBI taxonomy): domain Eukaryota; kingdom Metazoa; phylum Chordata; class Actinopteri; order Siluriformes; family Pangasiidae; genus Pangasius; species Pangasius macronema. The sequence continues at coordinate 20,119,294 of CM074947.1, forward strand.
TAGATACAGTTTGCATTGTGTGCTCTTGGGGGTGCTGAAGGAACCATTTTGTTGTGATTATAGGCCTACAAATTTGGGGTGCTACCCAGTCTTTTTCTTAATCTTAAAGATTAAGTCTTGTTTCAGACTGAAAAGAATGTCTAATAAATCTCAATCAACTGTACAACCTGACCCACGGTTTAATGTAATGCATGAAAACCAGCATTACAAGTTCTATTCTCTTCTCTCTCACACACTGACTGCTGTGTTACTTGAGCCCAATGGCTTTTAAAAACAACCTCTGTTCTAATGTTTTTTTCTACCGTAGTTCTCTGTAATTGGAAACCTTGGTGCGGGTGTCCATGTCATGCCCACACTTGCATATTGCTTGTGACTACATCAGCCCTACAAATGTCCCCAACATATGTCCACCTGAGATATAACTGAAAATGACCAGTAGTGGCCTTTATTGCTATTAGAAACCCGTATGGCATCATTAGCTCACATGAAATTTTTTCCCCATTGATTTTATGAAACAACTCAATATATACAGTTTAGACACAGTTTTAAACTATCTGCAGTCTCTGCTTTTGCTATTTTTCTTTCAACAAGGGATGAAAGTCCCAGTATAATAATACTTTAACTGGAGCCCCTGGTTTCGTTGAAAACAGACACACAAACACACACTACATGAATGCTCTTCCTGTTCAGGCAGTTGGGAAATGTGACTAGGTGCCACACCTGTTCTCATGGAGAAACCAGAATATTTAAAGCATGTGGCTTAACTCTGCAGTGAAAATTTGTGGCTTTCTGTCTCACCAAACTCCTGATGTATGTTCTCACATACATGCTTTTTCTGACTCATATACTAGTTCAGCTGTTCTGTAGAGATACCATTCACTTACTAAAGTGTTTCGTGAATGGCCACTCAGGTACTTTATTATTTGTATAATACTGCTTTATGTTTCTCTACTGAAGATATGTAAAATCACCTGAAAGTTATCTATCTAGAAGAAAAACCACACAGAGCTCAGAGATGAATGTGAAGGGTGCGTGATACCAACACTCACTGGAATCAGGTTAGACTGGAGCAACCAGGTTCAGTGTGTTACACAGGGCTTGTGTCTTAATGCTAAACCAGGCTTCTCTCGCTGCCTTTCAGTATCAGTTGGGTGATGTATTTAATTTGAATGGGAAGTATGTGTTTAACTTTTAACAGCAAGTTCTTGGATGGCTAACTCTTTGGTAAAAATTAACTTGCCCTGTATAGTCTTAACAAACTTGCTATACTGAACATGCTCTGTAACCCTGATATAGTCTTTCCATGTATCCTAAAAACAATATACCTACAACCATCTCATGTCAGTGTGAGCTAACATCTTTGTAATATGAACTACTGTAAGCAAATGTAAACAAACCATGTGCAAATCATGCACCCCGTGTCATGGAATTAACTCTGGCTTTCAAAGCTTTATATAAAAATTAATGAGGGAAACGTTTCAAATGTATTGCTTTACTTCGTAGCTGTTTGCTGGGGGTGCCATTTTATTTCATATTATTTTGCCATTTTAAGTGATCGAATGTAATGATACCGTCATTTAAAATGATTCAAGTTTCCTTGACTACACAATGAGTCGTGGTCTGACTCTGTCCTTTTTCCACTTCTTTTGTCTGTGCTCTATTTTTTTAAAGTCTTTTCCACAACACAGCCTGCATCTTTGAGTTTCAGGGGCTAGTTCAAACAGGTTTGGGTGGGTCACAGTTATATTCATGCCTGAAACAGATATGTCACTCTCAGTGTGTTTCCCTGGTAACCGGGGGAGGTTTAAAGTAATAAGCCAATCAGTTGAGACAGGTAAAAGTAGGTGGGACTCTAGGGTTACAACAATGTTGTTGCTGAAGGTTAGGTGAAACTTGAGTGGCATATCGGAAATTTCTATTACTTTATGTCAGCAATCATCTGTTTCAGTTGAAATTCACTTGATATAACACCTGAAAACAATTGTTTAGCATACTTATAACTAAATTTACTACAGTAACAAGAGCAAAGGCACATACTATGCAGATGAGACATAAGGCAAGAGGCAGCACCTCCACTCCTCCTCTGGAATCACAACAATATAAAAACTAACAGAAGCACCTTCCATGGAAGTACGTTTTAAATACCAGTGTGTGAATACTTCTACAGAAATTTTATCAGGTTTTTTTTTCCCATGACAACTTCTTGATGTAAACATGTCCTCATTTTAATCTTTTACAATACAGGAATAAAGAAAGAAGCTCATTTAGCCTGTTTTATAACATATATTTAATAACATAATAATTAACATAATATTTATTTTATTATAAATGTGCATACATAAGAGAACCCAGCAACAGATTCCCATTTCTACAATAAATAGACTCAAAATTAGACTTTCAACATTACAGTCTCTTTATAACTGCATGGCACAAATGTGGCTTATAAACACAATGCACAATGTTGCTACTTCCTATTTCTGTCGTTAAATCACTTCATGTAGCTCAGAGTTCAGTTTTCAGGTGGTGGTAAATAGTCTACCCCGCCAGAAAAAAAAGGTTTTGTAGCTTGATCCATTCAGAAAGTACTTTTGTACCTTGCTGCATTCAATTTCTACACATTACTTTGTCAATCAAGCAGCTTTCATTTATAATCCAAATGAACCACTCTTTTATCTACCTGCTAATCCTCAGCATTCATGGCTTTTTTTTTTTTTTTTTAAAAGAAAGATCCACCTCCACAGAGTGCTTGAATTTATTTTTTTTTTCCTGTCTGTAACTTGTTTGTTTGGGGGAAAAAAATGGGAAGGAATGTAAATGATAGTCTACATTGGAATATTCATCCTTTTCCTGAACTATAATATGACTGTATTTGTGGAATAAACTGGTGTTAGTCACAGAATCCATGAACTGATTAGAAGAACAAAAATTGTTGGTCAACATTTACATAGTTTTCTTTGAAATGATGTGATTATTTAGTCTTGTTGTTCATTTTTGCCATGCTGGCTAGGGCATTTAATCTAGAACGTCCGCAGATTAGTTGTACCTTAATCATAGTAGGACGTACGTGGCATGAGAAATACCTTTTCACATCCTTTTTACATGAGGCACGGAAAGAAAAGGGCATCCATTGTTCTTCATACATTAATGGATTCATATCAACAAAGGAAAGTCACAGCAAAATGCAAATCAGGTCCAAGTTCCTGTTCCCTAGAGCAGTTGTAATCCGTTTTGAATATGAATCCATTCCTAGTTTCAACATTACAGAGTATGTACCAGTATAAAGCACATCAGAGCAGTGTGGGGGCTTTGCTGGGTTTGCCACCGCCTGCAAGAGGGAATTTAGAGGCGTGTTGCTCTCCAGACTGACACTGGGCCAGCAGCAGAGCTGGGGCAGAGAGATGGTGTGCTGCTGACTTCTGTTGATGCGTACTGTTAATGTAGCTGGCCATAAGGAGCGATAGTTCCCGGATCTGAATGGATACAGAAAGCACAGGAATGCAGACCTCAGAAAGCATGCACGCTTGTTTGTACAGGTATAAGTTCAATTAGCAGACTAGAACAAGGCCTTTTCAAATGTAAGTTTCGCTACAGATTTCAATCTATGAAAATGTAATTCTACCACTGGTACTATCTCTACCTTAAAAGTGCTCATGGCAAACAAATGCTTCTCAGTGGGCGTCTCCCTGGCTGTGTTGCTCCTGGAGCTCTGAGTCACCACCAGCATGAAGTCCTGACGACAACCTCCAAATGTCACAACGTTCTTATGCGAAAAGGACACTAGAAGTTTCTAAACAGTTGAGAGAGCAGGAATGGCTTAGAGGGTTAAGCATTATGTCACGTATTAGAAATCAACAGGAAGGTTAAGTGTAAGACTGCAGATATCTTCTCACCATGGAAGTAAAGTCCAACACACTCAACCCGTCCTCATGGACAGCTACCCACACACGTGCGCTCTGCAGTGAAGAGGGTGACCGGGGCTACAGGAAAAGAGAAATGGAAAGCGCTAACAGAACAGCCTTCCTTTCTTGCATATACAGTTAGGGAAAATAAGTATTAAGACACTTTTGCTTTTGTTATTACACATCCAGCACATTTATATCCGCTTCAGATTTATATACATATAGAATGTAGTTTGATTTTCTATGTATGTACACGCGTATATAATGTGTGTGTGTGTGTGTGTGTGTGTAAAGGTTACATAAAAATAAATCAAGTTTGAGATATAAATGCTGAGATATAAGTTACAAAATGATATTAAAATAAAAACAAATGTGTCTGAATACTTATTTCCTCTCTATAGAATCTGTATAATGTACAATACTTCACATTTTCTGTGCCATTAAAAGACGAGGTACACAGACATCACAAAGCTCATAGGTAATGCACACAAAAATAGCATTTAAAATGATATAGGTGTGTCAGGAGTGAGCATGTGACAATATTCAAAGCACAGCAGGAAAATAAACCGGATTTGCATTTTGTTGTGACTTCCTAGTTTAGTTTGCTGCTGGTATGGATTCCATCAACATACACGTTATGGCCAAATGTTTGTGGACACATGACCATCACGTTCATATCTGCACAGCAAAAAAATGACATCTTGGCATGTGAAAATGTCTTGGATATAGTCAAATGTATGTAGTATTTCTTATTATAATACTACAATTAACCATATATAAGATTATTAATCCTATTTCTAGACAATTTTTACAAGATTCTAATTTTCAATTTGCAAGATTTTAATTTTCTTATTCTATTAGCATAAAAATTTGCTTCTTTAAGTGATTAAAATTACTAAAATTAATAATAATCTGCCAATAGAATAAGACTATTTCAAGCTTGAAATGAGTACAACTATCTATAATAGGTTTAATAACCTTATATTTGTTTTAGTGTCATTTTTTAATGATAAATTCTAGATCCATTTGACTATATTCAAGTGTGACTATTTTTCCACTTGCTAAGATGCCATATTTTGCAGTGTGCTTGTTGAACATCCCATTCCAGATGTAGTCTCCCTTTGCTGTTATAATAACAGCATTATTAGTAATTAATAGCATTATTGAAGTCAGGCACTGATATAGGGTGAGGAGGCCTGGCACGCAGGTGGTGTTCCAAATCATCCGAAAGGTGTTCAGTGGGGTTGAGGTCAGGGCTCTGTGCAGATCACTTCAGTTTTTGCACACCAACCTCAGCAAACCATGTCTTCATGGAGCTCGCTTTATGCACACGGGCACTGTCATGCTGGAACAGGTCTGGGCCTCTTAGTTCTAGTGAAGGGAAACTGTAACGCTACAGCATACAGAGACATCATATACAACTGTGTGCTTCCGACTTTGTGGCAACGGTTTGGGGAAGAACTACATACAGGTGTGAAGGTCAGGTGCTCACCAAAATTTGGCCATACAGTTTAGATTAAATGCAATGGCTCTCCAACCGGTCCCCCCCCCCAGGTTACAGTTTTGCTCTACAAGATGAACAAATTCTTCATATTCCATATTTGTGATGAACTGCACTAATTTCACATGCTCACCTTTGAATGTCTTTCATTTAGTGAGGTTCAGTGAAGAGAGCCTTAGAATGGCAACATAGAGTTTTCGGAAATGTATTTATTTTTTAAACACTGCTCTAATGAAGTCAGAAAAGCACCTCAGCTTCAAACAGCTTGGCTCCAAAAAAGGGCCACTTGCGGGCCACAGTCAGATAGATCCGCACACACTCGGAGGAGCAGCGCCCCCTCAGTGACGCCCAGCGAGCCGAGATCCTTTCGCTTAACTGCCTGGTAAGATAAGATGAAGGGAATGGAGACTAGTGTGAGTATTAAAATACATTTATTTAAATACATTTACTTCTAATACCTAAACAAACATTAGTGGTGAACACCTTAAAACAATCCAAATCTGTGATTTTTAATGAGCTTCATTTTGGCCCAGTGGCCACCCAACATGCAGGCATAAAGTATGATTGATGATCTGGTGATCTCCCAATGTCTGTCTATACGTATACATACACACATACAGTATACTTCACCAAGATTTCATCCCTTCTGATGCTTGTAATGGTCCTGATCTTGAGTAATGCTTGCCTAAGCCATAGGCTCATTGCACAGCTGTTACAGAGCCTATGCATTTACATTTACAAGTCTGAGCAAAGTAGCAAGTGAAAGGTAAACTATAGAGCGAAAGTTAAAATAGCCAGTGCAGACTACTTTCTATAATTACTGTATGTACTGTAGGTTCTGTGCATAGCTCTGTGTGAGTGCGCTAGGAGTCTTGGACAGAGGGATGACAATCAGACATGCTCATGGGAATATTACGCCACAGCCTGAGCATTCTGATTAGTCTCACCAGCTGATATCTGAACCGTTTTATCATATTTCAGACGTTTTTGCTTGGATGCTTTCTACCAAGTTTGGTATTATACAGTATATACCTTTTTAATATCATTTTCATATTTCACACTAAAGACACTAAGCTAGCTTTCCCTTAATATTTGCTATTCTCTGTGGCTATGTGGCTAAATTACAGTACAGTGTATTCGCTAGAACTGTTGTAATACAGTGATACTTTCATGTTTTTTTTGGGGACATGGCGCTCTGATGTGGTTACAGGTGTTTACCTCAGCTGCTCCTCTGAGCAGGTTCTTCTATAGTGCTTTGGGTAGAAGCGCTCCAGAACCTGCTTCAGAGTTTGTGTAGATTTGGCCTGTCCAGAGCCAGAGCCGGATGCACTTGGGAATGGACGCTCAAAGTCTCCAAACTCCACCTGAAGGGGACATGAAAGATTTAGGCAAACATCCAGTAAGAGGGATAACGTACTGAGTCTAAACAGGGCTGGGAAGGATTTTAGCAAGCTGGAGGATATACTAAATATCCACTGGTGCAATATCCAAGAACAGCTACAGACTCGAGGAATCGAGAATTGTATTGTGTATATGTGTAAATATGTTGATTTTGTCTAAGTATGTAAATATTCATTTATTATTCATTTTTTGCCATTCATTTCTTTCCCCCTGGGAGATTACTACAGTCCATGTATCTATCCACATACATCCAAGCTTTTGCTTAATCTGCAACACACCTGAGCCAGCAGAGCAGACATCTCTAGGGCGAGCTCTTTGTTTACAGGGAAATGCCCTGCTGCAATCTCCTCATTAGTCTGATAGGCCAAGAGCAGGCGCTCTCTCTCAGTCTCTCCTCTCAGCTGATGAGAGAAGTACAGCCTGGAAAGAAAATGATAATGTGCGCGTGAGAGAAGGACAGATAGTGAAGGGGTGGAGAGTGATACAGAGAGTCCTGGTGTATGTTGTCATGTTCTACTGATAGCTCTTTGAGCTGTGGGTGTTCCCCTACCTGTTTTTGTAGGTCAGTTTCACGGTCCTGGTGTTCTCAGATTTGCCTGTGTGTAACTCCTTACAGGCCTGCTCCCATTTAGCTATAATGTCACAAATCTGTAGAAGAGGACACAAAACTGTAAGATAACAGAAAGACTCGTTCCACTACATATAATGTCTTTGATATTAATTCGTCTCATTCTAAGTGTTTTGATCCATTTCATTATGTGGACCTGTTCAGACAAGGCATTAACATCCATTCTGGATCTGAAAATAATTGGACAAGAACAATTACAGGGTCAAATGCGTCACTCAAACCACTTATCAAAGTAATCAGTAAGTATTTTGAACAATTAGGCTCAAGCCAAGACAATTTCTGTCTACACAGGGCATAATAAAGTACACTATATGCTTAATAGAAGGATTCAGGATTCACAGAAAATAATGTAGCAGAAAGAAAATAGCTGAATATAACAAATAAAAAAATGTGCCTTTAGAAACAACTCTTACAAATAATTATTTTAAGTTTTTCAGAAATTTTTTATTAAATTATAAAGTTGTAAGTGAAACTAAGTTAAAATTACTACGTGCCTCTGTGCAAGAGAGTGCAACAACATTTATCATGGCATTCAATCATAACTAGTCACCAGAGACACGTGTGAAATGTATAAAAATGCTAGATATAAATGGCTATCTGGTTCACCCAGTATGGATGTTAATACGAGGTCTGAACGAGGCCTATAAGTGAATTGGTAAGACCATCTGACCATCAGACTGCCCTGTAGATAATGTTCTAGGTTTTGTCCGGTGGGGTCGTCTGAGTAGAGACTAAACCCGGATTGGCCGGTCTTCCTCATGCCTGTGTCCTGGTTTAGACGGCTCTGGAACTCCTCCACTGTGGTGGAGGCATCGAAACCAACAACCTACCAATCAAACACATTTAATACAAAATTAAAAAAGGTTAAAATCTGGTATTTTATATGATTTATTATTCTATTTCTCTCCTTGTAGACCTGATAGGTGCTGTTGAGAAAGTGGACAGGCACACTGAATGGCAGCGAGTGGTGGTATGGGTTCCTCAGTAAGATGGACAGTATTTCCATTCGTGAGGGCCGGGCCTGGCGCTCACCCTTCTGCTGGGTTCTCTCCAGAGAACGCTGGCAGTAGATGGCATATTTCCCCACCTCTGTCCTACAGTTATACAGGTAAGCATTCTGATTTTGCACTCAGCATTCAATCCGCACACATCAGAAGTCTTTGTACATGTATGTACACACCTGGGGTCAGCATGCTTTTTGAGATGGACTTGGAGAAGCCAGAGAATGGGATGCTGAGGCAGGAAGAGTCCCACACACAATGCCAGGAACTGCCAACCCTGTGCAAGCAAACATGTACATGACAACAAAAACAAACCTGTAACTTGCACTGAGAGCCAATACGAAACACTCCCCCTAGTGGACGGACTTCACTTGAACACTCTCCATGGTTATGTGCAGCACCTGTAAACAAAGCACCTGTCTCCTCCCAGCTGAGTCAACACTACGAAAACAGTTTTGGGACTCTGATCTCCTATGAGTCATCAAAAAGGCACGAAAAACAAGCTACCGTAACTCAGTTAAACTGGTTTTTAAACAGAAAATGATTTTATTAACATAAACAATAAATAGAAATATCTATTATTATTATTATTATTATATAAATATTAGATTTTTTAAATGAAATAATTACCTGAATGTGTTTTTTCTTATTGTTATGTACATTATAACTTTGCTAGATTTAAGAAAAATAATTTGCTCATTTGGTTTGAAGCAGTAAACCTCTCATACTAGTTAAAATGGTATAATTCAACTAGAAGACATTGCCAAACTGAACAGTTTTAATGACAACACTCCTATGCCTTTTATTCATGTTATAGTCCAGTCAATTCCAAATTAAAATGACCTTCAAGTGTGTTATAAACAAGTGTCGGGTCTGGAACAACAGGCATTCTTTGGGGCCTGCAAATAGAAAAGACTGCAACGCTTTAAAATATTGGGTGCTGGATGTGATCAGAGGCTGATGAGAAAGTTCAGATAGAAAAGACCACAGCGAAATGATAAAATGTGGCAGGATATCCCATGGGTACTGGGAGCTATGCATTAGACTTAATCAGGCTATGATCAGATGATCAGACTAGTTAGAAAGTATGCTCTGTCACTCTACCACTGTAGCGTAGTCACAGGCTAGTATGCCTTTACTCAGTCTTTACCTATTATTTGGTAACAGTGCTGTGGGCACTAACCTGAAGTGAAAGCAGACACTGTAGTTATCTGCTCAGACACAGCTGTCCTCTCACAGGAGGATGTATAAGATCTTCGACCAATATAATAGGGGAAACCATTTAGGAATCCAGTATGATGGTGTTTGGGAATGTTGGAATTAAAGAGAAAGATAGCTGATGATGAAGCTAAACCAGCTCTTGAAAGGGAGTGAGAAGACTTTGCCACTTAACAAAATGGTGGAACACTTAGTGGGAGAATATGCTAATGAACAGTGGAAAAAATGTGAAAGAGTGGGAAACTCTACTGTATGCTACAGTTAGGGAAAAAAGGTCAATTCATCCATCTAGCAGAACCTGTAAAAAGAGCCAACAACCTTTGAGTATACAAAGAATCATTGAAAAGTCCATTCTTTAGCAGTGTACAAGGTAGTAGTATACAGTATTTATGTATTCAAACACTGCCTAGATATCCCTCTTCAAATAAGGGTTGGTTATTAGCTTGGCTAAACCCTGACACACCTTTTGAAAATTGACAATGTGCTAATGCTAAAAGTGTGAACAGTGAAAAGTGATATTTCATTTTCAAAGAAATAAATCAAGGATTTTAAAAAAAATAATAATTATCCGCTAACGTCAGTACTGTGTGTACATCAATGGTTGCTGAAAACACTACTCATCGCTTTAAATGGCTATAGAAGTGCTGCCCTCACCTGCAGTGGGCCTGGCTGCCCATGAGGCTGCCTCCTGCGTGTTTGTTTGATGAGCTGGCAGTAGATCTCGTTCTGCAGCTCGGAGTGCGTGAGACACACCTGCAGTGCACACTGTGCCAGTGTCACGTGGTAGTCTATGGCTGGAGTGTCGATGACCACGTTAATAAAGAGCTGGCATGTCTGCAGTACAGGGGTGGTGTGGGTGTAGCATGTTAGCAAGGTTAATCTATAAAGTACAGAACATACATGGCACAATGAGCAGGGTTATGACCTTAAAAAGTTTGATGGCTTCAGTCTGTAAGGCCTGTGAGGGCAGAGTGGTGAGTGGGGTGGACAGGGCTTCCTTGCTGAAGCACAACATGGGATGCCTCCATACTTGAGAGCCTGAGGAAGAAAATTTAACCTAAGCAAAAGCAATAGCTGCCTGGAGTGACTTCTTTATAAGGACATACAGTAAATGGCAGTGAAGAACCAGTCAACCGGTCATGTAGGACAATATAAACCAAGAAACTCCTGAGTACCTGAGTCCCCGTCCACACTGAGCAATTTGCCAACCAGCTGCTCGAACTCAGTTCCCACCTGCCCCACATTGGTGCCCGCTGCCACAGACAGGTGGTACAGCCATGCTGCCTACGAAACAATGCCAGTTAGCATATTTGGAAAACCGTCCATTGCCTGCAGGGTAAATTGCAGTTACAATGAAAACACAACCAAGCCTTTAACTTCCCAACAGCCAACCCACAGCTTCCTCTAAAAGTACTAAGCTTATAATGGAGCTCATTTCTGGGACATAAAAATTCTATTAAGAGTAAATATACTGTATGTTTCAGGCTTTTACCATTATGCTTCCCAAAAATAAACTAACCCTAGACACTAGACACTGTCTGATTGTAAAAGTGATGTAAGAAAAGAAAAAAAATAGCTGATATTAATAACTGAAATTAAACTGGAGATTCCTTCTTCCATCTAAAATATTGTCTATTTTCTTTCTGGGTATTTCTTAAATCACTAAGTATGGACATTCTGATTTTAGTAACTGACTCATCAGTTCTATATCTGTATACAAGTTAGTATAATAATAGTTTCAGTTCTGTCACAAACAAGATCATTGTGGCAAAACAGCCAAAACTGGGAGAGTGAGTTAGGTCATATTCACTCCAGTGCTTACCTTCTCGTGTGGGGAATCTATGTGCAGGTAAGTGGGGCTCAGGTTCAGGGTTTGGATGGAGATGCTGGACTGAGCAGACTGTCCACTCTTACAGTCCTCATCTGAGTTCGATTCTTCCACGTGTGCCCCTGCCAGCCTGATCTGACCCAGGGGGAACTGGGGGAAGAAAGCATGACATGTATGAGAACACACACACACACACACACACACACACACACACACACACACACACACAGTGCAGGGCTGGGCTGGTGTTATGCGGGGACTGAATGTAGGCTATACCTTGTCCTCTTGGCATCTGAAGTAGTACAGTGTCTTCCCAATAAGCGCACACCACACACGCTTAGAATAGTCATGCTTCATCTGAAAGAGTCAAACATATACAAAGCTGCCAGGAATCTGGAATTTTACCACAAAAAGCCTAGAGTATGTCATCAGATCCGTGCCCAGAAACAAATAAACCAACATGTATCTGTGTCAGAACTGATATTTAACTGGAATCTTCAGAAGTGTTTGGATCTATAAGCAACCAGCTGAGAGTTTACACATACTTTATACAATTATTACAAAATAAGAGCATATCCGGTCTGCAGTCTGGTCTATGCCTATAAACTGTTCTTAAAGATACTTATACACCGTACTATTATATGACAACACTACACAATGATGAATTTTATTCATTACTAGCTATCATTCTGGGTGATATAGTCCTTTAAACAGAAATGCCACAAACACTCCTTACAAATAATATATTACAAATACTTATCACCGGTAATGTGTCAGCTAGCATTATCAATACGTTTCATCGGTGTGATTAAAGTGACACTCTGGTTGTGAAAAAAAAATCCTTAGACAGCATGAGGAATTTGTGTAATTTCAGCACTGCCTTACTTACTTATGCCGAATATGCTAATTATGCTACAGTATAGACTGGTATCTAAATTTCTGTGTGGAAAACATCTTAGGAGTAAATTAAGATGCACTGTTTTAGTATTTCTATGCCACGCATTTATGCAGTGTGCCGTACTCTTTACGGTGTAATTACGTAACGGAAACTTGGATAACAGACATATTTTCTTCCTGAGTATCTGAGCTGTAGCTTGAATACCTTCTACCAAATCTGCATTACATACATGACCCTAATTTTATTTTTTTTTCATCAAGTTGTTGGATAGCTACGTGGCATAGTGAATCAGCAATTCAGCAAAATCAGCAGGTTTTTTCCCCCCCTGTTTCACTTTTGGGGGTAAGTTTGGGGGTTAGTTCTGCTTGTGATACATGAGAGCTTTCAGACGTCTCCAGTAGAAAATGTCAACGTTTCACCATGTGAATGGGTTTTCGCAGGTCACAACACATACAGCATATTCCTTGTGTTTTTGTTTTGTTCTGTTTTGGGCAATAATTGTAAAACCTTAGTCAGATGTCCCTTCATGGTTGGCCGGACGTTGGGCTGGGTGAAGAGGGGACTGGCTGCTTTGACTTTCTGCACACACTGTAGGACCATCAGCCACTCCTCTAGCAGGTTAGGAGAGTCTGCTTTCAAATTATACACATGTTTTCCTGTCACCACCTGAGGACGACAACATGTACACTTATATGCATATACACACAGATAACAGGCTGTCGTTTTATGAGTGGAAGAAGCATAGCAAACTATGGAATTCAGTACATATGGACAAACACAGCACATCTGTATCTGTTTAGGGAAAATATTCATATCAGTTTTCATATACATATTTAAAACCGAAAGTATGCGTGGTCTATGGGAATATATATATATATATATATATATATATATATATATATATATTTATATATATAACAATTTTTATTTAACAATTATTATTATTTTTTTTAACAATTATTATTTAACTCCTGAACCAGATGGAACTTTCTAGCAAGCTTTCTATCTTCTTTCTAATGAGACTGAGTAAGCAAGATAACTGAGTTTTAAAAATAAAAATGCCTTTCCCAAATCAAGAAACCTTTGTTTACAGTTTGTTACAACAATACCCATATCAATAACCATTTCAATAATATTTGATCAGATTTGCCCTTAGTTTTTGGGTTTGTCATATTCCGGAAAGATCAGAAATGTTTACTGGACATGATATCAGGATCTTCTGTGAAACTGGATGCACTGCTTCTGTGAGTCAAAACGGCCTGGATACTTTAACCCTTTACTGCACATTGTTGCCATATGGCAACAATTTACAAACTACCCCCCTAATTTTTTTTTTTTTTTTTAATTTTGAAATATATTTTTATTTCTTGAACTAATTCAAGTAATAAAAATCCATAAAAAATNGTTTGTTACAACAATACCCATATCAATAACCATTTCAATAATATTTGATCAGATTTGCCCTTAGTTTTTGGGTTTGTTATATTCCAGAAAGATCAGAAATGTTTACTGGACATGCTATCAGGATCTTCTGTGAAGCTGGATGCACTGATTTTGTGAGTCAAAACGGCCTGGATACTTTAAACAGCATTACATTATAATGATCGTATAATTTTCCAGAAGGATTTTCATTTAATAACAACGGAGAACGATGAACTGCACAGTGCAAATGGGCTATATGGAGCTGTGGCCCAACAAATAAAAGCATTTCTTTTGTCAGTACAGAAATGTGTTGATTCAAAAAAATGATTTTATTTTTGGAGCTCAGTAAGACAGTGTTTAGGTCAGGCTACTTGATGAACTGATGAAAACTTGTTTGACATGTAGAGATTAAACAATTACTTGAACTAGAAGGAGCTCGTCCCAAGGGTCTCATCATATGACATTGTTCTGTGTATTGCAGATATATACTGCAAATCAGAAATGCGCACCACTGCTAACGTGCTTCCCATGTGGAATACCGCACAAAAGAAGAAATGCATCTACTTGTTCCAATTCCTGAATGTTTTGGGCTACTTTCAAGTCTTTTTGTGCGGTTTTCAAATTTTGGATTACAGCAAGATCCCGATGCACACATCTAATCTGAACACACACACACACACACACACACACACACACACACACACACACACACACACACACACACACAATACCTGAAGTATTTGTTTGCCATCTCCTCGGGAAATAGTGCTGGAAGCAGTGAGCTCAATCTGGCCTTGAGGCTTACGGATGACATCACTCTATGGAAAAGGAAAATGAGGAAGGAAACCTGTATGAAGATTTCTTAGCATCTTAGATTTATTCTTAGATTTCTTCCATCTACAGTGGAAACCCTGGCTGCATCGTGAGCATGTTCTAAATATCCTAACAGTTACAGTGCCGCTAGAACGTTTGTGATCTTTGAGCTTAGCGATTTTCTGTATTTCTGCATAGATTTGACCTGAAATGTGATCAGATCTTCATCTAAGTCCTAAACCTAGATGAATAGAACCCAATTAATAATACAAACAATGCAGAAACATGACAGTTTTGCATTTATTTATTGAGCACGTTTATACATAAATATCTTTGCAGGAAAAAGTATGTGAACCTCTAGGAATATGAGTGAATTAAAGAGGTAACTGAAGTCAAGTGTTTCAATCAAGGGAATGGCAATCAGGAGCGAGTTTAGCAGGCTCTCCCCTGTTTCAAGAACATAAACTTGGGTCTTGGGTTTTACTATCAAAGTTTGGTCTTCACCACACAGGTTTAACCTTCACACGGTACGGAACTAATTTCCTCTAAGGACTCCTGGAGTCTTTTTCTCAATAGTTACGAGTGGTCCGACCGAAAGGTTGTGCAGGATTGATCAGAAGTTACCAGAAACGTTTGGTTGAAGTTCAAGTTGGTCACATCAGTTACTGAAAGCAAAGATTCATATAATTTTCTGACAAATATATTTAATGTCGGACAATTCTGCTAAATAAATCTTATTGCGTCTTTTGTTTAATTGGGTTCTCTTTATCTCGTTTTAGAACTTAGATCACATTTCAGGTCAAACTTATGTAGAAATACAGAGAATTGTAAAGGGGTCACAAACTTTCTAGCGGTACTGTGTTTAGGTCATGAACCATGAGGGACTGACCGGTGACTTGTAGTACATCAGTTCTCCATCTTTCAGAACAAACCAGTGGCGTTTCCAGGTCTTCTTCCATGTCTTCACCATCTTAAGCAGGTAGCCAGACTTTTCCATCGGCTCCTGGACCAAGATATTATCTCGTGAATGATTAAATGTGCGTAAATGGGTATGACCATAGTAACATGAGTGTGTGTGTGTGTGTGTGTGTGTGACATACACTCTTGCCACTGTCACTGCTAGAAGAGCAGGTCTTCTGCAGTTTGTTCTCAGGCTCAGAGCACTCGGTGTCTGTAGAATAGGCATCAGGAGGGATGGCGTAGTCACTCTCAGACGCCATGGAGGAAAGGGAAACAGCTGAACCAACAAAGGCATACAGCAGATATTTTCAGTAGGGAACAGTGTGATGTGAGTCTGAGGTCAGTGTGTGTGTGTGTGTGTGTGTGTGTGTGTGTGTGTGTGTGTGTGTATACCTCTCCTGATGGAGGTTTCTTGGCTTTTGGCACAGCTGGAGCTGGAGGTGCGCAAAGTGCTCTCCTCCTCACCCGAGTTTGAGTGACACTCCTCCGAACCCTCTTCCTCCTCCTCCTCCTCGGAGGTGGAAGACTCCTCTGAAAACTGAGTGCTGCTCAGCAACGCCACCCTCTACAGGAAGAAAAACAGTGAAACACCACACCCATTTCTATGGTAACTGCTTAACAGTACTGCCCTCCTGTGGCCAAACTGTAAAAAAATAAAAAAATAAGTGGAATAACACGTGCAACAAATACAGCTATGTACACAAAAAAACACGTTAGCCAGCCTACTAATGTAATAAATCAATTTGTACAATATTACACTCATTAGTTGTTTACGTTGTTTAAGTATGGATGGTTAATAGAGCAATTCCCTTCTAGGAATTCATCAGTGCCGAAGTGCTCTCGAACCCTCGTGGAGTACCGTCCTCTACGTCTTATCGGGTACTGGTCAACGTTTCCAAAGTAAAGAACCCAAGGAGTGGGGAACAGGTAATAGCACTTAACCCGTTATAAACTCATATTTATTAGTTTCAGAGCATAAATTAAGACAAGTGATCTTAAGTTAAGACAACTGATCTTGATTTCATCTTATCCTTGTATCCAGAATGAGAAACTCTGATTTGGGTGAACCTCTATGTTATCAGGCTAACTTGCAAATTGTGCTTTCTGGAATGGACACCAGGTTATTTAATGTAGCTTGTGAACAGGTGAGTGTGATCAGAAGTCTGGTGATTGGGAATAAACTGTCTGCAAGCCTTGTGACTCAGTATCAGCTGGCCAAGGATCACGGGTAGTATATTCACGGGTAGTTGGCTCTTATTGGTGAGCTGAGACAATTCATTCGTTCATTAATCTTCAGTAACTGCTTTATCCTGGTTAGAGTTGCAGTGGATAAGGACCCAATACCGGCAACACTGGGCGCAAGGCGCAATAATTCACCTCGAACAGAACACCAGTACATTCACTTATTGGTATGTAGGGGTAACATTACATAGCCAATTCACCTAGCTGCATGTTTTTGGACAATGGGATGAAACCCATGCAAACATAGAACTTCACAGACAAACCCAGGAGCTGTGAAAGGTGGGCAGCAATACTATCTACTGTGCCACCATGCTGAGACAACTGACTCACTGAAAAGAGCTGAAATTCCAATCACACATTGGATCTTTATTTCTGGCTATGCTAATGATACAGTTTAGCAAAAAAAATAAATCTTGATCACAGTGTTCCTTCATTTATTGTTGGAACATTAATATGCTCATAGAGTGAAGAGAACCTAAGGTGTTTTCACACGTAGTTATAGTACCTGAAAGGGAACTAGCTGAAAATGGCCTCAGTGCTTTTGGTTAGAATTTTCACAGTACAAGTGGATTCAAAAGAAGACTTGGTTCTCTTTCTGGAAATTTTAGCATTGATGAGTTCTTAGACCACTTGTTGTTCACGCCTCAATTCCTTTACCATAGTTTAATAGTGAATATGTGTAACACAATAGTGTCACTGAAAATGGTTGCGTTACATGATGCTACGGTTTGGCTGAAAAACAAAGTGAAAAACATGTGAAGTGAAATACTAGAAGCGTTTTTGATGCTGAACCATTAAAACCAACTCATGCTTCACGAAAAAGAACTACTGACTGTTTAGCTGTAAGTGGTTAGAATAGCCAAAATACATATATACATCACATATATTACACACACACTGTATATTAATAGTATTATACAGTAACTATTGCTCCTGTCACTGACTCAATACTATTATTCCTGCTGCCTAAACTTTGTTAGAGTTGCGGTTGAATTGTTTGTCTGTTAGTTGAGAGAAAACTACTTTCGTTGGACGATATATTGTCCCAGAAATAATTGCGATACATGATATTATTGTCATTTTAAGACCATTTTATGCCCCTGATATAATGATAATATCATAGCATAATAATGCATGTACACCTTTGCAAAGAGCAATGAACTTTTAATTCTTAAGAATATTCCGGCATTGGTGTTGGAATGTCAAAAAAACACCAGATTTTTAAATCAACAGTCCACAAGAGGGCGCAACGAAAACAAACCAAACAGCACTCACAATATAACAAATGACCAATAACGTTTCTTGTTTGGACTGACAATTGTTTCACGTAGATAGGTCACAATTCGAAGGCACTGTTTTTAGTCATAGTTTTTGTCTTCTGACAAATATCCTTCAAATTGAGTCAATATTTTGTCATGTCATATTTATTAATTTTAGTCAATTTTACTCTGACTAAAATGGCATTGAATATTATTGCAGTTGACGAGAAAATTCAAAAATTAAACCCAATATTCACACATTTTATATATTAAACAAAAACGTGAAAAGTGCCCTTACTGTGAAAACCTTATCTCCTGAAATAATGACATCACAGTGAGTACACTGCTGTAATACAATATTGTGAAATCTTTCGTTATTCGTTGTCCATGTTTCCGTGTGTTGTTACGGAAATAGCGTATTCACAATGTGACTTACCATTCTACCTGGTGCGTTACTTAAGTTCAGGTTCACTTGTGCATTCGCCTCCTTTTGAGCGGAAGCAAGCGTTAATATTACATTTATGTTGTGTATGTGTCTGAGAATTGCTGAGTCATCAATCTGAGACAACTTGAAGCAGTGAAATGGACCAAGTGTGAAAACACCCTTAGATGTCAAGTCAAGTCAAGTCAAGTCAAGTCAATCAGCTTCAATTGATTTTTTGTTGTTGTAGTATTTAACTTGCTATTGTAAAAATAAATAAATAAATAAATCTATAAAATAAAAATATATCATTGATCAGTGAATGCTTAGACTCTTTGAGTGATTCATTCACCCTGGTTTCGTTCGATATGTGAGTCAGTTAGAGTCAGTTTTGGGAGCGTTGAGTGAAACTTGAGTGAAAATTGAGTGACTGGTTCAAAATACCATTGGAAAAAAAATTGTTGAAAAAAATGACTGAGTTGTTTTGTCTGACTTTTTTAACCAGGGGTGTGGCATTCACTTGAATTCCTGCTCAAATCAAGCTTAGCTGTCCTTGATAAAACCAATACCTACCCCTTTGACTGTGGTGTAGACCGGTGTGGTCATGTTTTTGTAGATGAGGGATGTGTACAGCATGAAGGCAGAGTATGAGGATGGGTGGGAAGAGTCTGGATAAAGAGTACAAGACTGGGGTGAGTTTTGGCACAAGAGGGATAAACTGGAAAGACCAGCGATTTTACTCAATTATCCTGAAAATATTCCGAAAATACAGTGATGGACAGATAAGTATTACTCTTATTAATCTACCAATGAAAGGAGCGTGATGAGATACGTATGTGAACAATAATGAAAAAAATACAGAAATGGAAAGAAGCCTTAGTTCCTTTTTCAAAACTGAGATGTTAAACCTTACCTTTATTTGCTACATCTGTACATGATGTTTCTCTTTCGGCTTAAGGTCTAAAGCGGTGTAGTATATAAGACGAAAGGACTTGTGTTGTTATTTTTATCACAATTTATTTTGTGAAGAAAGAGATCAGCAAAGCATTTGGGCCCTGTACTAACCCAGGAGGGGAACCTGTGCAGTGGGGGGGTGGGTGGCTTGTTCCCTGGTAAGAGGGCAGCTGCATCAGGGGACTTTGGCTCTTCTGCTGGGGCTTTAGATGGCTCTTCAGAGGGTATCATACGCGCACCAGTCTCCATCTCCTGCTCCTGGTTCAAATCAGTCTCCTGTGGCTTCAACGGGCGTAGCATGCTAATGGCATTGCGGGTTCTTCCGTGGACTGTTTCACTAACCACTGGAGGCTGGCTTAGGTGCTTCTTGGCTAGTGCAACGCTAACACTAAAGGCACTGGGGCTGCGTAGGCGGGGCTGCTTGGGCGAGGCAGGCGTATCGTGTGCATCCTGGGATGGTGTGGGGCGTTTTGGGGTCAGAACTGGGCTGGGCGTATTGGCCTCACTGGACGAGGATGAAGAATTTATACGCTGCAAGCGAAACCGCTTGTTCAGCTCGTCCGAGGAGCCGTCCTCAATGTCCACTCTGTTCTCGCTGGCTTTGTCCTCTGCTCCAGCATCTGATCCAGCAAGCCGAGAAGAAAATGTATTAGAGATGGGCTGTTGTATGTTGGTGTCCTCTAAGCTGGTAAGGTTGGGTTCCCTTGGTTCTGCTTTGTCCCCAGAGCTGTGAGACAGTATGTCCCCTGCAGGCTCACACTCCTTCTCCTGCTCGGACTCCATTCTAGGGCTGAGGGCAGCCTCAGCCTCTGGATTGTGTTTATTCCCACAGTCTGTTGAGAAACAAACAGAAAATGAGGGTTACTCCATTACTCTATCCACAAGGAACTTTTAGTTGGATTGTCCAAAAGCACAGGTACAGATTAGATATTGACAGACGACAAGACAGCATTAGTTACAAATTCTGCACAAGCATTTTTAAGTTTTAAGAAGTGTATGTGAGGATCTGCCTGACCAGCTGAGAGTCTCCTGCAGTCGGTGTGTGTGAAGGTCGTACACACACTGCCCGTGCTCCGCTGAACTGGCATTGGGCCTGTCCGCACCTGAGGACTCTTCCCC
Source organism: Pangasius macronema (assembly GCA_037577455.1). Taxonomy (NCBI): domain Eukaryota; kingdom Metazoa; phylum Chordata; class Actinopteri; order Siluriformes; family Pangasiidae; genus Pangasius; species Pangasius macronema. Next base: position 20,139,858 of record CM074947.1, read on the forward strand.
TGGACATGAAAACAGCCGAAGGTCAGGCTGCTGAGCCGCTGGGCCTGTCCGGGTTTAGCACGATCCAACCCTCTGTGTCCTACAGCCTGCTCCAGGACTGAGAAACAACATATGCAATATATACACTCCAAGTCAGGCTGCAAACCAATATTGTACTGAGATAAAGGAAATATTCTCTTTGTATATCTGTGCTTGCGTAAATATACCTTGAATTTGTCTCTTCAGTTCTAATATCTGAGACTCCTGCTGTTGGTTTGTTTCCCTCAAGGAGGTGTTTTCTACTTCGAACTGAATCCATGAGGACGACAGGTATAAGAAAACAAGGCAAATTCACATCACACACACACACACACACACACACACACACACACACACACACACACACACACACACACACACACCTCATTTAACTTCCGCATCACCCACTCCTTGATCTTTGCAGCTTTGTCTAGGTGTTAGAACCGTAGAACTGAAGCCGGGACAAAGACACCTCCATCGTTTATAATATAATCCCTTCAATATACTTTAAGCAGATAAAAGACAGACTAGCTATGTGCCTCTTTTATTTTTAACATTAACAGCTCAAGTGAAATTAAGCATTAGATGAAGCCCTCAGGGTGACCAGGAATCAAGTTCACACAACTTAAACAACTTAAAGAAGAGAACTTGGCCATAAGGCATTGCAATCTGATGGTGGACACGGATGTTTATAAGCTAAAGAAATAGCATTACAATTCTTAGTATTGCAAAAATATAATGTTCATATTGATCTTGGAACTGTAGACAAACTACTTCATCTGTGATAGTTACATTTCTTTACTTTGCTAGCAAGCATAAAGGTGCAATAGTTGTTTTTATTTCCTACAAATAATCTGGAAGAACTTGTAGAAAATTATAAAAATAATGGTTTAAGCCATTGGAAGTCGTCTGTACATAATGTACCGACTCCTTTGGGTAAACCTTCTCACGGATTAGATCAGACTTTTCGAAGAAACACTTTGGATGGGCCTCATGTCTGTCATTTTATAGACATCGCCCCTTCACTATGCCCCATCTCAGGCTAAAATCAGCAAGCGCCCAGCGCAGTCAGATAATTCTCCTGTGAACAAAAAAGTCACTCTGTGCTTCAAAAAAAAAAAAAGAAAGAAAAGAAACACAATAAACCAGAATATACATTGGCAGTGGTTTTCTATAATGGAGTAATTTATTATTGTTGAAAGCCATGAAACTGGACACAGAATAATCGGCATTGCATAGACAGGTACGTAAAGGCACTCTGTATAAAGCTTGAGCTTGAAAGTGATGTCATGGTTGGCCTTGCTAATGCTAATTTTAGTTAGCATGCTAACTCTCGATGGGGTGTAGACTTGTTTACATGAGCAGGGAATGGGGCTGGGCTCAAGGAGTACAAAAATCATTCAAATCTGATTCAGTGCCTTTTTAACCATAGAGACGTAATCTTGGCAAATTTTGACAAATCTTATTTAATGCACCTTTAATTATTCCAAAAGCCAAAAATAACCATATATTTATAGTTACTGAGAGTTAAAATCACTAGGAATATATGTCGCTTCAATGTGCTTGAGAATTCCTGTTTATTGTGTTGTTTATATTGCTTACTGATCACGTTGATCATCTAAATTGCAAGGGTGCTTGAATCTATATAGTTACTATGGCCTCTTTCCG